>OX424512.1:7273038-7816431 GCA_949152395.1 Agrochola litura
TTTTCGTTTCTCGAAGTTATACTATAACAAAATCAACTGATTTCGGCCGCAGAGCAGTGTTATTGTAGTTTGGAGCCTGCATGGTTTGAAGGATATACGTATAAGAAGAGGCCTATGCCCTGTAGTGGGACATGGGTGCCTGTGAAATGGTTGACTCAAATTGACGTAGGGTTAGCGATTGACAACCTTTTTTTGGATGTGAAATTATCAAATAACTTCTCCCGCTCTGGGTGGAGCGGGAGGGCGTGTCAGACTCTTACTGACTAAAACCCCTCCTGTTCCTTCAGTTGCCTATATTGCCAGGGGCCACGGTAACCCTTTCAGACAATAACCGCAGCCCAGCGATTGATAACCCTGGGAGGACAATATGCAGATATTCAAAAGCATAACTATGTACCAGCAGTAAATATATCGGTATTTGGTGGTCAATCCGAAGAGGGAGCTCGTGGCTAAGTAATAACAGCCGCACGGGTCGATCCATCAGGTTAAGCTACGCTTGCCGGGGTTGGTCTGTGGATGGGTGACCATCTTTACCTACCGAGATTCCTCCGCGCTTCGGAAAGCACGTTAAGCCCCACCGGCTCTTGGCTATCATTACGGGTCGTCAGAAGCTTAAAAGTCTGACAACCAGTCTTACCAAGGGGTATCGTATTACCCAGTTACTGGGTTGTGGAGGTCAGATAGGCAGTAACTTCGTGTAAAATACCGGTATTCAGCTGCATCCGGTTAGACTGGAAGTTGGGAAAAGGCTAGGCAGATTGCAGATTGATTGGTGGTCAATCCGAAGGCATGTTGGCAGAACTATGCCTTAAACTAAATAAAAGTTGGTTATGTGTAATTCTGATGAAAATCTGAGGTCTATTACAAGATATACTTAGTGAAGCTAGGAATTTAAAAAAAAACAAAGGCCACTTAGAAAGTGCACCTTGATTGGCATTCGATTTCATATTGAAGATAAAAATTGAGCTGTGAGATATGAAGAGGATAATTTATATTACAGACTATTATTAGTTGCAATTCAGCAAAACATAATTAACTTGTCTTCATTATTACCAAAACGTGAATGTAAAAAAAGACGGAAACACGAACTCTCGAAATGTGAACGTAAATATCCTTATCGAAATCTATTGTGATGTAAGTTTAAGTTTATATGTATATATCTATCATAATGACTGGGTAATAAGTACTAACACTGTTTGTCCACCGTTCAACGACAACGGGACGTGAACGAGAAATGTGATTATTCGTACTGAATGTGACGTCCCGGTGGTGGTGTGCGGTGGACACGCGGCCAATTTGTAAATATTATATTATTTTAATTATTGTGAATGTGAGGACTAATTGGATATTATTTTTATTTCTCTGCTAGTTTTAGTGATGGTCTGGCAGTTTCAAGTAGTTTATGCGGCCTACCCAAATGTCTTTTCTTTGGTATTGTTTCTGAGTTAAGCTCCATGATTATTCACAAATGCTTGCACTGACTGGACAGGTCCACTCAAATCTGTGTGGTTCTTTCCTCAAAAGACCATTCCAGACACTAATCTACATGTTCCTCATATGGCTTGACCAAGATTATGTCTGGACTTTAAAAGAGACTGCGACCTCTGAGTTTGTTTTGGCCTTTCTTCTCAGAGTAGTCAGATAGGAAACGCAGAACCTGTGTAAAACTGATTCCGATATCCTATTTATAGAATAAACAATTTTATTTCATTTCAGTAAATGTATGTATCGCTACTTCGGCTCCGTCATCTCGTTCTCGTTGTCGTCCCGTTGATGTACCGTTGACGTGGCAGTGGACAAACGGCTTTAGTGTGTCCCGCTGTTCTCTAGCAGTCTAGACGATCCGTCGTGCAATCTACAATGTTCGCAGTTCGTAATCTGTCAATCGTGACGCCAGCAAATGATCTGCCAGTTGTGAACTCATTTGCTTCTGCGCACATTTGTCATTCCCCTTATTAGTTTTCTTACTATATCTTAGAAACGTCGAATTTTTAGCTATCAATTATAATGAGAAAGTTATGTTTTCCTTATCTTTTTCGGTCATCTAGATTTTATTAACGACTCCTCTTCGTAAAAATATGTTTGTAATAAGTAGTTGTATTTTTATACAATGTGTATCGCCTATGGCGGTTGGTATTATAGTCGTTATAGTGCAATAGATAGTGCGGTGTCTGAAGAAACATGAATTAATTTCTGTTTCACTTGATCTATGTAGTGATATTTTTAGCACGGGGAGGTGTTAATGTTCCACTTTTAAAGCAATCTGATGATGAATGGAGAATATTGTTTTAAAACATTTGCACTTACTGATAGAGTTATTTTCTCACAAGCGCACCGGGTGGTCTTAAGATTTTAATCTTTTTAATGGAAAGCTTTTTCTGTACGATTTCGGATCTAGTCGTCCAGCTCTGTTTATAAAGTGGCATAAGTATTTGTTAATTTTTTAAGTAAAATAATATGAAACCATACCGTAAACTTTTTGAGGCCACTACGCCCTAAGACATAAAACACTAGATATTACGTATAATTATGTTCTATTATTAGCAGTAATTGAATATTTTATTGCCTTCATGAAATCGAGGAATTCCACTCTAAATCCAAATTACCATAAACTGACAAGGAAATGAACCAAAGGGATGTGGTGGTCCAAGTTCCGGCCAGGTTCCATATTAATTATGCGCTAATTACAGGAAATGAGGAAATTGCTCTCAGACTGTAATGTTCATACATCTGGACATGAAGTTATACTTGCCTTTACTTATGCACTTCCACTTTGCATTACAGAGCATTAAAAAACCAATATCCGACTTTCCATGTCTACGAGAATATTATGAATGAAATGAAAACTACAAAGTAAGCTTTGGAGAAGTGTTCATAAGAAATGATTGATTATCTACTGAGAGAAAGGAGTTCTTTAGTTGTAAGGGAGGTCCAAAGAATCGATAGATGGATTGTATGAGAGATCGATGATGTGGGTATAAAGGCGGAGACTAACTTACAACGTTTGTTTATAATGTATCAGTAAAGTATCATTTCAGAAAGAAATGGGAGACATTGGTGCCGATTCTCTTGTTCACAAACTAAACTAAATTTAAGTTCAGTGCATCTTTTTCTTTCTATTTCATTAAGAAAAGGACAGAAGATAAATTTTAGTTTAGTCCTGTCAAATTAATCAGCGCCTGTCACTACTCCATACAAGTTTAGACGTGATTAAAAACTTGCTTACTAAAATTACGTCAATTTACGTCAAGCGCTGATTAATTTGACAGGACTAAACTAAAATTTATCTTCTGTCCTTTTCTTAATGAAATAGAAAGAAAAAGATGCACTGAACTTAAATTTAGTTTAGTTTGTGAACAAGGGAATCGGCACCAATATAAGAGATGGGAAGATGAACTGAAACAAATTAGAGAAGAGTTGCGAGAGATAGGACTCAGTGGAAGTTGTTAGAGGAGAGCTTAGCCAAAAAGCACACTGAACTGAGAGACATCCTGTAAACTAGAAAAATACCACAACGTAAAGATGTTCAGAATAGAAAGGGCTTATTATTATTATGTATCATTTGAGGCGAGATTGGTTACAATACGGCGATACACGAGACGCGGCGAACGCTAGCTTCAGCACATGAAATTTTCGTTTCTCATATTTCCGTTTCAATGGAATTCACGGAACAGCTGACAGTCGATTGGCGCTCGCATCGAGCGGCTCGGCTCGCTGCACTGACTACTGTTACACGTTACAAAAAACTCGACACATTGCAAATAAACGTTGCAAAGAGTGACTTCGGAAATGACAGCTTATAGAGATGTATGTAAGAGGCACACTGCATCGACCCCAAATGAATTGGGATGAAGGTTGCGAGGGTGAGAGACAGCTATCTACTGTGTGGTTTTAGTTGATAGTATGAGCTCATGGAGATAAAAATGTATGTCCTTTTACTCTCTTTCTCTATTAATTCATGTGGATTTTCAATTGGAATTCCTCAGTAGCAGCTCGGAGTCTGGATTTATGCGCGGTTGATGACAATATACTCGCCCCCTATTACATGGGACACTGGCGAAATGTGCGTGTATTATAGGTACACCTCTGCCTAACCCTCCAGGGAACACAGTCGTGATGTTTTGTGTTCTTGATTTTTGAATGAAAATGAAATGTGAAAAGGTCAGTTGTAAATATTTTTCATAATCAGTTCTAAATTATTGTGAAATACGTATACAATTTTGAGTATTACGTAGGTAATTGATGAGAAATAGGAGCATATAGCTATTCAAAAGTACAAACAAAGTTGTATGCTAACAGAAGTTGTGCAGGAACCAGAAACCAATGCCTTTCAGTAGCGCTGTAGGTACCTAGTTCTGAAGTCGGAACTTACTGAATTGTTGACTTGTGAACAATTGTGCAGAAACTTTAATGCTACAGCTATTCAAGTGTATGTTATATAAGTGATTCTAGAGTGAAATGTACTCGATATTTTGCCCCTTTAAAGTTTAAAATAAAATAAAAACTTTCAATAGAAACATCAATATTATCGTCTACATCATTCATGTCTTTCTACCAAATCAATATTTTTTTTAATATATAGTTAAATTCATAATATTTAGATATACCTATAATCTCCACTGATATTTTTCATTTTCGTTTTAGGACGGGTCGACTTATAGCTTCTTGTACATGAAGCTACCAGAGCCTTAACTGATTTCATTCCTGATCCGCCTATGGTGTAGATGTTTTCAGTAGCCTATATTTCACGTCCTATCCATCTGTTTTCTTTTGTTCCCCATGTGATGATTATATTTTTATGCATAATCAATCAGCCTGTAACGTTTCCTCTGCTAGGGCACAGGTCTCCAATCCACCACGCGGGCCCAGTGCCGATTGGTGGATGTCACATATCTTCGAATTTTTGGTTCTAGGACATGCCGGTTTCCTCATGATGTTTTCCTTCACCGTTTTGAGAGCAGTGGTGATGAAATTAAATAAGTACCTACATAAAGTGCCTGGCTGGGTTCGAACTCACTACAACTCGTAAGTCGGGGCCGATACTGGGCAACCACTGCTCCACCATATTTTTATGACGGTATATTATCTCGGGCTATGTCTTCTAGAGGTCATTTATAAGGCTGGTATAATAAATATTCATAATTATCTTCTATCGAAAATGTCACAGCTTTTCCCAGCTGTTTAAAATGTATTGAATCGTTTGTTATCCCACTTACGCGAAAGGTCTCTGGTTCGTATAAAGGTGCTGATAGACTTAGCATTCACTTATAACAGAACATCGAGCACTCGCCGTTTTTAAATTTGTCGAACTGAACAACGAACAGAGCCAAGCATACAGCCAAACTTCGCTACGAACATTTTCGCGATCATTCTAGTCAATGCTTGTCAAAAATGTTTTTCACGAAGATGTCAGGCAAAAAGCTCGAAGTAAATTTATTGTCCCTTCGCTAGAATGCTCGCTAGAACGTTCGCTAGAATGTTCGCTAGAATGCTCGCTAGAACGTTCGCTAGAATGTCCGCAAGAATGCTCGCTAGAACGTTCGTTAGAATGTACGCTAGAATGCTCGCTAAAACGCTCCCGTTTATTTTTCTGTAATGTACCATTCGCTATAATGCTCATTATAAGTTTATCAGCACCTTAATATAAAACTGTAGTGCCTAGTGGATGTAGTGGATGGCTACGCGAAACTTGTTGGTCTCGTTAGTCCTCCGCCAATGAATCTCGTGGGACGTTGAGTATCTTGCTAACATTGTTTCCTTATTAACATCTACGAGCTATATTTACTGCCATTGGTTGGGATTACAAGTTATATACTTCGGAAGCTGAATGATGGGCTACTAAGTTGAAATCACACATTTTAGACAAATAGGGACGCAGGTTTAATATGATTCGTGGCTTAGTGAATCAATTGTAACGATCAACGATTCAAATCAATGGTTCCACGATCGAGATAGAGTAAAGGAAATAGCACACAATCAACTCGGAAAGGCATCGTCACCGTATCAACTCGAGCCATTCAGTATTCTTTGTATGAAACTCCCTATTGCAACGCACACTAATCGGAATCGTAATGTAATTGCCTCGCCTCGGAACAAACTTACGAACTGCGGCGATACGGTGACGATCCCTTTCCGAGTTGATATGTGTGCTCTGATCTTTTGAGTATAGTTAGAAACACATATTCGTACTGTATTTCTATTTTCTTAATGTCCCTCGGGAATCATCGCATTTCCGAATACATACGAATGCTAATTTTCATGTCCATCAATTATTAGATTTATCTTGTTTATTAATTTGAATTCAGAACTAAGTACAGTACGACACAACTTAGATGTAGCATAAATTTGAAAATTTACATTTATTCATTTCAATTTTACGAATGTATTTTGTTATATGACTTTACAAGTAATTGCGTTTGCGTAAAGATAATTTTTACCTAAAGGAGTAATAAAGATTAGTGATTTTGAAGGAGCACTCAGTTCGGATGGTGATCAGTTTTACGAATTTTGCCGATGCTACATCTAAGTTGTGTCGTATTGTACTTTATTGTTGTTTTGTTTTGATTTTCGTGTGAACTATATAGAGCTGTATAACTATTTTCCTATCTGTCGTGCCTGCGACTTTAGCAGCTTTCCTACCATTTTAAAAATAAATTACAGTTAAAAGAGTATTAACAACTCGATATACTTTTAAGTCGATTGAAAGCATCCGGTCTGCACCAAGTGCAAAGGATAACTGATAGAAATCCGACGACTGACGAAACACGAGGTTTGTCGAGGGACATTAAGAACATAGTTGTACTGTATCTATTAATTACCGAATTTCTCGAATGAAAATCCGAAGTAATTTTGTCACAACAATGCGTGCAATGGCAGGCAATGTTGTTCCTATGTTACCGTTTTATACATTATGTTAATGCAAAGAATGCGTTTCACAAATGTCTTCAACATATCTCTCTATCAATACCGTCGGTTTTTCTTTCAAGGATGACCCACTCTTCCGACACCTTCACCCACGCAAATAATTATTGTCCATAATAATAAAATAATTTGACTCGGCTTCTATTGTGCTTATGACAATAGCCACTATAATTTTAAGCATTATCATTCTCCAACAGAATGGCAGAATATGGCAAAGGTGCGGGGTTACGTTATGAGAATTCATGAGCCTTGACTGGCATCTTTACTTGCGGAGTCATTTGTAAAGGAGGCATGTATTTTCAAGGAGTAAATGAAGAGGACTTAAAAACGTTTTTACAAAAAATGCAACCGACTTCCAAACTACAAAGTGAAAAATAGCTTTAATTTCGGAAGTCGGTGTCAAAAAACTAAAATACTGATCCAAAGACACCGACTTCCGAAATTAAAGTTATTTTTCACTTTGTAGTTTGGAAGTCGGTTGCATTTTTTGTAAAAACGTTTTTTTTTCACTTTTTAGTGATTTGGTTTGTAATTTATCTAAGTTACAATAGCCTTATGTCAACTGCTCATCAAAATTTTTTGATATTTGAAGAGTTCCCTCGATTTCTCCAAGATCCCATCATCAGATCGTGACCAAATAACAATGGGACCAATTTGAAAGTATACCCTTTCAAACAAAAAAATAATTTTTCAAATCGGTCCAGCGGTCTTTGAGTAATCGGGAAAAAAAAAAAACCCGACGAATTAGAACCTCCTCCTTTTTTTTGAAGTCGGTTAAAAAGTGATAATAGTTTAAAACTGTACACTAAGGCAGTTTTTTGGGAAAAGTAGGCTGTCATTGATACCGTGTCCAATGTCCAACGAATTCAAAATAGACCAAAGATTTTCTAATGTTCTGTTGTCTATGAAAAATTGGCTTCAGAACTGTTTATTTGAGGCGCGGTTGACATAAGTTTTGTGAATTCGCTCTACTATGTGACAATTTCTCACATATCTGGACACATGTGCTTCACCTCAATCTGTCTAGCCTTTTCCCAACTATGTTGGGGTCGGCTTCCAGTCTAACTGGATGCAGCTGAATACCAGTATTTTACATGGAGCGACTGCCTTTCTGACCTCCACAACCCAGTAACTAGGTAATACGATATCCCTTGGTAAGATTGGTTGTCAGACTTGCGGGCTTCTGACGACCCGTAACGACTGTCAAAGATCCACGAATGACAGCCGGGACCAACAGTTTAACGTGCGTTTCGAGGCAAGGAGGAGTCTCGGTATGTAGAAATGGTCACCCATCCACGGACCAACCCCGGCAAGCGAAGATTAACCTGATGGATCAACCCGTACGGCTTTTCTATGTTATGGGGTTTTGGTTTCCGCACTTAGTCCGTAAGGTGGACCATTGTACGTGGGCCATGGCGGCCTTTTGATGGTTATTCCAACCAGCCCACCTCCCTCCAGAAGTTAATTAAAACTCCTGGTCTGTTCAGAACATCTGTGAAAGATCTGGGTGACCCGAGGGTTTCTGTTCTAATCTGGGTGACGCCTAGCGCCTGTGTATTCAAAGAGCACGTGCGTGACGGTTTCCTCAGCCTCCATGCATGCCCTGCACAGAGGACGTTATGCCTAATTGTGTGGAAGTGTTTGTTTAGCGAGCAGTGTCCCGTGATGTTATTACTTGACGTTATTACCTAGCCACGAGCTCCTCCACATCTGGTGCTGCACCCACAATCGGATATTACCTCTTGATGCCCATACCTCTAGCGAGTGCTAGAATTCTAGTACCGGACAGTCGGCCGTCTAGATTTCATGCAATTAAACCACGGAAAACAACAATTATAACTAAATTACAACCATGAATTAAGTTCCTTTAACCGAATTATATTTGTAAAACTTAGAAACCATGTCCAATTGAGTGTGCTCGTGGATAATTGTATAAGATGAATGCTTTTAACACTATTTTTATTCCTTCTAGTACTTTCCAAGTAAAAGTCAAAACTTTCACTCTTTAGGTGATAAAATACTGTAAATATTTTAATAGACACTCGGGGATACATTCGTTTGCTGTGCGCTTAATTTTTGTTTGTTCAGTAAACTAATGGTATGGATGCAATTAATCATCAAGGCTTCGATGATTGCTTTTGAGTTATCAGATTTTCCTATCGAATTTGCATTGGTGGCAGTTTTTCATTGGTAGGTACTAAAAATTTAAATCCCATCAAACATAACATGTAAAAATACAAGTATTGCAACCTAGTTCTTCTACCGAAAAAGATGTGAGATATAATGTAAAACCAAGTCTATTAATTTATTCAGTACCTATCTATTTGTTATCTTTTTTTCTTTAATAAATAGAATGACTTTGCAATCGGACACGGCAATAGAATCTACATTCTACATATAACGAAATCTCAGGCTTCTTACTTTATCCACAACGAAGTTACATGGGGTTGAAAATGTCCTGAATGGCTTCGAAAAAACATGGTACGGCTGTGCCTTTGTGTTTGTTTTGCTCGACTTGGCGGGGACACTGCCGTGCCCCCCGATTCAGAGCATTAAATTATATATATTTACTTTTAGCACTTATATTTGTTTTTACAGGTGGGAACCCAATACAAGAATCACAATTTTCACACTCAGAGACGATACCCAAAAACTAATTCAACACCACCACCAACAAAAATTAAATGTTTTTAAATATTTTGTAATGTGAATGATCAAATGTCCCAGGTAATGACTCTGAGTACTAGGAGTATTCAGTAGGTATGCTTTTGCATTTTCAGTAGGTTGCTGTGGGAGCAGCTCGTGGCTAAGTAATACCAGCCGCACGGGTCGATCCATCAGGTTAAGCTACGCTTGCCGGGGTTGATCCGTGGATGGGTGACCATCTTTACATACCGAGACGAGACTCCTCTGTACCTTGGAAAGCACGTTAAGCCGTTGATCCCGGCTGTCATTCGTGGAACTGTGACAGTCATTACGGGTCGTCAGAAGCCCGAAAGTCTGACAACCAGTTTTACTAAGGGGTATCGTATTACCCAGTTACTGGGTTGTGGAGGTCAGAGAGGCAGTCGCTCCATGTAAAATACTGATATTCAGCTGCATCTGGTTAGACTGGAAGCCGAGCCCAGCATAGTTGGGAAAAGGCTTAGGCAGATTGATAGTAGACTTCTAATACGGCAAGCGTACAATGAATGGCGCGGAAGAATATTGCCTATCACCATGCTTGCCATTTACTTATTTAGAAAGCCTAAAACCATAGGAAGCAAACTCATCCCGCGAACAACAACATAGTAAAAATCAAGAAGAATGATCACCTAGATATGAATCTTTAATATCACTGAGCGCATTCTCTTGAGCCATGTTTTCACTTAGTCCATTTAGATAAAAATCAATACAACAATCCTCTTAATAGTTTTCGAAAACCAGATTAATATTAAACGCAACAATTTGCTGGTTTAAGTAAGAAACGATGTTATAGCTATGCCACCAGTTTATCAGGATTTTATTGTCGTTCATTAAACGTTATGCCTTTGAATTGGCTACGCCTCGTTTTGGAGCACAGTCTATTAACTAGTTTGAGATTTATATCCGTGCTAATCTGTGAACAAACCTCCATAATCGTAACACTGGCCATTTGTTTTGTAAATTAATGAGGAGTTCTGCAATTAAAAGGTTTGCTATATGTATAAAGTCTTTAATTGAGCATTTTATTGCATTGTTTTTTGATTGGATTACTTGCGCTTTCCTTCTCTTGTAATAATGCATTGGATTCGCAGTAATTTTTAACCGACTTCCAAAAAGGAGGAGGTTATATGTTCGACGCGTATGTTTGTTTTTTTTTTATTTTTTTTTTTTTATTTATGTCCAACGATTTCTCCCGTCATTTGTGGACCGATTTTCAAAATTATTTTTTGTTTGAAAGGGTATGCTCCCAAATTGGTCCCATATAAATTTTATTAACTTTGCTTGGGTAGTTTTTGAGTTAGCTACAAAATACGTATTTTTTTCCCACTTAGTACGTAGATGATATGATAAGTTCCTGACACTGGTAGTAGGTAGTGGTATTCGAATGTGTGTGGGGTAGGTACCACAACTAAAAAGTGAAAAATAAAAACTTTTTACAAAAAAAAAAACTACCGACTTCCAAAAAAACACTACAAAGTGAAAAATAACTTTAATTTCGGACGTCGGTGGCAAAAAACGAAAACACAAAACCCAAGACACCGACTTCCGAAATTAAAGTTATTTTTCACTTTGTAGTGTTTTTTTTGGAAGTCGGTAGTTTTTTTTTTTGTAAAAAGTTTTGTAGAATGGCGTCAAATTCTTCATTCTTTCCATGACATATCGTTTCTATCAGCTTTGTGATGGTTATAATTAAGCTTTTGATATGATTGTTAATGTGCCTTATGAAATTGAATTTCCGTAGTATCATTGTAGATGCGGAAACGATTCGTACAGTTATAGCCACCACTAACATTATTAATACAAATCAAATCAAATTCTTCCGTTACACGGCTTGACCTATCTGATATACAAAGTTCGAATGATGTTCCGAAAATTACATCCGACGTTATTCATTACATAATGAAGAACTTTTGAATTTCTAATGTAACAACTTACAATGCCTCGTCTACTAATGTAGGTTACATTATAAAGGGCAAAAGGGCCAGATGACAACCACTGGGATTTGATAAGAAATGAAAATTAAACTAATCTATCTAAAAGTAGACATCAGAAAGTTAGTTGTAATGTAAAGGTTACTTGGCTTGCGATATTCTGTTAACTTTATCTACTCCAAGAAAGTGAAGTACTCTGGTTTAAGATAGCCATTTATAAAGTTATGTTACGTGAATTCGAGTTGGGTAATTATTTGATCGTTTTAATTACGAATCTGTGGTCGAATCGGTCTAATTAGTTTTCCGTATTCCGGTGTTCGATGTAGATCTCGCTTCGTGCTGCTCCGATTTCCTTGTTATCAACATATTTTATGATATTCGTAGTTTTCCTGTATATATAATTAAATACTTTTTACTATATTTACTTTCGACTCGTATTCCTATTCTTATTTAGTTATTGAATCTTAAAGCTTCCTAATGCATTATCTCCTGCTTCAAACTTTAATAGGTACGAGTTAATAATCTTGTGGATACTTATTTTCATAATTTATTACAACTTAGCTTACTTACATCGTAAAAGTAAAGATGCACCTAACGGCATATAATTTAGAAGATATTATGTTATTACTCTTTTTTCAGAACACACAATATGGTAAAATTCATCTGTCAAACGAATTATGTTCATTTTTTATTGTCGTCGTAAGTCAGTCTGTATGTCCTATACGCACAATCTTACATAATTAGCAATTTAATGTTCGACCAATCGATGCCGTGAGAGAAAATTCTCAGAAAGCTCATAAACGCCTATTATTTATAACATAAATCAGATAATCTATCGATTGTTCGACATTTCGGAGTTCGCATGGCGGCGCGGGTGCAGCCTCCATTATGGCTCCAAAGAGTTACGTAACTGTCGGGCACTACGATTTTTTCTACGTCAGAGATGGTAAAAAAAAGTAATGCATAGGCATTAGCCATGCTTCCATGTAGCCGTTCACTTTGAATGGTATCTTATTGCAGATCGAACGAATAGAAAATTATATAAATTGCTTCTCGTAGTACGCGGCCCCTCGTGCCGTTATGGGCACTTCGTGAACAATTACTGCTGCTAAGAAGAAATATATGCTTTTTGTTATGATTGACGAGTCACTTTTATGCATATTGCAGCACGATTACACGTGTACTGTTAAGGGTTTGTTTGTCGAGTTGTTTATCGAGTAATTGAAAACAACCTTCAAGGAAAACCATTCGTGCACGAATCTATACTCCTTAAATCGAGCCAGACTGCATTTTTTGTGTGATAGTCTAAGACTTTTTAAATGATCTTGAATTCAAATTCGGAATAGTGATGATACCAAAATGATGGCCAGTAGGTATGTCACCTTCAAAACTGCATCAAAACTTTTTCTTTGACTTATCATTGTTTTCAAGGTTTAGGTTTTTAAACCTTACATGAAAATGCACGGTGGCTTGATTTAGGAGTCCGGGAGGGTGTAGTAAGTATTTTGCAACGTGAAACATTCGTATTGATGAAACGACTTCTGAAACGAAAACCTTCACTTACAGAATGCACCATATTCTAGTATAAATTAAAAACGCTTTGAAGACCAGTTTTTTCAGGACTATAAAATCTGCCAACTTACAAATTGGTGACAGTTATTAATTCATTCCCTTTGTGAGAGGACTGTTATGAACTTGGGGTGCGGTTCCACAGGGGTCGGTTCTTGGACCTCTACTGTAAAACCTCGCACATGACGGCGACGGTGTCTTGCGCGTCGATCTAATTAAGTATTTTTGGTAGTAGAAGAATACCTACTGAATAGTTATTTTTAATCAACCTGCAATGAAACCCTGAAAGTGAAAACAGCATAATCCTTGTAATTTGTAAGCAAATCAACAATCAGTCATCTGTTTTCATTCCTAACGTTAATTACTTAGTTGGCTCAGGTGCCGTTTCTATTTATGTCTTCTAGTATGACACTGCCTGCTTAATAATAGATGAAATAACGTTATTAGCATCAAAAGCTTCCGCGACTTGCGTGTTCGTGTTAAATTCTCATTAGAACCTTCTGCGTGATTGGAATAAATCCTTCCACTTGTTGACTGAGTTGCTATTACTGCATCTTGGTTTTTATCTTATAAGATCCACTTTTCTGTTCGTTATATTGCACGACTCATAATGCGAAGCATTAGAGAGTGCTTTGCGAAAGAAAAATTTGTTTTGTCTCCTTTCTGCAACTGTTTTTATTGTTACACTCCTGTTAGTACACAGAACCTACTTAATTTATATATCATTGTATAGATAATAATTTAATGGAGATTAATTCTGTACTTTTCAAAAATTGGTTTAATGCAGCAGAAACGAAAAAAAAAACATCAATCTGCTTAGCAACGTAAATAACGCAATGAATGTTGTTGAACTGTCAAAATGAAACAAATTAGGCAAAATCGTTTACGAAAATAAGTTACTCGTACGCAATTAGGGTACCGAAAACATTGTAGCTTGTGAAAAAATAAATTAACTATTATTATTAATTATTATTTAACTTGACGCTTTTAGGAGGGATTGGTCTATGTTGGCTCAGGATCGGGTTGAGTGGAAAAAGGAAAGGGAGGCCTTTGCCCTGCAGTGGGACAATACGGGCTAATTATTATTATTATTTATTAAAAAAAAAATATAGTTTCTTTTCAGCCAATGCTGGAACCCTATTGAAAATGGCTCATTTTTTAAAGTAGTTTAATTATAACAACTTCGACCCGCTTCCGTTGCCTATCTACCAACAAAGCAAACCCAAATAGTCTTTGAAAGTACGTAAAAATTGCGAGGTGAGAAATTTTAACCATATTAATGGGTAAAATAGCAGTCAAAAAGTCAAAACATACTTCATGAAAAGTCGTTTAAATATTTTTCTGTTTTTGAATGAGCGTTCTTTTGGATTTTCCAAATTTTTTTTTTGATGCAACCGATTTCTACTTTTCCCCTCCTATCAGTACAACTCACGAGCTAGCTATGCAAGGTATAATTAATTATCATCATCATCTTCTTATCCTTGTCCCATGGTACGTGGGGTTGGCGCACCACGTTTTCTTCTTCCATTCTCCCCTGTCAACCGTCACGCTATAATTCACTCCCTTCTCTTTCATATCATTCCTGTCCCTCTCCATCCATCAACGTTTATATTCACCACTCTTTTAGTCACATCGTGTAACTATAATAACTGACTACCCTGGAAAGGGGTAGTTGTTCTAATAATTATGACCAACTTTTTTAGGTTTTCAGTTATTTTAATTACACCTTGTACATAAATAGGTTATGATCTGGTGAAAAAGTGGCTGACCATTTTAGTCAGTAAAGGTGCCAAGGTTTTAGCAGGTCTACCCAGGGTGCGTCGGTGTTAGTTTAAGTATTCGTATTGTCACTGTCCGCAAGTGACGTAGTTGTAGACGATTTTTGAATAGGTTACTAGGCTAGATGCTGGCATCATTTTCAACCACTTGTCTTTTCCCCAACTCTAAAATAAATCGACTTATCAACAGATGCGTAAAATTGAATGTATCAAAGTGTTTAAGAATAGGGGTTCTAGCCGAGGGCAGCCGCGCACACGCACATTAATCAGCAGCTCAATGGGCATGTTACAGACAATTAATGTTCGATAAGTCATCGCTGGCCCGTTACGAGGCCACGATAATTTACCCCTGGATATTACTAGTTACTACTAGGCATTAGATTTCGCGGCGTTTTCACATGTGCCTTGTTCGAAAGCGCGGTTTAATAAGACCTTTATAAACGGGAGCAAAGATAATGTTTTGTAAATGGTCTTAACGAGATCTACTTAGCCTAACTGTTGTTTATGTAGACAAGGTGTAATTTTATAAATGTTACGGGTCGAGGTGTTGGTGGAGTGTTATGCTGGTGCTGCACTTATTCCGCCTTTGCGTTTAAAGTTAATTCACAGTACCAGATTCAGATTTCAGGGGTGGGAGGCGAGGTCTTTTTGTTTCAAAACTAAAGTTCGTTTTTTAATTCTAGAGACTAATTTGATTTTGGAGTTTGACATTTGCACTTGTCAAATTATTCTCTGGGATAAAAAACCGAACTGTAAGATCACTGACTGTTATTGTTACTTGATTCAAGTTTTGGAGCTCCGTGCTCACTCAGCTCATTTTAGTCTAGGTAATGAAAAGAGCTGAAATACAAGAAATGCTTGATTTTTGTCGAATCATTTGGTCACAATTTTTGCGCCTGTACGAACGTTCGCCAAAGCCCAATCAGTGAAGCCCGGGAGATGAAAATGAAGAGCGTATGAAAAAAAAAGTGATGGCACTCCAGGAGTGCCGGCAGAAGTGAAAACTTGAACAATATTGCCTTGGTTGAAGAAAAATACTTGTATAGAACATTAGTCCGTAACATTATCTAAATAGAGGGCACAATCGAAAAAATACTTCCGAAACCTTTAAAGTAAAAATACTTGCGTAGAACATTAATCCGTAATGTAGTATGAATAAAGAGTAAAATCGTGAAAAATGAGGTGTCGTCATGGTGTCGCGAAATCAATGGTTTAGTCCCATATCAAAAATGCCCAATGCGCATAAAGAAGTTTTCACTTCAACAAACAACATGAAAATGAATGTTCGTTTTATTTGTGTTCAGGTTGAAATGAAAGGGTGTGCTCATGTGTGAGAGGATTGTGTTCAGTCACGCTTGCGAGCCGCGCAAATAAGGAGATGAGAGCTCGTTCTGTGCAGGTGTGAAATTGAATTCGATTTCGTGATCATGCAGATGCATTTGTTTGAATTTTGACAGCGACTACATACTTACTGCGGTATATCTAAATGAGAATTAACTGTGGGTTACAATAATATAATTATATTTATTTAATTCAGATAAGTATCCATAGAGTTAAGAGTTACATACGTTTATTAGTTTACAGTAACTAATCTAATTATCACACTATCATGAGATCACCTGTTACAATAAAAGCAAAAGAAATTGTAAGTCCCCCAGTGCTTTCGTATTGGACTAACAATACTTTTATAAATTGTCTTCAGAATGCTGTTGCCACTACCACAGCTCCTCTGCATCAGGGAGGCAGCTCTCTTGTGCAGGATTGTGAAATAGTCATCCGTACGAGCCTCAGTAAACATGCCTGATGCACTGCAGAACCGGGGCAGCCGCAACAGCACTCTGATGGCATTATTATATTGCACACGGAGGATGTCATAAGTTCTCAGAGTATACTTGACCCATAAGCTGCACGTGTAAAAGGAGTGGCAGTAGGCCTTAAAAAGGCCGGTAGGTTATACTGAAGTTAGTTGGTCCCTCACGAAATATTTAACATAGAAAACGCAAATCATCTAGGATCTAGATGATTTACTTTAGTTCACCAAGATTTTAGGTGAACAAAAGTTTAAAATGGGTTTGAATATCTGTATAAGTACTCGTATGTGGGTTACGAGGCTCAGTGTAAATATGCTTAGAATCCCAAAGTTTTAATTTAAGTTAGAACTTTCTTTGTTAAAACCTATTTCTCTATAGACAACAACTCCGCACTGTAAATGTATCCCATTAATTCCACAGCCGAAGACTGCACTCGTATTCATTCGCAAGGAATCGCAACCGATTATGAATCGAGATCAAATCGCATTAATTACATCGAGTGGAACGTCGATACTTCGATAGTTAATAAAGAGCCAGGATTATATTGCAAATAAACGATCTGAACAAACACTTTGACAGCACAATTCGATTGAGGCGACAGGTGAAATGTATTGAATTAAACTCTCGCATTCATTGAATTATAAATGTTTCATGTTATTTATTTTTATGATGAGCATGCGAGGTTAATTTTATACTTGCTATACAATGTAAACATTATCTATGTATAGATGTATTGATTATCCTACTTATGTATAATATTATTAATATTATAAATGTGAAAGTTTGTTTTTTTGTGTGTTTGGATGTTTGTTACTCAATTACGCAAAAACGGCTGAACGGATTTGGATGAAATTTATTACACAGATAGTTTATAAGCTGGATAAGGATATAGGATACTTTTTATCCTGGTAGTACGTTTCCGTGGAATAATTTTCGACCTCCATGCGGGCGAAGCCGCGGTCGAAAGCTAGTTTTAAATAATATAGGTACCTAATGCGAAAGAAGTAGGCACATTATTTCCACAGTACGCTTTATTAAAAGTATTTTTACTTCTTCAGTCTTCTGTGTAACTGAAATCATAGAAAATGCGACTCCAAAATGACTACGATGCACCTATTATTGATGTGAAACATCTACTTATAGCGGCGGGTCAGACCGACTTCGCCTGGTGACGCATAATAATTTCGATGTTTTATATCTGCCAGGCTTCCCGCGACGGCTCATGTTTTAATAATAAGTTTATGCACAGTATAACAATACATTTACCATTTTTTCGTTCCCGATCTATATTAGACCCATAAACCTACATAGATTCACTGAATCGCATCGCAGCGACAAAATGTGGCCGAGCAGTGGTTACATACGTGTGAATAGTGTTGCTGCAGCTTCTTGCAGTTGCGTTGTGGTAAATACATAATCACGGTTGACGCAACTCATCATAACAATTTTGTTGTTGTAATACAATATCATTATCCTACCAACCTAATTAGTTTTTAAAAACCATTCAGCAGATAAGACAACATTACCCAAAGTCAATCAACGAGATCAATTTCTCAGTTCCGGTTTCCAATGACGTCACTCGTTTCCGATTCCATCGTCGAAATAATCCGATTACTTACGAGTTAATAATAAAGTAACTACTTCAAGAGTATCCAGTGGCTTTATTTAGATTAATTCATTTTGATTAATGAAGAGTGCGGAGAAAGTTCGCCTCGCCGTCTCCTTTGTTTCATGCCATGATTTGGGATTAGATTTACTGGCATTCAGTTTCACCTCTTTGCTCGATAATACTGGCTTACATAACCGCGCTGTACTCGAATTTATCTATGCTTTTTTTTTGTTGTCGATGTTATGAGATTGAATAGCTGTCGAAATATCAACTATAGATTAGGTGTTTAATATAGTTTTATGTAATGTAAATTCGAAATTAACTAAAATGTTATTTGTTAAAAAAGTGTTGTGTAAGTTGACTGATAGATTTAACAATAACGTTTATGTCGGAGTCATCAAGTAGCGAAAATTACAGTCAATTTCTCATCAATCTGGCAACATGACTCGATAATTTTGAATGAGGTCGTCTAGACTAACTTTTTAAACAGACAAAGGAGTTTCGCTCAGTCTAGTATTCGGATTACAGGCTGTTTTGTCGTGGATGACACGATTGTTAAAAAAAATATGTAATTTATACTTACATTGGAAAGTAGCAACGATTTGCAGTATGTGGGTCACTGTACCGCGCGTTACCGCCGTTTGAAAAGTATATTTTATAAAAATCATTGTGAGTGTGATTCCCATCACTACAGCGGGTTCTGTATCTACAAATAGCATTCTTTTTGTCGTCGTTTATGTACAAATTATCCTTTTCTAATAATTATTATTCTCCTGCTATTTATCGGTATTTAAAAAGTTGCGTCATGTGCTGTTTAAATCATTGCTATTTGTTGTAGGAGGATGAGGAATCACAACTAATATATCTTTGTTCTTCACACACTAAGAATTTGCGTTCTTCTAACAATCTTCTCCTACTTTGTCCTTCTCATACTTCTGACTTTGTTCATTCTTCCTTTCATATTCAGTCCATTCTTCTATGGAACGCGCTTCCTCTTGATATCAGGACGGCCACCAGTCGGTATGCATTTAAGCGGAAATTGCAGAGTTTTTTTCAAAATAAATAGAGTAGAGTCATCTCAACACCTCTCTCCCTTGAATTTGTATATATGTATATATATATATTATAGATATATATTATATTAAATGTAAGTATGTGTATTATAAGTTATAACCTATTTATGTACTGTTGTTCCTACATTTTATTTCTAATGATATATTTTTAATATTTTTTTCTTTGTTCCTCTCAAACAGAGCACCTGCCATCTAATCTCTTCACCACCCTTGGTTGACTGGTAGAGAATGCCTATGGCATTAAGTCCGCCTTTGTACTTTTTTGTGTGTGAGAAGTTTAAATAAATAAATAAATAAACTAATATTATTGTTTTAATTACAATGCGAACTATATTTCGCTCGGTTATCAACCCCATTAAGTCTTTCTACATCTACTTTGGAAAAGGGTTATACATAGACTAAGACATAAAATTAACAAAAGCAGTGATATTCTAGTTGCGTGACCGTCGGACTGCCAAGTCATAGGTCTCGAGTTCGAACCCAAGGCACGCACCTCTGACTTTTCGGATTCATGTGCGTATTGTATAATTATCACTTGCTTCAAAAACGGTGATGGAAAACATCGTGAGGAAACCACGTTCAGTCGTTTTTTGCGTGATTGAGTAATAAACATCCAAACACATAAACAAACAAACTTTCATATTTATAATATTACTCGCTTTTGCCCGCGACTTTGTCCGCTAGCTTTCTATAAACCTTCCTTAAGAATTGGGCTATCCACTGCAAAAATAATTTTTCAAATCCGACTGGCAGTTCCAGAGATTACCTTCTACATACAAACTTATAAGTTATAAACAAACAAACAAATTTTACCTCTTCATAATATTTTAGTATATAGTATAGATAAGTAGGAAATATTAGTAGGATAAATACTTATATTCCTCAAATAATTAAGTGCTACAGACATTATTCGCGGTACTCTAAAAAGCTCTTCACCACGTGGTCGTGTAAATGCACCACAAATCACAATAGAGCACGTCTGCGCCCGCGTCACCGCGATCATTAGTGGCAGACGCGACGTCCGACGACGCCCAATTTCGTCATTATGTTTTAAATCCACCCGTTATCATTAGCTGTCATTTTGGGTCATTTCACGAACCGTTAGATATGGAGTCTGCGGTGTGTTCGGCAAAAACGGCTGCACTATTGTTTACAGATCAGGGTTAGTGTGGAATAACGTGAGCCCAATAATGGAATGGTCTGAGCTGGTGTAGCGGTTGTCGATTTTCTGTTCAGTTAAAGTTATTTATTGAGTATAGCAAATTATGAGCTATTCATAGGTGTAGTCTAGTCAAATTATGGTAGGTCGAGCTTTCTGCCAGTTGTCTTGTCAGTCGGGCACAGTGCTATGTAGGTAATCCTCTTAAAGTTACCTACCTAGTATTGTTTGTGGGCAAAGTTATCCGTGTTATTTTTCATAAAAAGAACGCATCCTAATCGGTAACACGCGCTTTAACTAGACGCTGTAAACGTCACTTTTCCCGCCAATTTTTCTGTCATTGTCATCGCGGTGTAATGGCGGACGCTCGCCCTCAATGCGATATTTTTGATGAATCCGAGCAATTAGAGTAAAACGCTGCTAAACAGTAATTTGAACGAATTTCCCGTGTTTAATGCGCCATGTAACTTTCTTTCTGTTGCGACGGTCAAGAGGTTAAATAGACTGTAAATACTGGAGCCAATTTGTTTCTTTTTTTTCCAGAGACAATGGAAATTGTTTTCCTTTTAAACTTATTTTTAAATACCGTACAACAGTGGAGGTTAGGTTTTAGTATATTAGGATTTTAACGACGGGTTTTTTCCGGGCATCAGAGGTTTATCTATTCTAATTATAATTTACCGCAAATTCTACCACGTAAGTAGCTAAATCAATTGAAATGATTGTAGTTTTAATTTCGTTACTAATTTTATTATCAAACAATTATAATTAAGTATGTATCACTAGATGCACCCCGCGGTTTCACCCGCATAAGTCTTGATCCTGTGGGAATATTGGGATATAAAGTATTCTATGTCCTAATCCAAGTCATGGTCTACCCATGTGCCAAATCTAATATATAAAATTCTCGTGTCACAGTTTTCGTTGCCATACTCCTCCGAAACGGCTTGACCGATTTTGATGAAATTTTTTGTGCTTATCCGGTATCTATGAGAATCGGCCAACATCAATTTTTTTTTTTTTTTTTTTTCTATTTTATGTGATAAGGGTGGTCCACCCTAAACATGTATATGGCAAAACAACGTTTGCTGGGTCAGCTAGTTTCATCTAAATCTGTTCAGCCGTTTTAGCGTGAAAGCGTAACAAACAAACGAACAAAGTTACTTTCGATAACAAGCAATATAATTAATTATGTAGGTATAGTTGCAATATTCAGGAAAGTATGTTGTGTGAATTATGGCCTATGCCTATTTGTGTATTGGGTTTTTGCTTTGTTCACGAACCATGTTTAGAAGTGGAGCCATACAGGAAAAAGTATTCCAGTTAGAACCAAATAAAACTATGTAAATAAATTGGATTTATAGAGGTAATAATTAAATGATACAGGTGTAGTTCTATCTATCTCTTTACCTAAATGCTGTTCGTTTGTAAGGGCATCCCTTGAGAACGGCTGGACCGATTTGGATATTTTTTGTTTTAAAATGTTTGTAATAGTGCGAATTGGGTTTTTATCGAAAGAAAAATTTGAAAAGTTTCTCGGAGAATTTTCAAATTGGGGGAAAACTGAACGTTCTTTTTTCTATGGGATTTTTGTATGAATTATTGAAAGGACAGGACAACGTCTGTTGGGTGGGCTAGTTCACACAAATACATTACATACACACATACACTTTCAGAGCAGTGGTGGCCCAGAGGTAACGGCCGCGACTTACGAGTTGTAGGTCGTAGGTTCGAACCCAGACAGGCGCTTTACTTTGTGTAAATTATTTCATCACCACTGCTCTCAAAACGGTGAAGGAAAACATCGTGAGGAAACCGGCATGTCCTAGAACCGAAAATTCAAAGACATGTGACATCTACCAACCCGCACTGGGCCCGCGTGGTGGATTACGGCCTACTCCCTCTCACAGAGAGGAGGCCTGTGTCCCAGCAGTGGGAACATTTATAGGCCGATGATGATGAAAAAATACACTTTCAAACAAATGTCACCGAGAAGGGTCCACAACATTATAACAAAACGGAAACGTTTGAATACTTTGAATTGAATGCATGAGTGAAGATTTTCGCGTCACTTTCCTAAACTAATAAGCAGAACTAAACGTTGAGTCATCATGTCATTCTAACAGCTAGTTACACTTACCAGCTAATTGACAAGCCATTATTGGTCGTATCACCTTTGTATAAGGGCGATAACTGTTCGTTCGTTTTTTTTTAAATGAACTATTTGTGTTCGCGAATGTACGAGATAGCATTGAAATGAAAGGCGACAAATATAATGCTAATATAAATTATTGAAAGCGAATAAGCACATTGATTTGCTGTTCCGATTATGCTCAAAGATGACAATGATGACTTGTACAATCTTTGTAATCCACTATGTGAAATGTCATAAGGCTAATTACTGCTGTAAGGAAAATGCTTAAGAGCGTTTATATTGATAGTGGGCAACGTCGCAAATAGCTGTCAAATATTTCGCTGTTTTGATTAATTTGGCAATATTACTGTATGGAAATAAGAAATATGCCTAGCTAGTGAACTAAAATATTCAAACTCAAACTCAAAGCATTTATTTCAATTAAACCATTTACAGGCACTTTTGAATTGTCAAGGAATCGGTCAGTCAGAAATAGGTATGAAGCTAGTTGCCCATTCCAAAGCGTAGTAGGTACCTATGGAGAAGAACGGGCAAGAAACTCTACGGACACTCTTTTAAATAAAAAAATTGTTACAAAATATTGGTTACATCATTCATGTTGAAATTATACATGTGAGAACAATGTAGAAAGACGTGCACGTTAGAACCATCCGTAATAAAAAGATAAAACAAATTAAAATAAAAATAAGCCCTGGCAGCTAAGAGATGACCAGTCCCAACTGACGGCGCCCGTTCACGAACATGACGCATGGATTAGCACCATTCAGCTCAACCATTTTGAAGGGAGCTAAATGATCCAACACACGCGCCACCATCAGCGAAACATTTGAGTGAGCATGACATACTCACAGCCGCCAGGGCAGATTCAAGTCAATGCAAGACATATTACCCGGTAAATGGTAACTCTTTAGTACATAGTACTCACACCTGTGCTATGCAATTATATAATACAATGGAGATTGAGTTTATACAATGCAAAGATAGTCTTACAATCTTCAGCAGCTCCAACAGTATTTGCAAATGTTAATCAATTAGTTGTGGAGCAGGACCAGCATTGAGCCAAGCATTTTTATCAGCGATGTAATCCCCCAACGTATAATATGCCTGCCTGCATAGTGTGCGTTTTATACAAGATTTGAATTTCGTCTCATTCAGTTGAAGTATGTGGGGAGGAATTTTATTGTAACATTTTAAACAGTATCCCATAAAAGATGAATCTACTTTAGCCAGTCTGAAACCTGGTTGAACTAATAGGTCCCTATTTCTTGTACTATAATTATGTCTATCACCTCTTTTGCTAAAAAGATGTAAATTCTTTCTTACGTACATGATGTTTTCATAGATATATTGACAAGGTACCGTCATGATGTTAATATCCTTAAACAGTTTCCTTAGAGAATCGCGCCTGCGGAGATAATATATGGCTCTGATCGCTCTTTTCTGCAGAATAAAAATAGACTCGATGTCTGCAGCCCGTCCCCACAGTAAAATACCGTAAGACATGATACTATGAAAGTAGCTAAAATAGACTAGCCTCGCGGTATCTACATCAGTAAATTGACGGATTTTTCTGACAGCATATGCTGCTGAACTTAGCCGTCCTGCAAGAGATGTTAAATGAGGACCCCATTGCAGCCTTGAGTCGAGCGTGATCCCTAGGAAAACAGTTTTGTCGACAAATTCTAGTTTCTCTTGATTCAATACTATCTCACAATCACTACTTTTGACATTTGGTAAAGAAAATTTTATGCACTTAGTTTTTTTTCCATTTAATACTAAATTATTAGCAGTGAACCAATTTTGGACCTGCAGTAGGGCGTTATTTACCTCGTTAAAATTTGTAGCACGTCTATCTACCTTAAAAATTAAAGAAGTATCGTCAGCAAATAACACCATTTGTGGTTGATTTTTTAATAAATGGAGTAGATCATTTATATACACTAAGAAGAGGAATGGACCCAATATCGAGCCTTGTGGCACACCTATTTTTACTTTTAAACCTAGTGAATTGATACCGTTTATTTGAACTTGCTGTTGTCTATCATTTAAATAAGATTTTACTAAATTGAGTGCAAGTTTTCCAAGTCCGTAATGCTCAAGTTTCAAGAGTAAGGTTTCGTGATCGACGCAATCAAATGCTTTGGAGAGGTCACAAAAGATCCCTATGGCGTCTTGAGCCTCTTCCCACGCGTTAAAAATGTGTCTTAATAGGGTTACACCGGCGTCGGTCGTACAACGTCCTTTGGTGAATCCATACTGTTGATCGTGAAGGATTTTATTTGTGTTAAAATGATTGAGCATTTGATTAAGCATTACCTTTTCAAACACCTTGCTGAATACCGGCAACACGGATACGGGTCTATAATTATTGGCGTCTTTACTGTCCCCGGATTTGAAAAGTGGTATTACCTTACTGTATTTCATTAAATCCGGGAAGACTCCTTGATCCACACACAAATTAAATATTAAAGCTAAGTAAGGCGCTATGGTCTCAATTATGGAGGTACAGACTTTAATGGATATCCCCCAAAGATCTTCGGTCAATTTGATCTTGATTTGTTTAAAAGCTTTTATTACTGTTATGGGGTTAATTTGCTTAAAGTTAAATTCAATCGGGCATGCTGAAACGTTGGCCCTTACTAAATCAAAAGAGAGCGAGGGCGAGGAATTTAAGGTTTCAGTAGTTTTAAGTGGGATACTGGTAAAGAAATTTACAAATTCTTGAGCAACTTCTTTGCTATTGCAAATGAGACCACCACATGACTTCTTCAGTGTATAATCAGAATTATGCTTTTTGTTTCTGTTCGTTTCATTATTGATAATTTTCCAAACTGTCTGTATTTTATTGTCTGCTGATTTAACCTTGTTGCTAATGTATAAGGCTTTAGCTGCCTTACAAGTGTTCTTAAAAGTTCTAGAGTAAGTAGCAACATACTTATTAAAAGTTTCCGTGTTAATATAAGGCTTAAGGCCATACAGCTCGAAAAGTCTATCCCTACTTTTCCTGAGTCCTGTAGTTGCCCAGTCACTAAATAAAAACTTAGGGCTGATAGTTTTAGTGTTCTTCTTAAAACAATTATTGAACTCGGATTGGACTAACGAAAAGAATTCTTTATACAAAATATTAACATTGTTCATTGTAAGGACCTGATTACTTAACTTACAAATTAAAGTGCTATTATATTTATTTAAATTAACAGCTGTTATTGGTCTGAATTGTATCTTCACTTTTTGTAATAGTATGTTAGACTCAAAAGTTACGGATTGACCACTGTGATCCGAAGGGAGATAATTAACTATGGCTTTATCTAAATAGTCACAGCAACAAAACACATTATCAATACATGTAGCAGTAGATGTAGTTATTCGGGTCGGTTCCACAAACACATGTGACAGATTGAATGATTTGAACAAATTTAAAAATCTACCGGTTATTGAATTATTTTCTAAAATATTAATGTTAAAGTCACCACAGATAATTACTGATTTACTACAAGTTGCAAGTTTTGCCAAAACATCTTCCATTACTGACTCAAATATAGAGTAGTTTTGATAATTTGGGGGTCTATAAACGCACACTATTACATGCTTATCTAGCTCAACACAAGACAGTTCAATGCTATGTTCAACCGATAGTTCAACTATGTCATTACGGGTTTTTGATTTAATACAACTTTTAATTAAGATTAATGAACCACCACGCAGCATTGATTTTCGGTTAAAACAACTAGCCACACTATAATTCTCATAGTTAATTAACATTTCATAATCTTTTAACCAATGCTCAGTTAAACATATAATGTCAAACATTGTTTTTTTTAAAAACAATTCAATTTCCAATTGTTTGGAAGAAAAACCTTGAATATTTTGATGTAATAATTTCAAGGATTTCTGCTTAGCAGTTATTTTCCTAACCCTTTTCCAAAACTATCAGAAAACATAATGGAGCAGTAACAAACTTTACTATTACAAAGGGGAGAACTAGCTTCTGTCTGAACTACTTGCAATGGACCTTGTTCAATTTCTGGTAAATCTTTATTTGGAATAGTGATCTGAGCACTTCCTGACTGGTACGGGCCCTCCGTTGCCTTAGGTTGGAGAGTGCCAAGATTGGATATCCTATGCAATGAAGATTGAGGGCTGCTGGGAGTCAGCAGGTCCACTTTATCTACATTAGAGTTGCACATTTCCACTAACTCATTTGCAGCAAGGATGTGCTCCTGAATTTGTTTTTCAGACCTCACATACTTAGTATAGAGTGACTGTAGTGACGCTTCTAGTACCTGAATTTCAGACTGTAACTGTAACTGTTGTATTGATTATGAAATGCAATAATTATTATCACAACACCGAATATTTAGTTTTAGATATAAAAAAGGTAAGTATTTGGTAACTTTCCAAATGCCTTTTAGGGTTCCGTTGCCAAATGGCAAAAAACGGAACCCTTATAGATTCGTCATGTCTGTCTGTCTGTTTGTCCGTCCGTATATCACAGCCACTTTTTTCCGAAACTATAAGAGCTATGCTGTTGAAACTTGGTAAGTAGATGTATTCTGTAAGCCGCATTAAGATTTTCACACAAAAATAGAAAAAAAAACAAATAATTTTGGGGTTCCCCATACTTAGAACTGAAACTTAACAATTTTTTTTTCATCAAACCCATACGTGTGGGGTATCTATTGATAGGTCTTTAAAAATTATATTGAGGTTTCTACTATAATTTTTTTCTAAACTGAATAGTTTGCGCGAGAGACACTTCCAAAGTGGTAAAATGTGTGTCCTGTAACTTCTAAAATAAGAGAATGATAAAACTAAAAAAAAATATGAGATGTACATTACCATGTAAACTTCCACCGAAAATTGGTTTGAACGAGATCTAGCAAGTAGTTTTTTTTTAATACGTCATAAATCGTAAACCGCAATTTACCTTTCATTCAATGTTACTTGCTGCTACGGAACCCTTCATGGGCGAGTCCGACTCGCACTTGGGCGCTTTTTTTTACACCTAAAACGGTTACAACATCAAATTTTGTGTTATAATTGCAATTCAACATTAATATTTTAGTGCACTAGTTACCGATATTTCTTATTTCCATACAGTAATATTGCCAAATTAATCAAAACAGCGAAATATTTGACAGCAATTTGCGACGTTCGTTGCCCACTTTCAGTATTAACGTTCTTAAATTTGTATTCCAAATTAGCATATTGCTGATTCGCCCGAATTTACTCGCCAAAACGGACGAATCGACACTTTTAAATAATATTTTTTTTCTTGAGGCGATTCGTATGAAGTTAATTTATTTGTAGGCGAATCGATTAAATGGTAGGTATGTCATTCTTTGTGCATTGATAGTTTGTTTATCTAATAAGCTCTACAGGAAAAAATGTTAACCAGTGCGCAAACTTAAACACGTGACTTTACTCATTATTATGAACAACTTTTTTTATGGGACCAAACCTGAAACCGCGAAAAAAAAATCAGCTGTTCCCAACATTTATGTTCGCATAACTCGTCAAAATGTAGGGAACAGCAGATTTTTTTTTCCTGTATAAACATTTTATTCATAATTGTTAGTTGATTCGGTCTTTTGCTTTATTTTTCCGTTTGATAACGTATTAAAATTAATTGAGATGGACGTTGAGAACTTTGATTTGACATATTGATTGACACATTGAACATTTTACTCGATTAGAAATTGGGCTACATCGTCGTCGTGTGTGGCATTACACGTAGGTATACCTACTTCCAAGTATTGTTGTTTATATTATTAAGCTAATATTTAGGTACCAATAAAATCCCTATCAGAATGAGGAATTCCATAATGCTGGTCGTTGAACCAGGAAAACAAAATTCAATAATTATCCTCACACAAAATTATTAGGTAGGTATTACTTAGTACCTAAATCTAATACCGTCTAACGAACAATTCTTGTATATATGTATATTTATAATCTGAATCTCGAAACCGACTCCAACGATTTTCATGAAATTTAATATGCAGGGGGTTTCGGGGGCGATAAAATGATCTAGCTAGGTTTCATTTTTAGAAAACAACCAAAAAAATAAAAACCGAGCTATGCTCGGTCATCCAGATATTAAGTAGTTTAATTCCCGCATCAATTATTATTTTGCTCATAATATTTATATACAGTCAGCAAAACAGTACCGTCGTATACCTACAGACGAAATAAAATAAACATGTTTTTGTGATGATGCGGTTCTGTCAGGTTTCTTTTAATCTGATCGTCTTATTTTTAGGATTAAATATTTACCTATTATTTAGATATTTTCCTGCACACCCATCTCTTTTGTTGATAGTATCATCAGGTCATAAGGTCAGATTTCATTCTAGAACTTTCGATCGGCATTCTATCATACTGAGTATCAGAATATTGAACAAGCGTCTCGTTTACAACAATATTTGCTTCTTTGTGCAAGTCAGATGATACTGCCGATAAAGTTGCTGAATGTGCGAAATTTGGCTTGGCTTGGCTTAGTGCAGTCTGATGCCAAAATATTATAAGAGAGATTTTGTTCGTGATAGTATTTACTTGTGATCGTAGATCGATCGTGTAGGTATATTCAAGTTTTATAGCAACTTTTAATTTATATAATCGGTAAACTGAACCCAAGTCGGCCGGAGCAAAGTCTATCTTCACAGATGGGGGTTCATGGACAGCTCAGAGTCATAACTTTTAAGGAGATCAAGTTAGAGCTCTGCCACAGAGAATTATTTTACTGAAAATAACCCCAACTATCGCCCTGTTTCGTTTGATCCACGATTTTTTACCGAACTTTTTGCTATCGATACGGTAAGAAGAAAAAGAACTACATGACTGCAATAAATGATGATTATAATTATGATAGTATGATAAAAATTCGAAACTAATGCAATCTAGTTGACCCCAGCGACAAGATTTGTCGGACTTGTAGCCCTTCCTACTTCTCGACGGCACGAGAAGCCAAGTCAGAGGCCCATGGGCGGCATAAAAACTGAGGTTAGTCACTACCCACACGAAAAAGAAAGAAGCCCCTCCTCATACTTATGCTTAGTAAGGCCCCCGTGGGGGTTCTCGACGGCACGGGAAGCCAAGTCAGAGGCCCAAGGGCAGCATAAAAACTCTGATACCAGGTTAGTAACTACCCACACGAAAAAGAAAGAAGCCGCTCCGCATACTTATGCTTAGGCCCCCGTGGGGGTTTTAGTCAGTAGGAGTCCGGCTTAACCCTTCGCCTACCCAAAGCTTATGAGGATTTTTTATTTAAAAAAAAAAGGTTGCTGTGACCTACTTAGACCTTACTAGGACGTAGTTCATAAGTAAATTTACCAATCAGATACACCACGACGTACATTCGCGTACACAACGCTAACGGCATCAATATGCTACATACATCTAGATATAATTCGCGTGTGCCCGGTCCATTCGTTGTGCCCGTATTCCCGACGCGCTATCTCCTCGGTCGCTACACTGCGGTACAATCGAGCACTCAAGTGGTCAACTTGTAAAACACAGCTGTTAACATTTTTTTATTGATTTATTATAAGTACTCATTGAGCAAATCAGTGGGGCAGTTCAAAAGTCTTTTTGTACGTTTTTTGAAGACAATCAAGACAATACAGTTGTTGCAAGCGTGAATCATAAATAACTTCGCAATGTGCAAATTATTGGTTTGGAAACAATAATCTCTGTTTCGCATGTGACACACGTGGCTTTGAGAGTTAGCCATATTCTCGTATCAAGAGCTTTCCTTATCTCGACAGGCAAAAAAACGTGCGCGAACCATCTGTTTATTTATTCTTTGTTGCCTAAACATAAAGAGAGTGAAATTCTGGTTTGCATAAAGAAAGGGATTTTCAATGAATTTTTAATTTTTACATTTTATGATGCACTTCAGTTAGTACCGAAGCAAATTCTGTTTATTACTTTTTCAGAGTTACTGCTGCCATAAAAATACTTATGTTTTGTAAACACCTACAGTATGTATCTGCCCCAAGACAATATGTTTTCCATTTACAAGTAGGTATACTCTATTTGAAATAAGATTAGACATTTAAATAAACCTTTTTTACAGTCCGTTCAACCGATTTTGACTTCTATTGCGTTGGTGGCATGACGAATGGCAGCTGCAGTAAACAGTTGCTATTGTAACCACTTTTTTCTTTTAATGCCATCCTTATGCCTACGGTATAGAAGTCAGAATCGGTTGAATGGATTGTAAAACAGGTTTGTCTAATCTTATTTCAAATGGAGTATAGGTAGGTAGTACCCCCACGACTCCGGATTGGTCTTTTGAGAGGTGTCCCCCCTTCCATGTGCAGATGGTGACCACCGGGGTGGTTTTAGCGAGGTAAAAATGCCACAGTCCTTGGTCTTATCCCCAAAGCCCGGGCGCCTTTCGAAGGTTTCCTACCGAAAACAAAAAAAAAGGTAGTACCCCACGATGGACATATGACGATGACGAAAGCGGATGGAGCCACGAATGAACTGTAACCTTTTTTTTTTTTTAGCTATTGCCTCTCGCAGTTATTGACCACTAAGGTCTTGGCTGCTTAACCGGACTTTTCCTGTGGTGGCCTTAAGCTTCTACACTTAGAGCCTCCAGCCAAGAGCGTTTAAACTATTCTAAATTAAAATTAAGCGAATACTCGCTAAGGGCACCCCCTGTGGGGTACGAACCTCGGCTTAGGGCATCGCTGAGGGGAGGACAGCAAGAAGGGACAGGCTGGATCAAAATTATATTTTCATCATGATTATTATGCGGGGTATTTAAAGCTACGTGCTCAGCTGCAACAACGGCTGGCACCTCGTTTTCGAGCAAGGGTCGGGGGGGAGTGAACTGACTCCTTTGAGCGTCGGACACCCAAGTCCGTCACATATTTCTTTTTAATGACCTCCTAAACACTTTGTGCTCGTCTACCCCAAGTGAACACTTTCCGTTGTTATTGCGGTCCCTTGTTGGCTCGATTATTGTTGTTAATTTGTATCGCCTCTGTTTATCACAGTTTTGTATTTAGGACGCCGCTCGCCCCACCTGACCGTGTCTCTCTTTTAAGCCCTGGTTACACAGTACGAGCTGTTTACCTGACAGTAGACAGTTTCCAACAACATAACTCATCACAAAATATCTTATAACGCACTTTACTACTTGTAGTATAATATGTTGTGTTGTGTGGCCTTTTAGTTTTTGCTACATAAATATATTTTCTTTCTTTCTTTCTTCCTCTGTGTACTCGCATGGCAGTAGCTTGTCCCGTCCCGACCGATCACACGATGAGAGAAGGCAGCTATTCCTTGACACTGGCAAGAAGTTTCTGTCCGAGAGACTAGAACTGCTGCTTTATGACGTATGGTGTGTGCCAAAAGTATTTAATGAAAATTTAAACAAACCCTTTTCAAGTTGAATTTTTACGCAATCACTTACTAAAGGGAATAATAACACATACATCTGTATTTCGATGGTTTCATTTAATTTATATCTCAACATTTTTTCCAGCAATTATTGTATAAATTGTAATTGCAAAATCATCGTAGTATGTAGATTTTATACTTACTTGTGACGTAGCGACCCCCACTCCCCAACTTTAATGCGTTTTATACAAGTAATTTTTTATTAATATGATAAAGCAAAAAATACGTTTCTAATATTTTTTGATTATCTGACTAACGGACTAAATAAAATTTCTTTTTTTTGACCTAGGCATCATCCCAATTGTCAACATTAAAACCATGTTTAAGGTAATTTAAGATTAAAATTTTGGGTTTAAGTATTCGAAAAATCAAATCATAGCACTCAGTTTGGAAGTGGCACACAAATTGTTATCCACAGGTACCGTTTTTTTAATCGATTTGTTTGCATTTTTATTTAATACTTTTGGAACAGATAAAAAGCAAAAGAAAAAAACCGACTGCCAAAAAAAAACAATACAAAGTGAAAAAAAAAACACTTTTTTTGGAAGTCAGTGTCTTTGGATTGTATTTTAATTTTTTGCTACGAAATCAACTCAGTTGCGAACTACTGACACTGACTGATTCGCACATGACAGTAACTCGTATGATGCGGTCATACGGTGCTAGTACTTCAACTGCAGTAACTGACTAGGGCAGCTCGCACTGTGTAACCAAAGCCTTTATTGATAACTTTCGACATGGATTTGCTATGTTCAGCGTTTCCTTGTATGCGTAATTGTTTTGTAATTGTGTGGGTTATGTTAAAATTTCTATGCTTGAACTGGCAATGTACGAAGTTGTTGTAAAGATTAGTGTTTTCCAATGCGGTTTGGAGAAATGCGTGAACTTTGGCTTTCCCTGACGTCAACCACTCTTGTACGTGCACCCTGCTACTATTATTATGGAGTGGCAGATAGTGAGATAGCCAATAGCATCGAATGTCGCGTTTGAGTAACACAAAGACATTGTTTTAATAATATTTTCTATCGACTTCAAAAAGGAGGAGGTTCTCAATTCAACCGTGTTTTTTTGTCAAAGACAAAGTAAAATAATTTATTTAAATTAAAATAGGGCCCATGTATGACACTTTTGAACGTCAATACTCAATACGTTTATTGCATTCCACAATGTGAACTTAGGTGGTAGGTACAGTACCGACCAAAAGTCCATGAGCAATCTCACAAAGCAATAGACTGACGCTTCGGTTTGACTTACGACCTTCTTCTATAAGTTGTTACAATACTGTAGACACGCACATTACACACACACACTCACTTTGTCTGCAACCAATGACTAGTTCAATAATCATCATTCGTTTTTAGTTTCATTCGTCTTGTTCACATAAATATTAAAGTTTAGCAGGTAGACCACAAAAAACTAAGTAAATTATTTCGATTTCTGTGGGGTAGATGCAGTTTGTTACGAGTATTCAATTAATAGAACTTTGTTGGTTCGTGGATAATATTGGTGACGAGTATTTAGCGCAGTGTTGTGGTTATTATTATCAAAAAGCAGGCATAAAATATATTGAAGAGATCAGATCAGAGAATATTATTGCGCTGCGTAAAAGTGAAGTGAATATCTAATGAAACCGGACTAAGTGTGAGTGTTATCATTTATATATTTCATATTTTACTAAACATAAATCTTAATCAAGGGTATTGTTGATAGAACAGAGGTATTGTTGAGACAGAAGATGCCTTTAAAGTTTTAAATTCATTGTGAGGTTTAATTCGATTAGTGAATAATAAATAATAAGGTATTATGTGTAATAAAAACAATGTTTTTCTTTGTTCTAGAGAAATACTGTGAGGGTTAAGAGATATGAGGAAGGGGCTTATTATCGAGTAGCAGCGACGTCAAATGGTGAATGAAACAAATGGTTTCATACCAACGAGATATTTTGCTGAATTATTAAAAACACGTCATTATGAACCGTTCGCCGTGCACTCTGAAGGCTTGCATCACTGAAGACCAGCTAGAAAACCGTTTTTGACCTTAAAATATTGACCGTACCAACTTAATAAACAACAGATTCGTTATTGCATGAATTTATGGTAACGAATTTTTTAAGCACGTTTCAATAGGGTGTTTGTCGTATTTCTTGCAGATATACCGAAATTGTTTAATATTATTTTAGTAATAGTATTATTTTAGGATTAAAATTTGAGGTTTAGTTTCAATCTTCTTTTCGTAAAGAAAATGAATACTTAAGCTTTAACCTCAATAACAACCAATATTTACTAAAGTCAAATAAAATGTAAAATAATTAATACAAATAAAATATAAACAAACTGCCCATATTTAACCTTAAAATTACCTATTCTGTAAGTAGTTTTTTACATTTTAAGTAGTCTAATATTCTTATTTATTACTTAATTACTTCGACCATGATCAAAGCTTAATATTTATGGTGAAAAAATCCATTAAAAATTTAAAATATTTCATAATTTAAATATGTCAAAAAAATACAAACTGCTTCTAAGTTTCTTGACATCTATTTCACATCTTATTCAGCTGAAGTAATGATAAATAATTGTAGCAGTTTATTAACTTATGTAAAATAAATATAACGAATAAACATATATTTTTAATTTTGTTATCATATATCACGCATTTTTTATTCTAAAACCTTTATTGCAATAACAACATAAAAAAGCAGCAATGTTTAAAAAATATTATTATCGAAAACAAAAATAATAATATTTGCAAAAAACCGCACTGTCTTTTACGAGATTAGAACCTGAGGCAGTTTGAATTCCATACCAACGCTTAACGCTTTCTGCTATCTGCACTTGTTAAGTTACTATCGAATTTTAGCAATGCCATTAACTGGTCAAGTTCACGCGCATAGTGCGTGTGTGCTAGCATGTTTAAAGCGACGGAAATATATTGTTGTTTCGTGTAGTGCAAAACTGCGTTATCTGTGGTGTATACCGCGTGTTCACAGCAATACGACTCTTAGCGTGCTTATGCACTTTTGAGCGCTTACTGTACATAAAGACATACATTCGTTTTGGAGCATTGTGGGCCCTGTCGGGCATAACAACATAAAAATTAGGAGGAGGGCTATTATAGATAACGGGTGATTTTTTTGCTGGTATCTTTTTGGCAACACTGTTTTTGACAGATCACGCGTGAATCGTGTCTTGTGTCATTGTCAAACTTGTTCAGTTTGGTCTATAATTTAATTATTATTATCATTGGTAATTATAAATAAATTATTAATGCGTTTTTTTTTTTGATATTATTGTTTATTTATTAAATTTATCATTTAAATATTCATGTACATTATAATAACATTTACAGATTAGAAATTGTTTTAATTTATTTATAAAGATATTAAATTTTTGTTCATTTTTAATTTCATCAGGTAGTTTATTATATATTTTAACTGACATTACTAAAATGCTTGTGGAGTGAATTTTTCATCGTCAAATTTACAAAATAATAGAATTGATTCCTATGGAGAAGAATGGGCAAGAAACTCCATCGTTACTCTTTTAAAATGTTTTACAATCGTTTGTATAGGTACAGACGCCAGCACATCAGGCTACTACAATCTGTCAAATTAATTTAATAGATTTTCAACTTTATCACTGAAGCATAAGGTTCAAAGTTGATTGGGAAAATTTGACAGTTTCGGGTAGCTTGATGTGCTGGCGTCTGTACATTAGTTAAATAATTATATGTGAAGACGATGCACCTAGAATAAAATTACTATACCACAATAGGTAAATATAATTAAAAATGAAGCAACGACAGATAATTTAATTATGTGATAGATAGGTACATGGTGGTCACACATTTACAAACATTGTAAAAGTAGACGATTTTCCTAAAATTTTATAATTAATGAGTCAGTGTGTGAGGAAGTAATCACAGAATGTAAAATCAATGTCATATAACACAAAATAATAAATTTTACAATTAAATTAGCAACCTGTTTGATTTTGTCTTGATTCTAAATTGTCCTATGGAGCAGGACCAGCATGTTTCCAAGCACTCTTATCTTGGATATAATCCTCTAATTTGTAATATGCTTGTTTACAAAGTGTACTTTTAATATGAGTTTTAAATTTTCTTTCGTTTAATTGCAATATGTCACAAGGTATTTTGTTGTAACATTTAACACAGTACCCCATAAAAGATGTTTGTACTTTAGATAATCTGAAAAATGGTTGATCTAGTTTATCTTTATTTCTAGTATTAAAATTATGTCTATCACTTATTTTGTTAAAAATATGTGGATTTTTCCTGAAACACATAATATTTTCATAAATGAATTGGCAAGGTACCGTCATAATATTAATGATGTGTCATCTGCAAATAACACCATCTTCGGTTGATTTTGAAGTAATTTGTATGTTTATTACGCGATTACTCCGCCAATCTATATATATAAAAATCAATTGCTATTCGTTAGTCTCGCTAAAACTCGAGAACGGCTGGGCCGATTTAGCTGATTTTGGTTTTGAAATGTTTGTCGTAGTCCAGGGAAGGTTTAAACGGTGAGAAAAAATGGAAAAACTCACAAAAAAAAATATGAAGAAAATTCACGTTCTCATACATTTTGTGTGGATCGGCTTTTTTGATATCTCGGTAGGTAAGTAGGGTAGGTAGGGTAGGTAGGGTAGGTAGGGTAGGTAGGGTAGGTAGGGTAGGTAGGGTAGGTAGGGTAGGTAGGGTAGGTAGGGTAGGTAGGGTAGGTAGGGTAGGTAGGGTAGGTAGGGTAGGTAGGGTAGGTAGGGTAGGTAGGGTAGGTAGGGTAGGTAGGGTAGGTAGGGTAGGTAGGGTAGGTAGGGTAGGTAGGGTAGGTAGGGTAGGTAGGGTAGAAATTTTAAAATCCTAAACATGCACATTCATTGACTGTTAGGCGGAACGAAGTTTGCTGGGTCAGCTAGTTATAAATAAATTTTGATTATTATTTTTTTGTTTGGTAGGTCACACTTCAGAGGTAGTTCCATATTAATTTTATTAACTTAGCTTGGGCAGTTTTTGAGTTAGCTTTATTGAAGCTAACTCAAAAACTACCCAAGCTAAGTTAATACGTGATTTTCCTACTTAGTCTATGTGGATGATGTTATAATAACTTCCTGTAACTGTTATTTACATAGCAGGTAGTGGTAGTCGAATTTATGTGGGGTAGATAGATACCACAACCGAAAAGTGAAAAATTAAAAAAAAATACAAAAAAAACAAGGTGTGGCACTCGGGGACTGCCGCGGTAAAGCTATTGCATAGCATTTGTAGCCTCCATACTTCCTATTTGTCAACGCTACACTTGGGATGATGACGGATGATGACATAAAACAAAAATTTCGTTCCCATGACAACGTGATGTTGTCATGGAACGTAATTTTTGTTTTATGTCATCATCCGTCATTACATGGTAGGCGGAGTGGGGGGTGTTAGGTTTTATTTTCGTTACGGAATTTCTTGATTCGGTCGCCGCGCTCAAAGCCCGCGATAAAAGCTATGCAATAGCTTAAAAAAACAACCAACCTCCAAAAAACGAAAATACAGAACTAAAGACTCGACCTCCAAAATTAAAGTAATTTTTCACTTCTTTGTGTTTTTTGGACTTCAGTTGTTTTTATTTGTAAAAAGTTAGTTTTGTGAAATATGATCGGTTACCATAACAGCAAGTACAGGGCAATGTAGATCATTCAATTAATTACCTTCATAGGTATTAAAGTTAGTTGTACTACCTTTTCCGTGTTACCCTCAATATTTTAAGATAACGCTAAGGTATAGATGTTTTACGCTCCATTAAAAAGCGGCTAATGGTTAAGAAAATAATAACGGCAATAAATTGTTAAGATGATAATTATCTACACAATTACAAGGGCGTATCGCTAAAACGCGGCGCGTGCGCTCCTACCTCTTCGGCTTTCTTCGGCGCAAGTTTGAGCCGAACTTAGATTTATGGATCACTTTTTGTTATCCGCGGCTTTGGCTTCGGGCTATTTGTATTTTATGGGTGGTTTTTATTTTTATTGGATACTGCGAAAAGTTTGACATTTATGTCGTGCAGAGATACCTGTCAAACAAAAATTCGAACAAAGCTCGCTAGGCAAATAGTGCATTTTCTTTTTAACCGAATTCCAAAATGGAGGAAGTTCTATGTTCGTCTGTATTTTTTTTTAAATGTATGTGGTCAATTGAGGACTGTTTTTGAAAATTCTTTTTTTCTTTTGGTAGAGAAAGCTTGCGCGTTGATCCCATATAAATTTTATCAACTTGGCTTGGATAGTTTTTGAGTTAGCTACAATAATACGTATTTTTCCCACTTAGTTAAGTGGATGATTTTATAATAAATACTGTCACTATTATATACATAGCAGGTAATGGTATTCGAATTTGTGTGGGGTAGGTACCATAAATAAAAAGTGAAAAATAAAAACTTTTTACAAAAAAACAAAAAAAAAGAACAACCGACTTTAAAATAAACACTACAAAGTGAAAAATAAATTTAATTTCGGAACGCGCTGTCTTTGGTTTTGAATGTTCGTTTTTGCCACCGAGTTTTGTTTTTAATCTATGATTATTTCCCAATAAAATTATACACGTAACAATACAACAAATGTAGATCACGTATCTTTACGCAAGATCGATGCCATAATTTAAGCAGATATTACACGTCATTATCATTAAATTTCTCGTTAGAAAACCAGTTACTTACACATATTTATAGAATTAGATGGTATCGATTCAAATTGGTGGCATTATTGTATGGTTCGCGATCAATACGACCGGCCTGTGTAATTACATGAGGGCCAGAACAGATGCAGGGCTGAAATTACTGACTTACGATGCGTACTACGTTGGCTTCTAAAAGGCTGTTAAGGTTTATTTATACTTACGTGATGTTTTAAAATGTGTTAGAAGGTAATTTTTTTTGGAACGAAGTTCTATACCGCGGCTTGTAAACTTTCAGAAATTGTCACGCTAAATAGTGTTAATACTTGCGACTGTCTTCTTCTAATTCAAAGAGAAAGAAAGAGAGAGGGAGAGAGAACGCCGGCAGAAAAAAATAAAAGAAAAAACAAAAGAAAAGAGCAGTGTCGTAGGATAAAATTATACACAACGGCCGAAGTACACTGCATGCCGGGAAGAGAGATAGTGTGAATTTGATCAAAATGAAAATCCAAGATGGCGGCTCTGAAAATTTTCATATTTTTTGTCATGGGTATCGTTTATATGATTTATGAGGGTATTAAAACCGATAGTGGGGTCGAAATGTAAATCGCCATCTTGGATTGGCTGCGATAGTTTTCAAATTTTTCGTCTTGGTTGTCGTTTTCATAGTTTTCGAGGGTGCTGAATTAAATCATACGTCAGAAAGAACTTCGTTCCTGACGGGGGTCCCCTTACCGCACACGTTTTGTTTATCCAGATAGTCGGTCTTCTTGTTCTTCGTCTTCTTCTTTTCGTGTCGATGGTACACTTCTTCGTTGTTTTTATATTGTATGAGCCCAGTAAATGACCCGTGGAGCATCTTGTGGCAAGGATGGAGGTCGTGGCTAAGTAATAACAGCCGCACGGGTCGATCCATCAGATTACGCTACGCTTGCCGCGGTTGGTCCGTGGATGGGTGACCATCTTTACATACCGACACTCCTCCGTGCCTCGGAAAGCACGTTAAGCCGTTGGTCCCGGCTGTTATTCGTAGATCTTTGACACTCGTTACGGGTTGTCAGAAGGTCGAAAGTCTGACAACCAGTCTTACCAAGGGGTAAGCTCGCCGCCTATTACATGGGACTTAAACATAACTGGAGAAATGTGGGTGTACTGTAGGTGCACCTCTGCCCAACCCTTCGGGGAATCCAGGCGTAATGTTATGGTATTTCGTAGCAGCTTAAAATTCAAAATTCAAATTTCAAAACGAATTTATTCAAACTAGACTTCTCAGTCTGGTTTGAATAAATTACTTTACTATCAGCACTTTTCGAACGTCAAAAACTTGACAAAAAATATCGACTCCTGGAATTAAAATTGAAACTGGGGACATCTAAATGAGCCTTTATACTAATGCAAGTACTCAGTGGGTACTAGCTCATAAAACTTAGCTTTTATAGAGAAATTGGCAGTTAACTGTTAATGCTGCAGAGTGCAGGCGATCTGATGCTCAATGAGTTTATGATTAGCGATTTAATTTAAGTAGGCTGTTAATAGGAAACTGCATCCTCGTACGTGAGAAAACAATAGCGTCGTTAAGAGGCATGGACAATAAATTAAAGATTAGGTTTAATTTCAGTTACCTTGGTAGAAAGATTAAATGGATTGTTGCTGTTGGCAAGTTTTGTGTTTTGTGGTTTGCTAATGTAAAACAAGACAGAAAGTCATTGGAGCTGTCAAATTAGTTGACAATAATTGTCATTAATTCAGAAAACCTGAAAGTCGACAACCAGTCTTACCAATGGGAATTGTGTTACCTAGTAAGTAGGTTGTGGAGGTCAGATAGGCAGTCGCTCCATGTAAAATACTAGTATTTAGCCGCATCCAGTTAGACTGGAAGCCAACCCTAACAAAGTTCGGAAAAGGCTAGGCAGATTGATTGAATTGTCATTATTTCAGAATGGTTTTAAACGGCATTTAACTTAGGTATGCTAATAAACTCTGCACAAACAACTGGTGTAGTTTGAGCGATTATGTGTTTATTTTTAGCTTATTTGCTGATTAAAAAAATGTTTAGAAAATCAAATAAAAAGTATGACTTGTAAATTCTACTCTAAATATTCCGTCGATCTGTTTCTCGTTTCGACTAATAGAATAGATAGTCATCATCGACAGTCCAGTCCATTGTAGAAATTTTAATACCAAACATCTATTTTATGCAATAATCAAAGCATCCTAATTATATATCTAAACTAATACTCGTATTATAATTTAATAAAATTATATATTTAGTAAGTATGTATGTATTTATGTATCTATTATTTAGGATATGTATGTAAGTATAAGTATAATTTATTTTTCAAAAATATACAACAGTTTAATTATTATGGTGATACACTATATGACACTTGTTTCTATGAGCAGATTTTGAACATGTGTCTGAACTAGATATAAAATATCTGTATTTCAGACATCAGCACTCTCACCTGTGTATCTATTCTAGTATATTGTGTACATATTTTTTGCACCAACGACAGCCCCATTTTATGTCCAGGCAAATCACTGTCCATTCCAAGGTTGCCTGGAAGAGATCATTGTATATTTTGTGGGGTTTGATTTTTTATTATGTATTTTTGTGGTTTACAATAAAGTATATACTCGTATAAATTTTATAAATCTATACTAATATTATAAAGAGGAAAATTTTTTATTTTTGTGTGTGTGTGTGTGTGTATGTTTGTAATGAATAAACTCAAAAACTACTGGACCGATTTGAAAAATTCTTTCAGCAATGGATAGCTACATTATCAGCGAGTAACATAGGTTATATTTTATCCCCGTACTTCCACGGGAACGGGAACTATGCGGGTGAAACCGCGTGACGTCCGCTAGTAAATTATAAAGAGAAAAGATTTGATTTTTTGGAATGAATAAACACAAAAACTAAAGGACCGATTTTAAAAATTCTTTCACCGGTAGGATCACTGAGTAACATAGGCTATAATTTATAAAGATATAACGCAAGCAAAGCCGCTGGCGGAAGCTAGTAAAATTATAAAGTGAGTTTGTTTGTTTGTCACGCTTTCACGCTAAAACGGCTGAACGGATTCGGATGAAATTTGGCACATGGGTAGACTAAGACCTGGAAAAGGACATAGGATCCCGGATAGGGATATAGGACACTTTTTATTCCGATATTGCCACGGGATCGGGACTTATGCGGGTGAAACTGCGGGGCGCAGCGGGGGTTATTCATAATTTTAATTTAATTTATTTTGTTTTAGTTTTGATTTTGTCTCGAACTTTTTGGAGGTGGGCGTTAATGACTGCGACACAGTATTATACTAATGCAGTTGTTATCGAACACAGAGTTTCTGTAAACTGAGTTTTTTGTTTCAATAAAGTTTATATTTTAATTTTTTAATTTAATTACAAGTCGAACTGCGTAGTTATTATCTAAGCTGGGCTTTTGTGCAACTAACAGCAAAACATAGTATCTTATGTAAGTTCTGTTAACGTTTTGTCGTAAGTTGAAAATATTGTTCTGTGTTCTATGCTAATCCTGCAGGTGTTAAAATTTGCATTCATCGATTGTGTTCGGCAAATACAGCTTTCATTATATGAAATAAATTGTAATATTGTAGGCTATATGATTTACACTGTTATTGTTGTTTATTGTGCTAGTTATAAACGGCTTTGGCGGAAATTTAAAGGTTTAGATGGTGTTTAAGGTAATCGGTAAAAATCCTGAAAACAAAATCCTAATCCAGCATCACACTATTAAATTAATTAAAATTAAATAAAACTTTATTTCAGACTAAGGTCCATAATTTTGTTAGTATATTGGTGTAACAATGGTGCTTAAATAAGTAGGTTGGTATTGTTATTTATTTACGCAGACCTATGACGGTCCTCACCCACCTGTTGTTGGTAAAACATTATTTGCACTTTTACATTTTGTTATTATTTTGTGTTTCACGAACTGTGTCCAAATAAACATTATTCTTTCTTTTTTTTTTGATCAGGAATTCAGGATATTTTAAATAGCTTTGGATTTCACTTTTTTCGTCAAGTTTTGGAGCGAATCAAGAAAAATGTCGAGACGAGCAATTTGTTGTATGATTTCTAACAAAAGCTACAAAAAAAGCTGCGACTAAGTCATAAAAAACTAAGTTACCTACAATGAAACAATTTTCTATAATTGCTCACAATAAATGAAACCGAATCTGCAATAAATTGCAACATTAAAAAGACAACCCGCCGTTTCACTGCAGTTTTTACAGAAATCCGTGTAACAACAAGGAGCAGCCACCGTGAGTATTACGGGTCGTTACCACCGGTTTTTATTTACTCCTACCAATCGTTAGCGGTTACGCGGTTCGCCGAGGAAAATAATGATTCGTAAGGAAAAGATGTGAATTTCTCTAGAATAGAGAGACAAATTGAATATGAACTTTCGTTGTGCGCGAAATGTGCGGGTAATGTGAGGTTCCGATGGAAAGTTATTGTCTGAGATATACTATCAATGTTGATGAGATCTACGGTCCGTTTTGATGGGATTTGTGTACATGATTGATGTTGAATGCAATTGTATGTTTTTGTTCGGTTTTGTTGGGCGAGTGTTGTTGTTTGCGTTGATTTCTAGGCTTCTTGTGTCATATTTTGTTAAGGAATATTTGAGTATCTAACTTAACACCTTCGACTCCACCCACTTTTCATAGAACTCATACGCCATGCCGCCATACATTTTGGAAGTGAACCCTCCGGGAGGTTTCCCGGCATTACGTTTGCGTTAAAGTTAACCATTGCGGACGGTCAACGACATTACTTTTCAGGGGGTCTTGTCGCTATAAGTAGTTTCTAACCTTTTAAATTTTTTATGAATATTTGTACCCAACGCATATACCTACTAATAAATCTTGTTAAAATATATATATCAGATTTTATTTTCACGGATCGTAATGCAGTATTCGCTAAGAAAAACCTACATTTAAAATGAGCCCTCCGCGAGGGCTCCCGGCACTGAACGAGTTAAGCCTCGTTTCATGGTAGGCACATTAAACAGTTCTTGTTAGTTAATTTTACTGTCAGCAGCACTGCAACACTGCGTCTTGCCAGCAACATGTTTCCAGCACTAAAACATGTCGATGCAACAATGCTAAGAAACTTTTTTCCGTACCTACTTATTGAATAAAACGTCACGACAATAAAAAAAAAAATTGTCTATGAAAATATTTGTCTCCTATCTTGTTGCCAGGGTCACGTCGTGCCTGACTTAATAGAGTAAATACTAACCTGGGGTAATTTCATGGAGTACACGAGTATATAGTAAATCAAAACTATGCACCGAATAGATATCGTGTGTATGTGTATTTAACTGGTTCCAGTGAGTGATTTAGAAAATAATGATAATCCTTTACGTGTTTCACTTTCTATATCATTTATGATTTACATTTAATACAGCTTTTTGTTGCTATGCGGTATCGTTTTCAATGCGAATTTGTTATGATTCAAATAATAATGACTCTTCATGGTATTTAATTCCATTTCTATTTAATTTCACGACTTTGCTTTTGCTGCTTGCAAAACCATAGTTAGGCATTCATAAGTTTGTGAAAGTATGGGGACTTTTTGTTCCATCACTTTTTGGAAATAATTAAGAAGGTTTTAGAGAGACCACAGATTTACAATTATAAGTTGGCTGACTAAATCGCAGAGAATACCAATAGGTACAGATTGTGCAATCCACGAAGACGCGCCCCACTCCGCGATTACTGTACTGTAAGCTGTACTTTAGTACGGAGCGGAGCGGAGTGGGGCGCGTCTTCGTGGATTGCACTATCTATATAGTGACATATGCAAGCCCGCACATCTTGTTCAATTCTGTATCTATATCTTAGTAAGTTACTATAGTTGGCCAACTTACAATTAAACTTAAACCCGGCTTCTAATTTGAAGTTGAAAACATGCCAAATTCCACTTTACCATTCCTTAAAGTAAGATGCAAACTGCAAAATGGTGCAAAAGCTTAAGGTGAAATTTATTTGCAAAAAACATAAGAAATTTTGAATTCCTCGGATAATACTAAAGTGGAGTTTGTCCAGTTCTCAACTTCAAATTCTCAATTCAAAAACTAGGTATTATTACGAAGTCAGTCAAATCATACCTTTATAAGGCACTTATGAACGTCAAAATTTACAAACACTAAAATGAAAGTTTTCTACCGACGTGTTTTCCCAACCTTTTCATTCTCTGAAAAAGATATTTCAAAACCTGAAATCTAATCCAATTTGTTAAACATTTTTATGCCAGCTGTTCGACATAAATAAAAACAGATGAAATAATAAATCTGCATATTAAACACTGCTCTTCGAGACTTCCTTGTCCCAAATACCGTCGGCTTTCCTATGACAGTGTAAATTATAGCGTCACATAGTTGATTGCTCTACCGCTAAAGGACCGCGGACGCACCGGTGCGTCCAAGTACCCACGCGGCTTACAACTCTATTTGTATTCGCTGTAATGGCTATTATTGTCTGTGAATTTTTGTGTCTATGGTCGGATAGATATTCTCGTCAAATAAATCGACTAAAAGCAAAAATATTAATAGGCAACATTTTAAAAAAATGTTGAAAATCACGTTCCCGCGCGGTAAAATGTCAGTCAAATGTCACTCCCGTTCGCTGTAATAATTCGTTTTTTAATGGTTTTTGTGTGTAAATCGTCGGAAAGTGGTGATATTTTCATTTTGAAGTAAATATTACATCGTTTTAGATATAAATAACATCATGTTATACCTATTTTGACCCAACCAAAAAAGTGTAAACAAACAGATAAGAGAAAGTTCCCGTCAATGTGAAAGTTGTGATATTTTGTGGTTTTTCTGTATGGATCTGATCCGTAAGTGTTTTATTTCTTTTCTATATTACATGTATCATCGTATTAGACAACATTTAGAACAAAATAATACAAAAAAATATTTTTTTGGGACGGAGAAAGTTACGTAAGCATTAGAAAATCTAGATTATCTAAAATCTAGATTTTTTGAATTTTTTGTTTTGAATGTTTGTCTCTAAAAACGCTTTTGTTAGATAACTTATCTATCCATAATGTACCCTGCAAAATTTCGTGTGAATTGGTACGGTAGTTTTATCAGAAATCGTTATCACAAAGAACAAAAGAAATAATAACAAAAGCGGGTAATAAAGATAAGTGAACGTTGTTTACAAAGACTGTAACCATTTGAAACGTATTTCTAATCTATTCGAGTAGCAAAAAACATAAACAATACTACTTGAGACGTTATAATGAAACCTGAGTAATTGTTTATTTAAGTGCGGTCGTAAATCTGTCACGGCCGTTGGACGCACCGGTGCGTCCGCGGTCCTTTACCGGTTAAATAACAATAAAAACCCTTTTACGAGCAAATCAATTAAACATTTATTGACCATATAAATGCCGCGGTAAAGTTTAATAGGTTAACCTGGTCGTGGTGTTGGGACCGGGGCGGCGGCGGCGTAGAGACATATACGAGTATATGCTTATGTAAAACATAATGTACAATATACTGTAGCGCTGAAAAAGATAACGCTTCTTGCTTCTGAATTTCTCAGAGAACATGTTACATTACGTGAAAACCGGTGAAGGAAAATATCGTGAGGAAACCGGCAGGTTCTACAACCAAAAATTTGAAGACATGTGAAGTCTACCAACTTGCACTGGACCCGGGTGGTGGATTACGGTACACTCCCTCTCACAGGAAGGAGGCCTGTGTCCCAGCAGTGGGAACATTAGATAGGCTAGATCCTATGTTGAAAGAAGAAAGAAAGAAAAATAGGTTTATTTGTCACAGAAACACGTGCATATCGTCGCCGTGCAGTGAAAACCTCGTGATTGCAATAAACGTTATTTTACAAGAGAAGATAAAAACTGTCTGAAAAATGGCGACGATATATAGAAGACAAGAGTAATCAGACAACAACAAAAAGTACATATTAGATCACGAGCATAAGACAGAAATTAGTCGGCAGCTGTACGACATGACCGTGATAAGAAGGCTTCCACTCAGCATGATGCTGTGCTATTGGGGACCCACAGCACAGCGCTGATTTTCAGTGGTCACCCGAAAAAAAGATGTACGGAAATCAAGTCAGGTTCATAGGTAGGTAACAAAATAAAATAAATAGTGCTTAGAATAAAAGACAACTGTACAACGATTTTGATGATGATTTTTTGTAATTTCTCAGTACAGACGCCAGCACATCAAGCTACCCGAAACTGTCAAATTTTCCCAATCAACTGTGAACCTTACGTTTCAGCGATAAAGTTGAAAATCTATTAAATAAATTTGACAGATTGTAGTAGCTTGATGTGCTGGCGTCTGTACATGGCATTGATAAATTACTGGCTAAATGGTGTATTATAAAACCCCTACCTTCGGGGACTTCAAGCGCGATGTTATTTTATTAAAATGTTACCTTTCGCTCTCTCGCAGCCGGAATAGCCATTTGGCTATTAGGCTATTACTATAGACAACGATTGTATTTTTGATTAGTCGCCACCAATCGATTGGTTTTGATTGAATTTCAATACTTCCGTTGTTTCACTTGAAACAATCGCAAAGGAAAGTGTGTCGCTTATTTGTTTGTGAAGCAAATGGTTTTTAAGTGTTTTGTCAAAATAATTATTTGACTTGGGGCGTTTGCGCCACTTCTTCTTCCCAGCTAAAGCACTAGGAAGTGGTGAAGGGTGGGCGTTTTGGGGGACTGTCTTATGTAATTTTGATGTTCGGAAAGTGCAGATTCTCAGCCTAGTTAGATTATATGACTTTGATCCGTTCACCTCGTAAATGAAGCGATGAGAAATTGGTACAGTTATTAACGTAGAAAATTGAGTCTCGATGCAGGATTTCCTAGTTTGATGATGGGAAAGGATCGCAGGTTAGCCAGTCATGTTCACAAATTTGTTCTACGAAAATTGCATTTTCCAATATCAGCTTTTTCCATTTTCAGCCGTGTCAATGACTCTGTTTTATATCTTTGTCACTTAAGTTTAAAAGATGGTTTTGGAAATGCGTTACCTATCACATGGTAAATGGTAATGCGTTCGCAGACAGGCTAGTGAACTGTCAAAACGATTTCCAAGTTCAAACGGTCGCAGAGTTACCGCTGTCAGACATGTTTGTTACGAAGTTAAGTTAAGCAGTATTGACAGCCACCTTAGTGTCTTTTCACTTTCACATTTTATTTTCACTTGTTAGTTTTTTCTTGTACATGTTTCCTTGTGCAATTCCATGTGAGGTATGAAGGCCTAAAAGATTAAAAAAATGATGAGTCAAAGAAAAAGTTTTTATGCAGTTTTGATGCCGATATACTGGCCATCATTTTGAATTCACGACCATAGACTTATATAGAAAAAGTGCAGGGTGGCTCGATTTAGGAGTGCCGGAGTGTAGTTAGCCTAGATCAGAAAAGGATAGGAAGAACAGAGATTACATGTTTATCTTTTTAGCAATTAAAATCTATTTTGTTCGGAGCCCAATGAACAGATAGTTATATACAGCAGGTTCAATGAATAGTTAGAAACTGTAAAGAAACACGATCCTTTACAAAAACCTTAACCGTTTCTTTGTAAGTCTAACTAACTTCATTATGAGAAAGTACGGTGTAATAATCAAAGCATAAAGTATGCCTCGTTTGAGCAGAAGAGCGCCGTCAATGAGACAGGACACTTGAATAGGGCACGGCGTACTTTTTAATAGCTTTAACTATTAAACTGTCTTCGTCATCTACTGGAGGCGACAGGTCTGCTGGTTCTCACCTTCTCATTGCTACAATGTTTTAAGTAGGGACACTTACCTTTTAGTTGATTCGGGACAGATATAATTTGATTTAAGTGTAAAAGATTTTTAGCAAGTCAGCTTGAAAAGTAGGAAGAAATGAGTAATTAAACGATTACTATAATTGTTTCTAGTTATTCGTAAGCACAATTAATGAGCTTGGCAGACTTCCAGACTTATAAATAATTCAAATGAATGAATGATTGGATGAATATTTATTTGTTATACAATTCAGTTGAATTTATATTTTGCCAGTGGCGTACAAATTTTGTAGTTACAATAGGTGTATTAATATTAAATTCAGACACATTATTAATGAATAAATTAAGTCATTAGGTTCACATTCAGTTAGGTAGACAATTTACATTAATATCATTGTCAGTAAGAAATTCGTCTACATTGTAATAACATATAGGTGAACATTAGAAAAAATGATAATTTCATCTTAAAGCTCGTGATCTTTAGTTGCTTCAAGGTGTCAGGTAACTTACTATATATTTTGGGTGCTATTTCCAGCAAGCTTTAGCGCATTAAAGCTTTCTTACATTTTCTGGCACATAAAACGTTCAAGTAAGTAACTTTAGATTAGATAGTTATAAATACTTGGGTGCATTTTCTTCCATAATGCGGATTTTGTGCCAATAGTTGATTAAATCAATTCAGCATTGGGGGTTATTCGATTTATGGAGTCTGGTTAAACCACGCTGGGGTCGGTGCATTTATTTCATTCATTCATTCATTCAATAGTTGATTCAATCAATTCAGTGTTTACTCTCGTAACAAAATAAATATACAGGATTATCCCAATACCAAAGAAAACTTGGTCAATGTAAACCATACAGTTTATTTTACAAAGAGGAGGCTCAGTATTGTTGATTGAATCAGAGTGAGAGTCCTATTCAAATATCGCCATTGTTTCTCTCGTGTTTAAAAATGGAACGTCCTTTCAACTTGACTTGACGTTGTCATGGGAACGAAACGTCAGCTGTCAACCTGACAAAATGAATTACGTCATAATAAAAATTTAAAAAGTTACTTTCTCATTTATGAAAATGTTTGTAGTGTAAGCTAAATCAACGTCAGTAGTAAAAGTAAATATGTAATAAGATAAACTTGTTTAAAATATCAGTGTTTTTACTGTTGAAAACGCATTTGTCTTTGTGATGAATATAATGAATTGTACGTCTCGAATGGCCAAACATTAACACAAATTAGAGTTTAACGTTTAAGTTAATGAAGAAACATTTTTTTCATTGTATCTGAGCACTCTCTTGGTTAAACAGTAATTTGTTTTTGTTAGCTAACGATTTGAAAAGAAATAATTAATCTGAGTCGAGTTATTTCTATGTATTTTTATTATATTTAACTTACGTTGGCCTTTGACATGGGCTTAATTACACTAACCAACTTGTGTGAATTTAAAAGAAATACTTTTTGGCCAAACTATCCATCCATTGAGGATGCAAAAAGGTAATTTTAAAGCCATAATCGTACATTATTATACGAAATACCTATTTAGACTTCATTTGAATTATCCAGTTGGCATTTAGACTAACGGCCGCGAGTATATCATGCTGTCCTCTCTATTAACGTACAATCTTCTACTTTATTAGTCTATATCCGCCCACCGAGTGTAATAGGCTCCTCATATTTGGATCACGGTTAGCCATAAAACACAGTGCCGAATCAGACCGCGTGGTTTCCTTTTACTGATTTGTTTTAGTAAGTTCGATATAAGACAATAGATTTTTCGTTTTGAAGACTTCATTTTTTTTTAACTTCAAAAGTTTTCCACTTTTTCTTTACAGTCCAGAAAGGCCCTGAATTTCGTTACGTGCATTATTTATTTGATGTGTTTTTTCTTTGTTTGGAAATTGGAATCTTTGTGGAATTCCACAAGTATCTGTGGCTATCGGCATTTCTTCCTAAATCGTATTGATTTTCAAGATTTTTCTAAGTCTTCTAGAAACACTTAACCCCAATGAAAAAGCAAAATATCGATACCTCCAGTACTAGCCTAATGGACACCTGTCATCGGCAGTTGTCGGCTTTCGTCGGCGGGTCGTGCGCACGCGTCGCCGATAAGCCAGCGCACGCGGCGCGCCCGGTGCGTACAACCGCGTGGGAAACGCATTATGCCTTCTAATGGCACTTTGAGTACGCGTAAAGATTGAATCATTTTGACCAAGTAGCACTAAGGAAAAAGTGTCACTAGGAAATGTAGGTGGCATGGGGATTTAACATTGCATGCAAAATTACAAAAAATACTTATTTCATCTCAAACATTATGATCATACATAGGGGTATTAAAGATGGCGCCCATACCCGAAGGCATTTGCCTCATCAATTTAAAGCTAGCATTTAAAGGAAGAGTGAGTCAGCTCCGACTCAAGTACTATTCCATAACAGCAGAGCAATGTATAGAGCTACGTTATTAAGTCTGTAACCTAAAGTAATCTGTATGCTCCGTCCACGTAGTGGACTGTCCGAGGTAGCCGCAGTACGAAGTGAAAACTTAAAACTGGTATTAGCGCCATCTAGATTCTATAGTACAGCACTACGGCGCGAGCATGTCGGTGACGCGAATCCATAAGTTAATCCCCTACCAAAACTCGCCCAACGCGCCTAAAGAAATGTTCATTTCAAAAACCGTATTGTGGCTTATAATCTCATTACTCAATATCTTTATTGCTTTACTGTAATGTGTACGGTGGTAACTATGTAATTTAGATCATTATGGACCCTTAAGGGCACAGCAAAAAGGGTAGGAGAGAGGAAGCCCTATTTTAGGAGATCAATAAGTTGTTATTGTGGGAACAAGTTTTAACTTACATATTTTTTTCATCTGTAAAATGTGCTTAAATATTTTTGATTATTTTTATATACTTGTGCATTGACGACGGCAATAGCGGATGAAGTAAATTGTAGCCATAAACGAGAAAATTGGAATCATGGTACGTATGACCCACAGGGTCCAGTACCCTAATTGCGTAATACACGATCAATCACAATTTGTTTCGATTTGATTCTAATCCATTGCTTCATAAGTTGGAAAAAAATCTGCTCAACGTAAATAACGCAATGAATGTTTTTGAACTGTCAAAATGAAACAAATTAGTCATAATCGTTTACGAAAACAAAACGCAAGTTATAGCCGACGTTTGTATTAACATGTTAAACTATAAATAAAATTAATGTAACGATTACCTTACCGGGCACATGAACTTTATTTACCTTGCGCCGGCGCGTGCTACGAGCCACGTAGCTTTGTTTATTTGAGGCGTAAGGTTTTTTTTACTAAATATAGACAATAGAAATGTTGGATGTTAAGCCGATATCAGACGCTTCAATTCAGTGAATGGTTCACTTAAGTTCGGTTCCGCGTTCACACGACACTATGACAAAATTTCATAGAAATGAAGGTTCATTCGCTTATTTCCATTTTATTTTTCGAACATTCGGTAGGTAAATGAAAGATGCCGTGTGCCAACATCTTTGCATCGGTTCACGAATGTAATAATTTTTCACTTTTGATTAATTTTGTGTTCTGACGTTGATGCCGAATGAACGGCAAAAATGAACAGAAAGTGATGCGTCTAATAGTGGCTTTACTGGCGTTCACTTTATCTACACAAACCCAGGAAGTTTTAGATAAACATCAAGTTCGGTGAAAGCTGCGCATGCGCATGATGAAAGGGATGTGTTTGTAAACGATGCTGCAACTGAAGAGCCGTCACTGGAACCGACTTCCGAACTTTGAAACGAAACATTTTCTCCAATAAGTCTTGCTTTGAGGATGGCCAGATGTTTGGGTTTCCGCGTTGCCCCAATTTTTTTGGTATTAGGAAGATTTTCGTAATACATAGTTACATTTCGTAATTTCGCAATTTTTGTAAGGATAGTTCGTTCGTTCGTTCGATAGTTCGTTTGACCACTTAAGCTCGTGTCCACGATATAAGTTTATTGCATGAGACACACAATAAAATTGAATCAACAACTTGCATCGTCTAAATACTGTTTAGACGGTGCAACTTTTATTGTTGCTTCGAGTTATGGTATGCCACAAGCAGTTAAATTGCACCGTGTATATCAATATTTAATTTCTTATTGCATAATCAGCCTATGATGTTCCCACTGCTGGGACACAGGCCTCCTCTCTGGTCTTCAAATTTATTGGTTTTAGAGCATGCCGGTTTCCTCACGATGTTTTCCTTCACCGTTTTGAGAGCAGTGGTGATGAAATAATTTACACAAAGTAAAGTGCCTGTCTGGGTTCGAACCTAAGACCTTACAACTCATAAGTCGCGGCCGTTACCACTGGACCACCAGTGCTCACACTTTCTTATTGGTGAAAGAAAAACATCAAGATGACTCGCACTACGAACATTTTCAGCTTTCATACGCGTCTGAACCTTCCTTTTTAAGGATTTAGATAAGCTTAAAAATACAACAAACTACAGCTAAAACTTTATTGGAATGTTTGGAAAGCAAGCAGAGACATTACTTAAGATAGAGCACGCTTGTCTAGACCTCAAAACATTGCTTTTTACTTTTGCCTCAAGAACTCCAGGGCACTTTGGAAAAACGGACGCCGTAAATCTATTTTTAACTGACTTCAAAAAAAAGGAGGAGGTTCTCAATTCGTCGTTCGTTTTTTTTTATATGTATGTTCCCCGATTCCTCGAAGACGGCTGGACCGATTTGAAAAATTCTTTTTTGTTTCAAAGGGTATACTTTCAAGTTTGTCCCATTGTTATTTGGTCACGATCTGATGATGGGATCTTGGAGAAATCGAGGGAACTCTTCAAATATGAAAGGCACCTTCTATAGCGATTTGGGTATTTTTGATGAGCAGTTGACATAAGGCTATTGTAACTTAGATAAATTACAAATTAACCCACTAAAAAGTGAAAAAAAAACTTTTTTACAAAAAATACAACCGACTTTTTATTTATTAGAAGTGGAAGGATTTTTTTTCTCATTTTATCGACGGCTAGAACATAAAATATCCATTGATGTTTATAAGCCGGTAATTATTAAGGTCTATTCATACATTAGAACCGTGCCCGAAACGTGGACGGACCGTACACCGTCAGAGGATCAAAAAAAATTTTCAGTGTGTATATTTTATATGAACTCGTTCGCACACGTCCGTGTCTGGGCCAGCGAGCGCCGGAGCTGCAGTGCCTGCCCTGTGTGTACCACGCACGGCCCTGTCCCGTCCCGGGCACGGTCCTGATACGTGTGGTTTTATTTAAAATTATAACCTATTAGAAAATATATGCATTTCAGATGATACTTTGGGCATTCTTCAATTTCAGTTCAACAATTTAATTGAATCACGAATCTTTCGCCAATCCTCTGGGTTTCAGGAATTATTGACCTGGAAGATTACCTATCATCTTTTGATCTCTATAATAATTCTATATGTGGCTGTATTTCATGGAATTAAATGTGACTTTTACTTTTAACTTATCACCTTTGCATAGCCGTAACTTACTGAAATTTAATATCATGGGTTCGGCGTGTGGCATAGCGCCACTTTCCTTAAACCGGGTGAAGTCCGTATTTCATATAATAAAGCCATTATAATTATTATTTTAGTTAGTCTCTAAACTTTCTCTTGTTTGTGTATTTAATAACAGCTAACAAACGATGTCTTGTCTCTGACTCATCGTCGTCTAGCTCAAAGTATTGAATGTAGGTAACTATTAAATTATCAATATTTGTATATTATTTGTAATCACGTTCTCGAAAACGGCTCTAGCGATTTCGGTGAAAGTTGCAATATAGGGGTTTACGGGGACGAAAAACCGATCTATGTAGCTAGGTCTCATATCTAAGAAAATTAGTTTTCTCTATTTTCACCCGAGCAAACCTCGGTCGCCCTGGTACTATTTTTGTAGATAAGTAGTAGATTTTTTCTTATGTTTCGTGATTGCGCCACCATACATAATACGATTTAGTTTATAACATATACTATAGCGAGATTTATGTGTTGGAAACTATTGCCGAGTTATTTTCCTTAAAATAAATATTTATTATAACCATCAACTGTCAAAGCTTTTTCTTTACCACGACATTTTCATGACTATTGCTTATCTGTTCTGACTTTTGTGCTTGTGGTATTTACTCGCTTTCAGTGAATAAATACTCTTATCAGACCTAGTGCTACATATAATAACTCGGTATCCCACAGATTATTGTACAATAACTATGTTATACAATGGTCACAAAACCGAAAAATAATTTTGATAACGTGCGTCACAAACAGGCTGTGACGTCAAATGCTAATCTGCTGTAATTGTTTTGTTCGCAAAGGTTTTACATAAAAAGTATAGTTGTAATTTTTTATGGTCAGACTTCTGAAAACTAGATAGAGTCAGTTGTTCGTAGGCTTGGCGTAGCCTTAGCTACGAAAAACCACTCTTTCAGTATCGTAGGTGACTAACGAATTAGTAAGGGTGGACGGCCTTCAGTATTTTTTTTTAGTTATTATACAATGCCGCCCATCGGCATGTGACCGCCCGTATTTTTATCGAAAAATCACTTTTAATATCTTTAATATTTTTTTTGTTATTAAATTTTTTATGTTTTGAGTGGCGTTTGCCATATCTCCGATGTTATTTGCTCGATTTGGGTTCTGTTTATTATTTCTAAAAGCCTATGAGTTATTTCATCGGATCGGAACTAACATTTTTATTAAAAATTGTCAACTATGCAAAAAAAACGGAGGCGAAAACATTAAAATAAAAAAAAAAAACTCGTGTTTTTAAAACAAAACAAAAGTTAATAAGTTCATAAAATCATAAAAGATTTAGAAAAAAAAAGTCAAGATAGACCCCCTTTTTAAAGTTATTTTCCGATCATTTTTCATGAACATTCAGAAAAATGCGGACATGCCGATGGGCGACATTGTATACGTAATTCTTACTAGGTTCACTGTGGGATCGGGTTGCCAATAAATTGAAGTATGTAGTCATTTCTTTGCATGTTTGTCGTGTCCTAAATCTATGTATCGGATTTCGCCGACGAAGATGTTTTTTTTTGTGTACCGACGTTTGTTATATTATAGGCTTTTTGTAGTCAGGTATCAGATTACTGTCCGTCATCATATCTCCTGTCAGCAATGACGACGTCTTTTGCACAACTTTCTAACTGAACTGTTTCATATCATTCATCATCTATTTTACGTACCTATCACCAAACCTGTTCCAAACATCAGTCGTCTGTTGTCACCGATCATCTGGCTGCGCGGCCATATGTCACGGGGATCTGGAGAGAAAAAAAAAAACAAAAACAAGGTGCGGAAGTGGCGGCTCGCGCATGCGCGCTGCACGGTTCATTTTCACGGCGCGGGCGGAGGGTGGCAGCATCGACTTAAGCAAGGGTGCCGGCCCGCGCGCGCCAGTCAGCTGACGAACCTCGTCGCGAACGCACGTCTCTCCACGCTCATACCGCGCCGGTTTCAGTGTCCGCACTCTCGTGTGATAAAAATCCCTCGTGTTTTAAACAACAATGGCAACCTACGCTCAGTTCAAACATGTCGAGCTCTACAAAATCGGGCACGGAAAGAACAGGTAAGAGTTTTCTTTCAGTACTTACCCGCAAGGATGCTGCAGCTGAATTTTCAGTTTCATCTTTGTTCTAAAGGTCAGGGGTTGAATTCTGAGGTCGTAATGTTTCGGTAATGCGTTCTAAGTATTATTTTAAGTTAGTTAAGTACTAGTTATGTCATATAATTAAATTGTTATACGTCAGAATAATAGGTAAATAATTTTCATGTTCATTTCCTTCCTGAAGCGCAGTAAAATGGATTGAAATATATTGAGTATTGAGTATATAAAATCATTTGTACTGAAAATACAACGCTGAAAAATGTAAATCCAAAAATCGTGCACTGTAAAAATATTACCATAAAATCAACCCTCACCCTGCGCTTTTTCTCTAATTTACTAACATTTTACCATCATTATCGTGAACATTGACAAATGGATGTAGCCACTATCCTTAAAATTAATTTATTCAGTCGTTTGCGTTAAAATTAAATTAATTTTATCTTTCCCCGACATCGGAAAATATGATTTTCACGCAGTGCGTTGAACCCGGCACGCTGGTGTAATGCGGAGGTCACCCTAAGTCCGATCACATTAAGCTTTACTTTACTTCTGTTATAAGCCGAGGTTTTTGATCCATATCTTAGAAACTTCTCAATTTTCCCGTAAATAATTTCCAGATTCCCGTAAATAATTTCCAGATTTTTATTGTGAAACTGCAGGTTTTTTGAGCGTTACCCGTAAACCTCTGAAAATTACTGTAAATCATTTTACGTTCGGGAGGCGTTAAAGAAATTTGAATATCCATAACATAACATAACATCACGCCTGTAATCCCCAAAGGGTTAGGCAGAGGTGTACCTATATCTAGTACACCCACATTTCGCCTATGCCAGTTATGTTTAAGTCCCATGTAATAGGGGTCGAGCTTGAATAATAATATGCATAATTTGATATTGAGAAGTTTGCATAGAAAATGTGTAAGAAAATGATACGTAATTAAATTAAGATGTGAAAGACAGATTAATGTTTATTTGCAAATGATATTTATTTATTCGGATTTAAATTAGGTAGGTACTACTACTGCAATAAATCTATGTACAAAAAATGCATTTTTTTTGTTGTAAATCTTATAATTCTATCATTTTATGCTACATAAGATGTGCCTCAACAGCGCATTTCTAATCATCAATAACAGTAGTCATATTACCGTTCTAACATGCGGATATTTTAAATACAGAATAATTCCCACATTTCCCCAATGTTTTATGACGGAATCACAACAGTTACGGTGATATTAAAGTGTGTAAATTCGAACATGCGAAGTGGCAGTAGGAGGCATAACACGCAACTTTTACACTGCGTGCCTAATCTTTTCACCTAGATTTTTGTAAATGGCAACCGTCTGGTTAGGCAGAAATCCAACGCTGGTAAAATGGGTCATGCGGGAATTACGCTTGCATGCAAAGGGTTAAAATTGACGTGAATATATTTTCAGCCATTTTTCGTTTTATTTTAATGCTATATTTATTCTTGATCCTCTATTAATTCTGTAAAAGTTCAGGTCTTTGACAATTTGACCTCTGCGGGCTTTTTTAATCAAAAGTTCTATCACGTAAATTACTTTTAGGCATTAACTGTAAATTGAAGTTGTTATACTTAATTTATTCAGGCTTGCCAGTACAACTAATTTATTTTTTAATTATCTGAAATTTGAGCTTGGTTTTGGTCGTACCTACCAAAATAAAATAACGAGAATCTTTCTCGTGAAGCTTCCTCAAGATAAACTGTACCTTCGAAAGAAGTGTTAATTAAAATAATTTGCATGCGTTTAAAGTAATTATATTACACCTAATGGGCTTGCTAATTAATTTATGAGTTCTGTAACTTGCTTCGTTGTTTATTTTGTAGTCGTATTGTTGCGACATGCATCTTTACCAACCACAACAACAGCGCGTTCATTTAAAATTGATTGTTTTGAAACTCCCAAATTTATCGCTTTTGTCAAATGAAAAAAACTACCAATGCTAGATCTAGATGGTCAACTAGCTTTCAAAGCTTGTCAAACTGTACTAGTAATCATATTCCAGTACAAAACTGATCCTACTCTACCAAATCTAAACGCGCCTTCAGAGAGCAGGCTCTCATCTGCATGCATTCAGCTGTTCCGTGCCAGTATCAGTGAACCAGTTAGTGCTTATTGATTATTTTATCGACTCGTTCTTAATTTAAATGCGCCACTCATGCGCTCCCGATCGATCCTCAGCCCTTGAGCATGATTTATGATCTAGAGATTTAATACAAGCATAAAATCTGAACTTTCTTTCTTGATTAAGGTCCAGTACGAATTAGATTTATAAGTAATTATGTCACTTAATTTCTTCTTTATGACTAGTATTCAAGTAACAGCTGAGAAAGATATTAGATTTTTTAGACTGGCAGAAGTTATTTTTTTTTAAGTTTTATCTACAGTGGAAAGTATTTTGAGATATTCCGCCTTTTCAGTAAGTACAAAATTCCGCAGCAGTCCAAAATTACATCAATAAAATCCTATTACATAAAAGCCAGCTGTAACGCCAAAATGAAACCTGACAGGGGTTTCCAAATACAGTAATATGGTGTGATGTAGGCGAAGGCTATGGTGGCCGGCGTCGCGTGCCAGCGGCCGCCATTAACATACCCATAGGAAGTGTGTGATTACTTGCGACGGACAGACAAACGCACAGGCCGAGTGGACACGGAATGAGAAGGGGCAGAAGGCTTACATTTTTTGTTTCAATCGGTACTTCGAATGATCTCGAACAAATACTTGAAAAATACTGAAATGTTAACCTGGTAATTGCGCTCACTCACAGGAAACAGTTTTAGTTATGTATCTGTTTTGTTTATTTTTCCAACGCCACATAATTCTACACTATTAAACGAGCAATATTTGAATATATTTATATATATATTAGTAATCACGTTCTTGAAAACGGCTCTAACGATTTCGATGAAAGTTGCAATTTAGGGGTTTATGGGGGCGAAAAATCGATCTAGCTTGGTTTTAAATCCGGGAAAATTAATTGTCCTCGTATTTTCACTCGAGCAGAGCTTGGTCCCTCGAAGTTTAGAAGAAGATAATGAATAATAACATGAGAATAATGACATGGCAGCATGCAATTAGATGTACTATACATGGGATTAGTATAAACTATCCTATACTATTAAATGAGCATTCTCTATTTTCACCAGAGCAGAGCTCGATTGCCCAGGTACTTATCGTTATACGAGCAAAAGTTTTAGAATTTTTGCCGTTTATTCCATACAAAAACTTCAATTTTTTTCAACGGAATAAAAGATCTGTCTTTGGAAAAAGCAGTCCATTGTAATATTTAATTTGTCCGATTATTTCAACAAGGAGTAACCCTCTCTCCTTTCGGTAATAAAGAAGGGTTTCACAAAGGAGAGATCATCCCATATTCAGGATATTTACAACCCGATTATGTCACACGGAAGGCAGTAAAATATATAGAATGAAGCAGTGAAGCAGTGTCGATCTACTGCCTTACAGTGATGTTTTTTTCATGACCATTCGCTTGATATCGCGATGGTATCAATTGGCCTTCTGTTATTCATGTTCTTCCGTTCCCTTGCCAGAATTTGCTATATATAAGGCCGAGGGCTGCTAGGGGTTGTTCCGACCTTGGCTTGCCCCATAAATATTATTATAGGATTTTAACCTCATTTGAATTTACGTCTGATGAAGTACGAGGAATTATAGGCAGGAGTAGAGGCTTACATAGGGTTTTATTAGGTCGTAGAATCTATTTGTAGAACCGTCCCCTATGTGAGTGATAATACAACCTATCATTAGAGGGTTATTGAATGTTTAATAATGAGTACCTATTTATTAGCTGAAAATATCTATCATATTAGGATATCTATTTTAAGCCCAGCCTGCTACCAAATATAATTCAATTATCAATAACATTCCAGATTTATTTTACGCGTTATGAAAACAATAAGGAAGGATAAAATTACAACACCATGGCGGTCATAATGTTTGTCTATGGTTTCCATTTATCCTCAACGAGTTTACTAACTATGGTTAGCCCGTAAAAAGTGTCGAGGTACTAGGCATTCATAAATTACAAGAGTTAGGTACAAGACCATGCTAATGGCTAAGCGACACTTATTTATTGAAGCTATTATTGGTATGTATCATTAATCAACCCACGAAGGGTGGAATGCACATGTGGATGTATTTAGCGTTTCTATGCTCACTAGACGAAGTATTTTAAGAGTTGGGGTAAATGTGAGGATGTATTTATTGCGAGGAATCTTTTCCATTTTAGTGCATACCTTTAGCATGGTAGTAGGAATCTTTTCATTTCTAGAGATTGCTTCAGTATCTTATATTGTAAAGTATTAGAAAGAAGAATTGTAGAACATTTTTCTGTTTTACCTTACCGTCTTGTAGATAAGTACTAGGGTGACTTCTAAGTGATTACGGCAATATATCCCCAGGCTTGTTCGTTACTGAAGTCTATGGGCCTACAGAAGCATTTGTTCGATAGTACACAATCATTTAGATCTTCTCCATCCTCGAGTACTAAGCAGCAAAGATGCATAACAATTACCAAGGTCTATTTATTATATTATGGAGTTCCAGTAATTACAGTGCATTTTCTAGCAAAACCGTATTTCAACTCCTACGTAGTCATTTAAACATTATCCTATAAACATAAATGCGTTCTGCCGATAACAGCGCTAGATTTTTTTTTCTATTCAACTCGATTAGTCTACGTTTACACAGCGATTTAATCACGATAAAAACTCGATTGAGATGTGGGACTACATTGAAATGATAATCGATGTATCGATAAAAAATTGCAACATCGATTCCTCCGCCAGTGGATGAAGACTTGGAGAGCGCTCGACACATGTCAAGGCGCTTGTTACGATCCGTTTTGGTAAACTAATGATATTTAAACAAGGTTGAGTTTTACTAACTTTTTTGCTATTACATTACAATGTAGGTATAGGAATGGTTAGTAATCGAGTTCTCTATGCGATTCCTTGTTTTTTTTTTTGGCCAGGGATTTGCAATAGCTATCTGTGGACAGATTCATCGCTTTAAATTAACAATGTATTTGTCATTGACTTTACTGTGATTGTTAGTAAATTTTAACAGCCATTTTTATTGTTACATTAGGTCGTAGTTTATCCTATAGGTAGGTTCTGAGGGGAAAATAGAATACCTATCCTATATATTTATTAATATGATAGACGCAAAAGTTTGTGAGGATGGATGGATGTTTGTTACTCTTTCACGCAAAAACGAATGCATGGATTTGGATAAAATTTGGCACACAGATAGTTTATAACGTAAATTAACACACAGGATACTTTTCATCCCAATATTCCCACGGAATCGAGACTTATACGAGTGAAACCGCAGGGCGCTGCTACAATTTGCAATTTTGCGCATGGTACCGTTGCGTGCATTCGCGATATTTATTTGATGGCTCATGTACAATTCGCTGAGCATTCGTAATATCACGACACGATGATATTATATAATACACGGTTTACAGAATAATGGAAATGTCATAATGATGGACGACCTTGCCTAGGGAATGACGAACTTCGATGGAATACTTGTGAATCAGAGGAAATAGGAAAGCAGAAAAATTGGAAAAGTGGTGATAATTTCCCTGAAAAGAACGCAATATTAGAAAGAAAGAAAGTTTATCGTTTATTTGGACACTGATCGTGAAACACAAAATACAAAAAACAAAATAAAAAAAGGGAAAATTATGTTATAACAACAATAGTGTGCGCCTCACGGCTGCGCCAAAAAGGTTCATGACGTTGGTTTTCTAATGAACTTTTAGGGACAAGTGACGGAATTTAATACAGATGGAGATTACTTTTGTACAGTATTTGCGAAGATAACTTCTACAAAAGTTTGCAAAAACTCATTAATGTTTTATGGATATTTAACTGAAACCAAAGACTTGTCAGCGTGTTTGGCTGCCTTCCTAAATATGCGCAAGCCGCATTGCGCTTAGTTCATGTCATTCGAGTCTTTTCATCATCAGCATATTGCTAATTAGTGAATTTTTTTTTTCTTCTTTGATTTATGTTTTTGTTTTCGCTTCTATGGTTATACACGTTGTCTACATCTCTTTTTAAATACTTTCCTGTCGCAGGTATGCTGGAAGAGATTTCTTTAGAAATAAGCATTGCCTTTGTACGTATTTTTCTGTTCCTTTCTTCTTGTCTGTTTATATGTGTGTTGTCTGTTTATTGTCTTGTCTGTTTATAAATGGTTTAATTAATAAAAAATTTTTTGCTAATCGAATTAAAAATGTCTACCGCCTAGCTTTCGATATTTAGTACTTCGAATTTGTCTCTAAAATGCATATTGATAAAATCACTTTATATTCCTTGCCTGTATTTTCTTTATTCAATGTCCCTGTTCTATTTAGCAGCACAATACAATTTACGCACCTACCTACTCTCCTTCTGAGCTTTTAAGCCGGTGTAAAATAAACACCAGTATTATTTGATTATCTAGTTTGATATAAAATTTTCTCTTACGACTTAAGTAGAAAATATATTAAATGCGGCAGCTTTTTGACATGTTAATCTTAAGTATTTATTGATTTAAAGTTGATATAAATTATCAGATTTATGTAAATTTTGTTGTTATCTGTAGTTTTGTTTATGTAGAGAGGCTCATGGCTAAATAATAAGAACCGCACGGTTCGATCCATCAGGTTAAGCTACGCTTGCTGGGGTTGGTCTGTGGATGGGTGACCATCCATTACATATTCAGACCCCTTCGTGCCTCGAAAAACACGTAAAGCCGTTGGTCCCAGCTGTCATTCGTAGATCTTTGACAGTTGTTATGGGTCGTCAGAAACCCAAAAGTCTGACACCCAGTCTTACCAAAGGGTATCGTGTTACCCAGTAACTGGGTTGTCGAGGTCAGATAGACAGTCGCTCCATGTAAAATACTGGTATTCAGCTGCATTCTGTTAGATTAAAAGTCGACCCCAACATAGCTGGGAAAAGGCTAGGCAGATTGATTTTTGTGTAGAGAGGTTTATATTATTCTTTTCTTGTGGTTAGTGACTAACTTGGTGTCAGAGTTTTAAAGCCGCCCATGGGCCTCTGACTTCACATGCCGTCGAGAAATATCTCTCGGGCATGCCGGTTTCCTCACGATGTTTTCCTTCACCGTTTTTGAAATAAGTGATAATTATACAATACGCACATGAATCCGAAAAGTCAGTGGTGCTTGGCAGTTCGACGGTCACACCACTAGGCTATCATTGCTATAAGCATATAGAAGTTGCTGCTGTTTATATTCTTAAACGACTTTGTTGTTTTACGATATTATCAACAAAGACATCTTGAGTTACGGTACAGATTTCGACACTCTAGAACCGTGTGACCGCTAGGAGGTTGTAAATGACATTAAGGCGTCCATTTGGACGTTAGAAATAGAAACTGGCCATCAATCACCAGCATGGGCCACAAAGCCTTTTAACTTTTCTTCATAAAGTATAAGCTTGCTTTAAGTTGTTCGACCATTAGGTACGTTTAAGGAAATTATTTACGCTGGCAGCATTTCCAACGTCGTTTAGTGTCTTAGAGGGTTTACCCTAAAAGTGGGCAACGTCGTAAATAGCTGTCAAAAATTTATCTGTTTTGATTAATTTAGCAATATTACTGTATGGAATTAAGAAATGTGGCTAACTAGGGAACTAAAATATTGATTATGAAATGCAATAATTAATATCGTAATACCGAATATTTAGTTTTAGATATAAAATAAGTATTTGGAAACTTTTCAAATGCCTTTTTTACACCTAAAATTGTTACAACATCAAATTCAGTGTTATAATTGCAATTCATTACCTATTAATATTCTAGGGAACTATAATAGTTATCCACATTTTTTATTTCCATACAGTAATATTGGCAAATTAATCAAACCAGCGAAATATTTGACATCTATTTGCGACGTTGCTCACTTTCAGAATAAACGCTCTTATATAAATGCATTTTTGAAATTTATCAGGTACTTAAATAGGTGACAGGTAAATGAATAATATTACCGTAAAATCATTTTACTGCCAATAAGATAATAGTCTTATTGGTTTTGAACAAGTATGTAAACATATCGCACTAACGCTAAAAGATTATCGCTGTTTTACTTCTTTATTTTATTATCTTGAATTTACAGACTTGCAGGGATGGGAACGTTTACCGGGAATTATTATGCACGTTTATGTAAATAAACTTAGAGATTTTATTTTATATTATGCAGCAGCGACTTGCAGAAATTATTAGAAAAAGAGATTAACTCTAGGATGACTGCAAATACCCGGATGTGTGGATGGACGATTGCTTTAGAAGAGATTAAATCCTAACTATTTACAGCATTGTTATAAATATCTTGATTTACATTGTAAATAGTTTTTTTTTTCATTGCAATATTTCCTAGGATTGTCACAGTTCACTGCCTCGTTGGTGTAGTGGTCGCAAGCGCTACTGCTGAGCATGAGGTCGTGGGTTCGATTCTCGGGTTGGGCAAAGTGTTGTTGGGTTTTTTATCTGGAATTTCTCAGTAGCAACCCGAAGTCGTAACTGGCGAATAGGGTTGATGATTAAAATGTTTTGGTCCGTCTTGTAGATTATTAGAAAATATTTATGAAGTATTTCTTTTTTTACGTATTCAAAAGATTACGGCGATACATTGAGTTAAAATGTTCCATGACGTCACGAGTATGTAGATTTAATATTTACTTGTGACGTAGCGACTCCCACTCCCCAACTAATAATGCGTTTCATCTATGTAATTTTTCATTAATATGATAAAGTAAAAAATACGTGTCTAATATTTTTTTATTACCTGACTGACGGACAATTTTTTTTTTTTTGTCAATATCCCTATTGTGGGTGTACTACTATAGGTACTCCTCTGTCCAACCCTTCGGGGGAACAAAGCGTGATGCTATGATGTTATGTTATTATCACAGTGATCTCCTCCATCGGATTACTTTCCGATAAATTTGGCATCAAAGTTACAAGTTTTTCTAAAGTTTAAAACATTTCTATTCCTGGTCCCTGTAATTTTTTTATACCTAATTGCAGAGTTCTGCATAAACGGTTCCCACCATAACCGATGCACTATTTAGCGGTCTCATTCAAGTCACAAATAATATTAACGACTGTCATTAGCAACTCGTAAACCTAATCATTTAGTAGCCATGTTTTAAACTTTATCGCTCTTCCTCAATTTGTCTTGGCAGATAAACCTTAATACTGGATTTTATAGATACTGATTAGATAAAATATACTGATAACAAGAGAGAAATCCTGCTGTAAGAGTATCTTCTCGTTAGCAAGGAGAAAACGCGATTGTTTCTTAGAGATATTTTCTTTTTTATGCTGCGGCTGCATCTGCGTTTATCGTGACAAAGCTTCGCACAGTGATACGATACACGCAGATGTGACCAACCATTATCGGCTATCGTCGCGATAGTTCAGGCTGCGTAGCACTTATGATCGCCCGGGTACATAATTTATTAAAAGGGTTTTAGCGCGCTAACGCTAATGTGACCACCGCATTAGCGCGATAACTTTTTAGCGAGCAAAACATACGAAGCTTCGGCACGCATTACTTCGTCACGATACACGCAAATGCGGCCGCAGCATTAGAGAAGTCTCTTTAGGCTTTCAGACCTGTTTGCTCAAGAAGCAATTAGTAATGATTTAAAAGCATATTTTATAATAATTAATATTTAATTAGCATGTAATTACTTATTCGTAATGTAATAAGCGGCTGTGGTGAGCGTCAAAAATTAATGTGCATTAGAATTTTAAATTATGTGTCGGACTTTGTTAGTAAGTTAGTACGACACGAGTGATTGATGAGCTCCCTTATTCTACGAAGATGGTTTAATTATAAGAATAACCAAACTCTAATTTTAAATATCCGTAACTACTTCACCGAAAAGTTATTTTTAAAATCATTGTTAATTGTAAATGGGTGGCGTAACTCGCTCGACCATAGTCCATACTTATTTATGTACCTAAGCTTTTGTTGCAAAGAAACCGTCTCGATTTTATTTCCGCCTTAAAATAAAAAATGGCCGAAACGATAATGTAAAAACTTCTCATTTAGCACGTTCGCACCCAAAAAGTCGTGATGTTATAGTTTGATTACAAGTAATGACAAAATAAAAGACGTGCGGGCGCCACGCCGCGCGGGCGCTGCGATCGCGATGCCGGGCCAAGCGCATCGCGCGATCCGTTATGCGCTCGCTTCGCTTTTTTTATCGCCTCGCGATTATCGCCGGCCCGTTACACCGCCGCACGCGCACAATTTGTGCATTCACTTGCTGGAAATCGCTGGAATCCATCCAAGATTAATTACTGCCTTCCATTGTGATTATGAACTTGTAATTACACGGGCGACGCTATCTGTCGACACTGTGTTTACCGTGTCTTATGCAAATGTTATTAATTATTTAATGGCTTTTCATTAGTGGTATGCGCACTACTAGGGTACAGTTTTTGTTTGAATTCTTGTGTAGTTGATCGACGTAGCATTGCACTTCATTGATGAGTTTAGCATAACTTGCATTTTCTGAATTCTCGGAATCCCTTTTTACATTGATTAGAAATAACGGTAGATTTCTTAACGTTAGCATTTCTAAGCATAAAATCTTTGCCTGGACGGAAAATCGGTTCTCTAGACTCCAAACCCAGAAGGTATTAATTTCGTAGAAAGCACTTGAAACTGCTGTGTTTTCTTTTAAATCTATTCATGTCCAATACAAAATCTGTAAATCCAGCATCAGCTTTCTTCAAAACTTACAATAGAGTTGAATGAACTTTTCACAGGTGCATCACAGCAACTGGAACCTTTCAACTAAGCACATTAAAACTTCAGTATTGAAACTCTATTCATCCGTATCTCGAAGTTATTCATCTCGAATTTAACAATCTTGAACATTACTTACAAGTGCCCGTGAACATCGACTAATATGTACTTATTTCACTAGTTTGTTATCTAAGTGTAGTCCATGACACACAACACACCGACTTTGATGAAATAATATTATTCAGGCAGCGTACCTTCATGCATTTCAAATGTTTTTATCTCTTTCCCACATTAAATAAATTGCAATTTAGTGAAATGCCTATGGATTCCAGCTTTTTTGAAGCAAAAAGATGATCACGGAACTGGGCAGGTTTGAACCGGCATGTAATGAGGAACTTTTGATTGATATTACGTAGAACTGCGAAAGGGTGCTGTTTAGTGCTAGATCTGCTGGTCATTAGGAACCTTTCTGAGGAATGGATGGCAGTCATTTGTCTGTGTGTCATCGTAAATCAATAACTTTGTTGCGAGGTATGAAATATATGAGTTTCTTGTAATGTAAGGGTCTGTCAGTGTTGTTTTAGATGGGGATTTTAAGCATGTGTGTGTGTTGGTTGAAAATGTTATCAGTATTGATGAATATAAGGTTTTGCGTTTCTGAGAACAACTTTACTAACAATATTAGCTTTGTAATAAAATGCTTCAATATAAACCACGTCGATAGATTCCACGTTTCAACTATTATCAGGTTCTAATTCCACTGCCTCTTTGTTCAAAACATTTCAACTATCTGCCTCAATATTAACGTCAATTAACACAGCTACAGATACACAACAAAAGCAGATTCGATCGCGCGATAGCCTCCAAGTCCCAACATTCTTGAAAACTTTGAAACATTGAAAGGCGAAGTAAATAAGGCTAAAGCTACGGAACCAGTTGGTGTAACGTTTTCAGTTTAATGAGCCATTGTGAGTTAAATGTTACAAATCGCTGGACAAGAGACGGAATGTCGATCGTTCGAGTGTTTAGCGCGATAGTGATTCTAGTGCTTAGTATTGTTGGTTTGTTTCACTTGGTTTAAGTTACTGTCTGATTGGTATTGGTGGAATTGCTGCCGAGTGGGGTGATAGGTCGGATTCACAGTTGGGATAGTGTTATTTGGTCTTTCTATGCGAAAATTCTTAGTTCGGAGTTAAGACTCGTAGCTTTAATAGCAAATAAGTAGGCTTAGTTATTGCATTGGCCTTAAATTAAATGTATTTATTGACTTAGACAACAATGATCCATATATTAGTTGGTTAGATACGAAAAGAACGATTAGTACGATTCCCCCAAGTTATATGGGGATGAGTTGTGAATCGTTTTAACCTTTACTTATGTACAGACATTTTATAACCCATTACCATCTTGCACATGCTTAATAATTCATGGGCCATGGTGTCGTATATTCCTCCTACAAGTGTCGTCAGGCGGCTAACTGTCTGTATCTACATTGGATCTGGTAGTCAGTAATTTGCAAACACGTCTTGAAATCATCTAGTTTATAAAGATATGTTACAAGTTTTATTATATCGTAGGCTTGTCCTTGCAAGATTTGTATCTTAGCCTTTGGCTCTAGATAATCTAAGAAGCGACTTGTAATTATGTTAAGTTTGTTGTGGAGTTCTTAGTCTACTGACTAATAATGTTACTGCATAATAATGTTTTGGAAAGTTTTATTTAAAAGAAGCTTTCTGCAAACCCCTGTATTAACACATACAGGGTGTTGTTCCCATGTTCCAGTTCAGAGTAAATAATGAATTGCGTTTTTCAATTTCAACATTGTTTTGTAAAAAAAATGTGTACAGTAATTATTACACAGTGAATAAATTCCTTGTTAAGTATGGGACAATGGAATAAAAATTGTTTTATAATAACACCACGAATAAATGCCCATAGCAGGCTGATGACTGCGAATTGTAAAAGCGTGAAATCGTCGCCATTTTATTTTACACAAAGCATTTCAATTTGTTGCTTATTTACTTTCAATTTATAATAGTTGCGTGCAATTATCTTGTGTGATTTAGATGTTATCACATGCTCATTGTTGTCACTGCTGTCTTTGTTGCTATTGACGTCATACTTGATGTAGGTAGTCATTAAAAGAAACACTTTTTTTTACTTTAATCTTTCCACGTCAGGTTGTTTAAAAAGAAATTGTGAGTCATTTCATTGAAATATCTACAGACGACTTCCCATGTTTTTGTGATTAATGGTAGCATTTATTTGTTTTATTATTTATGTAAATACAGTAAAATACAGACTTGCGAAAGGAGAAATGAGAAAGAAAAGTAGAATGTGTGAGAACAAGAAGAGAAAAATTATGATTATGCGAAGTCTTAAACTAAAATATTAAAATATACCTACACGTATAACGTAATAAATTAAAATATAGGTATATACTATAGAAAATAATGATGATAAAAGCTTATCCAAATCAGATATCATCTGGCAATTTGTCTTCAATTTTCAATATGAATGACGAGATCAGATTAATCTTGATTGTATAAGTAGTTAATTTCATTACATCATTTATAAACCACATAAATAACAATTATATAAATATGCCGCTTCATAGAAAGTGTGGTATTTACATTAATCATAAAATCTTTCACTACACCAACACGAATGACAGTCGATACATTTTTATCGAGAAGCCAATCAGAGCTCGTCTGAGATTTATGTGGGACAATAAAGATGTTAAGATATAAAATATCAAAGGGCTCAGTTGTTCCAGTGGGTCGATGATTTAATGCTCGCCATCGATATAAAGTACAATTCACACTGGTGTGGATTATCGTTGGCTTAAGGATTTTGGTGCACGGAGCGTCAGGGGCCGTACTACGTCGGGTTAGAGCCATTATTGTTCCAGTGAGAAAATGGGACAGTGCTATTTATCCTGAATAGCTCCATCTCTCTCTCACACTGGAACAACGATGGCTTTTCGTCGTAGTACGGCCCCTGATCTCGCTTCACAGGCCATTGAGTTTTTAAGATACCTAATGTGGATACTAGAGCAATGCAGTGTAAAAAGAATCTTGGTTTGGAGATTTGTAAGAATGCATATTGTATCTTCAATAAATGTATACAGCCTCTAAATAAAGTCAAGTAAATGTAGTTTACGGTACCAAAGCTTTCTAAAAAGGAAAACTTTTCTTCCGTTTGATTAGCCAAAGCAAGCATTGAAATTCTCCGAATTAAATTTATATACGAGAAAGAATAAACATAATAAGACCTAATTTAAGGGAAAAAGCAAAATCTTGTTTGCATAATAAATTCCCGCGTTCAGTCAACAACTCATTTGCCATTGAATAGACGAATAGTGAAGAAAACAAACATTCTACCAGTTGAAGTTGTCGACAAACTTGCTCACGCGCCGACCGGTGCGAAAGTGTCAACAATCAACATATTTAACATTTTAGAATATTTCCCCAAAAAATGTCAAGAGATTAGGAAAAGGCCGTCACACACAGCAGCTAGAATGTATTTTTGGAGTTTATTCCTTATGAATCGATTTTCATATAAGGCCCGGGTGTGGAAATTTTATGAGGAGTGAAATTTATACACTTGTTTTATTCGTAAATAACGCGGATAAAAATGTTGAAAAAACATATTACATATTTCACACTTCGGTCTAGATATTTCGGCTGTTTTTTTTTTAAGACTTGCGTACTATGTAGCTTCGCCTATTGCATATTCAAAGACAATCGTATTAAGGAGTGAACTCAAGTCGTGCGTCGGAGCTGACACACACTTTTTTTTAATTTTGTTTGGTTAGGTGGTAGCCTACATGTTTCTTTCAATATGACACATACTTACATAAAATCACGCTTTCTTCCGTCTTCTTCTTGGGGTAGGCAGAAACTACAGCACGCCCGAACCTTAAGTACTCTTTTTGCTTCGTTTACAATTATTGAGAATATTTGTATTTCTCGATGCTACCTGTACATTATCTCAGGGTCTTATGGCATAAGCCGTATTGAAATACATCTTACCACTGAATATAGCATACATTTTTAACATGATAGCTGCCGTGTGTGACGGGCTTTAACGGGATGGCGGTGGAGTCGTGAGTGAAGCGTGCGCATGCTACGTCTAAATTTACAGGTGCGCGATGATCTACATCCAGATAGGGTTTATTACCGCGGAGAGTTATGTGCGCATCTGTCACGTACATAACTAACGGTTTTACTTATAGTACGAGTCAACGCAGAAGTTCCATCGGAAAAATTCGTCAAACAGGCTTTTCAACTTTTGCGACATAATAATATGAACATTTAATGACTCGTGAGGGAGAGCAAGCAATTCCTATAGTTTTAGCTACCAGCTGTAGTCATTCGATTAGTCCCTCAGCTGGCAACCGCCATTTTGGATTTCTCGTCCGTAAATCCAACTGTCATTCTGTGATAGTTATATGAAGGCAAATTGACGTACAATCTGCTACAAGTTCCCTGAGTGTACATCGACCTCTAAGTTTTATCGTGCTGTACAAGCGTTTGATGCATTTATTAAACTTAGGTTATGCGCGACTTCGTAAACACGGTCAAATGAGTTTTTTTTTTTTTGTACTAGACGAAGTACCTAATGCAAGTGTGAAATGCAAGTTAGATAAACACCAGTTGACGTGAAACTTAGATTTACTAGATAGGTACAGGAGTTAGCTACTGACGTGCGATGTCACAAATAGTTACGACTTAAACGATGGTTGTTTCCTTGTTGACATAACTTGGAAGTTTTAACTAAACGGTTTGATAATTTATAAACGTTTCTTGCTTGAACTTTAGTTTCCAATGAAGTTTAAAAGGCATTTAAATGTCGTTAATTATAGTTTTCGGAAACCATTAGCAGCTAATGAGTAGCTCTCTAAATTTAATTTCACTGAAATCGAAATGTCAACAAAACTACTCTTAACATTAAAAATAAAAGAAGATCGTTCAAAAGATAAATATTTAGAACTAAAAGCTCTTTTGAACGATGAAAAATGAGATTTAAACGATTTAGATCTTAGAGTTGAAAGCTCGACCGGCTGCCTACTTACTTTCATAATATTTTTAAAGAGCGGACACTCAGGCGTCATTATCTTTGATACAGTTACTTGTGACACAAATTTACTTTTTTTCGTCCAAACAAAGCCTCCATTTTAATAGTTAGTCACTAGAATTACTCATGGTTCTTCGAAGGCAAACAATATCATGGTTTTAAGGAAGTCTTGACAATTGTTAAATTGCAGGCCATTAAACTATTTATTTTCAACTCACTGTTTTCGTACAAAGGCTATAACGATGTTATTTTGATTGGAGTAATTATTTGATCGTAGCAATGAGTCAGGATTTATGGGATTATTTCACAATTATAGAACTGTTGTTAGGTTATGGTGTACTTCCTTGTTTTGATGACAATACGGTAGTTGCCTAGGTAAAAAAAAAGAAATTCTATTTAGTCCGTCTTTCAGATAATAAAAAAATATTAGACACTTATTTTTTGCTTTATCAGATTAATCAAAAATAACTTAGAAAACACGCATTAAAGTTGGGGAGTGGATGTTCGTTACGTCACACTCACAACTCAATATAAAATCTAGCAAGGCGTGACGTCATGCCACATTTTAACTCAATGTATCGCCGTAATCTTTTGATTACGTCAAAAAAGAAAAAATACGTATTCAATATTTTTGAAAAAATTACAAGACGGGTAAAAAAAATTTGAACCCAGGCCTATTCAGTCAGATGACTACGCAGGCCATCCAGAACAAACCCCAGGAGTATTTGCCTCCCAGGCGTGATCTGCAGTGGCCTATATGGAAAGCCTTCAATCGACTGCGTACCCAAGTAGGCCGCTGGAGACACAATTTGTCGAAGTGGGGGATCACTGATCCATCCAACACCCAGTGCGAGTGCGGTGCTTCTGATCAGACCATGTCCCACTTGCTGGAGTGTCCTAGGTGCCCGTTCACCTGCACCTCGGACGACCTAAAGAATGCCGCTGATGCCGCAATCAACGTGGCCACCTACTGGGCTCATACAATATCATCATCATCAGCCTATAAATGTTCCCACTGCTGGGACACAGGCCTCCTCTCTGTGAGAGGGAGTGGGCCGTAATCCACCACGCGGGCCCAGTGCGGGTTGGTAGATGTCAAATGTCTTCGAATTTTCGGTTCTAGGACATGCCAGTTTCCTCACGATGTTTTCCTTCACCGTTTTGAGATCAGTGGTGATGAAATAATTTACACAAAGTAAAGCGCCTGTCTGGGTTCGAACCTACGACCTACAACTCGTAAGTCGCGGCCGTTACCACTGGGCCACTACTGCTCTTATACAATATAAAAAAATAAAAATTACAACAAAGAAGAGTACCATCGACACGAAAAGAAGACGAATGGCAATTCAATTTTTCACCAAATCTTTGATTAACATAACATAACATCACCCCTGTATTCTCTGAAGGGTAAGGCAGAGGTGTACGTGTATAGTACACCCATATTTCGCCAGTAATGGAGCTCGAGGCTAAGTAATAACAGCCGCACGGGTCGATTCATCCGGTTTAGCTACGCTTGCCGAGGTTGGTCTATGGATGTGTGACCATCTTTATATACCGAGACTCCTTCGTGCCTCGGAAAGCACGTTACGTCGTTGGTCCCGGCTGTCATTCGTGGATCTTTGATAACCGTTACGGGTCGTCAGAAGCCCGAAATTCTGACAGCAAGTCTTACCAAGGGGTATCGTATTACCCAGTTATTGGGTTGTGGAGGTCTGATAGGCAGTCGCTTCATGTAAAATAATGGTATTCAGCTGCATCCGGTTAGACTGGAAGCCGACCCCAATATAGTTGGGAAAAGGCTAGGCAGATTAATTGATTTCGCCAGTAATTTTTTTTGTCTCATGTAAGGAGGCGAGCCTATTGCTATCAACCGGGCGCAAATCCAGACTTTGGGTTGCTTCTAAGAAATTCCTGATGAAAATAAAGCTGATTGCGAAACTTTGCTGGCATAATGAATAGCAATTAAGTCTGTGTAAATAATTTAATTTAACCTCTATCATAAGGATAGCAGCTGCAAACGTTACGAATAATTGCAAAATATAATTAACTCCAAAAAAAAATATGATGTAGGTACTGCTTTCTCTTCACATGTCTAGCACATATTTATCTCATCCACCTATAATTTCTCGACTCTAAATTGTCTGTCTCGCTAATATTAAGCGATTAGTTATTAATATATGAAATTACTTATATATTAGCTACACGAACACACATGTTCTGTAACCCACACTTATTTTACATTCAATGGTTTCTTATAGTCACGGTCCATAGCTCCTGTAACGGATATGACAACGTGCGTGCCGACAAATCGAATTTCTTCATCCCGCTATCGCCTTTATTGAACTTTGAAATAGATACGAAAGTTGCACGCGACTTTTTGTATGACTGAAATAACTTATGTGATTGGTTGTTTAGTTCATTCATTGATACACATTGTCCCCGACCTTCAATTGTTTTAGGATGTCCCGTCTTTTACAGGCATTGTTCGCAAATATCTCGGAAACAATTAAAAAAAAATATCATCATTAATTTTTCGGATCATCGGATAGTCAATGGCCGTTGAAAATAATTTGCTTTTGTGTTTCAATCGATGTACCGAACCTTTTGTTTTGTGAGTCATTTATACGGAGTTATTGTATTTTATGACAAGATACAATTTTTATAAATATTGCATCAGCGTATAGTAAGGTACATACATTAGGTACAGTTATCCCAAGAAAAGTATGCGCCTCAGGAATCATCGCCTATCTTCGGTAATACGAACTCGCGATGATGAGATCTAATATATGTTGAGCTGATACAACCATGGAAGTACTTGCCTGTTTTGTACTACCATGCTTACAAAATTATAGACACAACAACTTTTATGTAATTTAAAATGCTTTTGGGTGACAGATGACGATCTGCGACCGGATTAGGTAACCCGACACAAAGAAAACTTAATACAAACACGCAACGATAGGAGTACTACTACAAAGCGCGGCAGTACAAAACTTAAAAGCATTGCCTCTGTGGGGGGTTACTCTGTCCTGCGACGTTCGTGCTGTTCGGAAACACGAAGATTACCGAAACGCATGCCTTTTCAGGTTTTCCTGTACATACAGGCTGTTATTCATCTATTTTCTCAACTTCACATGAAACTTCGTCTACTTTTAGATTACCATGCCGCATGCAACGACCCTTCCAACGTTGAATCCATAAAATATTTTTTGTTTTTATAAGCTCTTCCACAAATAGCTGCATTAGTTTTTGGTGAAGGAATCTCTGCATCTTTAGAGATATATTGTTTGACATATCGTTTCTTTGCTTATTTTTCAACAATCTTTTTCACATCGTCTTTGAAAACCATCAAATTTGACGAAGAAAGTAAGTAATGGTAGATAAAAAATAACATTTTCAAAGACTGTTGTGTTGTTTAAATCAGTCTTCACTAATTAGCTGTCTTAGCTGCCTATTAAAGGAGCAAATCAAAGTTAAACTTTACACAAGAAACAAATAAGTTTCAAGTAGTGTGTTTAAATGCGGCGCCGCTTAAAAAGTAAGTTAACTGATAATTTCGATAATTTGCTAACAAAACGGCGCTGAACACAAATTGTATAATGTGTGAACTAATTTGTAGAGGGCACTTCACATCGCGTGCTTTGCTTACTAAATGGACGATAAAAGCTTCAGTAAATAAGTATTGGTTAGCTATTATTAGAAAGTGCTTCATTTTTTATGCAAGAGGGAAATTATAGTCAGAATTTGTTTATTTATAGTTAATTTCGACGCCATCTTTCCCTAAAAGTGAATCGAATATACCTACGTAAAAATACAGAAAGCTTTTATCATTTGACAATTATTTGCTAAATAAGCACTTGAAAATGAATGACAAATACTTAAGACAGCATTTAGAAATGTTTGTTCAAATACTTATACCACTCAAAATAACATATTCACGTGCCTAATACCTATTTGCTGTAGAAATCCGCTCAAAGCTAGACGTGCAACTCATATCGAATACCTAATACCAATAGACATAGCAAGTATGAAGTCTCATATTGACATAACGACATCGCACACTATTTGAAAAAGCGCATAATGTCGCCTGTCTGGCGGCACACTGAAGCAATTACACATCAACTCGACTCTTGTAAAGCTTTTGAAATGAGTTTTATTAAACATTTCCAAAATTGGTTGATGACTTCCCGAAGCGTCGACTTCAGACCAACTACAAAGATGGGACAAGTCCAATTATATAGTTGACGATCCTTTTGACGCTAGTTGACGACGAGCGGTCACCAAGTCCACCGTCAAGTTGATACAACGTTGACGCTAAGGCTACGTATCCAAACAATTCGTACTGAAATGTATGACAGTTAACTCATTAGGCTACGGTCTGGCGACGTCGCTAATTTGGAAGCGTAGCCACGACCGACACGCCCCTACGTGGAGACTAGATACTCTGGCGACCTGGCGACGCGTAGACAAGTCGCCAGTATTTTGCAAACAACTAAGTAACGCCTCCCTCACTCAGTGGTTATAATTGATCGCCAGGACGGACGCCCGCGTGTTACTGGCTACTTATTTGGCAACCTCATTTGGCTACGGTAGGTAGGCAGAGGTAGTCATGGCGACGTAGCCAGCGACGTCGTCGCCGTGGTGTCCCAGTGTATGCGCTCTAAACCGAAAGTTAGGAGTTCTCAATTAGATGTGGTGTGCGACAGCCTTCAGTATGACATACCGTTACAATGGGTATATTTTGCGGTAAAACTACCGTTCAAGCCAAACAATAGAATTTCCCTTTCATTGATACACGATAGCGATCCCGCACGAAACTTGATATCATATGTAATTGACACTCGTCGAGCTAATTTCGCTAGACCAGTAGCTGGTTACTCCTGTTTGAATGATCTGTTATGATGAATGGTCGTTCAAATTACACGGACATTCATTGATTGATCGTGTGCATAGATATTAGTTTGTACATTTATCTCATTTGTTATGCGGTTAGATGCGAATTTGTTTCGTGTTGACTGGTAATGATATCAGGCACTCATTCTGATGCAGCAGAAAGTATGCTGGAAAGCTTCTATAACGCTTCTACGGGTGAAGAGCATTATATAATACTGCGATCATGTTTTTGGTGGGGACAGGATGCTATTCAAAACATCACTTAGTGGATGGGTCTAGGCTTGCAATTTTTTTTCGATATATCGATAGTTTTTGTTCGATATGTCGATATTTTTAGGCGATATTTATTATTTCAATATATCGATATAAAATATCAAGTATCGAAAATGTATCAAATTCGATATATTTCCAATAGCAACATCGTTGTCGCCACTTAATAAAACCGTGTGGAATCAGAGCCGTAAAAAAAGTAGACATTTTTAATAATCTGTGGCGTGACTTTGCTTGCTTTGCTCGGGAAAAAAAAGAAAATATCAACAAGTGAGTGGGATAAATAAATATGCTAACATAGTAAAAACAAACACAATTGAAGTTCATAAAGAAAGATTATTTTTTTTACATTTTCCATTTTTAAAGTGATGTTGGTAGGTATGCAAGAAGTGCCAAAAATATCGATATATCGAATTCAATATTCAAATTTTTTTAAATATCGATACGATTATATATCGATACTTTTGGGCACCCACTTCTTGCATCCCTAAATGGGTCAGCTAATAAACATAAACTTTAATTACCAATTTGTCTTATATGTGGGGTCACAATAATTAACCGTTCATTGTGCGACTGTGAGGCTCACATTCAAGTTTGATGATAGCAATTAGCAATATCTATAAATTTTATAAACGAAGTTTGCAAAAATATGCACCACGATGACAATTACCGTTTTAAATTTGCACTTACAAGCAAACACGACTTTTTCATTCATCATGTGAATTTCACTGCTTATAGCTAAAGTTTTTTTGCGGTCTGAGAACCGGATTCCGACCACACGATGAGCTCTCACGACCATACGTTCCTATACTTACTAGAGGTCAGTAAGAACTGGAAATAACAAGTCTAGATATAAAATTATGTGCGCGTTCGATGTGGGACTTTCTTGACGCTCCACTTGCTCTGTCAATATGCGAATAGTTTAGGTACATCGTCAGTTTCTACTCCTCCACATATACACGTTTTCCATTACACGCGTAGTGTGGGAATCTATGAAAATATGCCAACGAAACCGGAACGAAATCTGCTCGGAAAACATTAAAATATGCGCAATGCACTCATTAAAAACGTATGTTTTAAGGTTAATATATTCGTGATATTACCCGGCAAGGTACTGGTAAGATCTTAATGGTAATAAAATGTTATTAATGTTATCTTTTTGAGCTAAATGTAGAAAGGGGGATTTTATACGTGTGGGCAGAAGTGGAGGAAATTGGCTTTAATGATTACGGTAATGGATGATTTTATTAATAATTGCCATCGTCGCTTAATCTAGAAGTTAAATATATACGTGTGTGTGACCCTTAGAACTGAAAGAAAAATTATGTGTTCGAAGTTGTCCCAGAGAACTGGGAAATTGGAATAAAATAAAAAAGGATTTATTATTCCTTAATTACAAAAAATAAAGTTCTTAATAAACTCAGTCTTCTTTTCGTGAAGTTAGAGACTGGTGTCAGAGTTTTAAAGCCGCCCATGGGCGTCTGACTTGGCTTCATATTCCGTCGTGAAATATATTTCTTAGGATGCCGGTTTCCTCACGATGTTTTCCTACACTTTTGAAGCAAGTGATAATTATACAATACGCACATGAATCCGAAAAGACAGAGGTGCGTGCCTTGGGTTCGAATTCGAGATCTATGACTTGGCAGTCCGACTGTCACACCACTAGACTGCTTCACTGATAAAGTCAGTAATATTAATATTAGTTAAGGACCCCTCGGCGGGTATAGGCCTCCTCCAGTAATTTCCAGTTTTTTTCTGTTTTTTGCTTTCACAATCCATGATTTGCCAACCAATTCCTCTATCTCGAAGTTGGGATTATATGGCACCAAAGCGCAATAAAAGAAACTCAAAAGTCAAGACTCGTACGAAGAAGAAAACATAGAAAAAGTTTTATCAAACATTCGTTCTTGTACAAAAATGGATAGCAAAAAATCCATAATAAAATATGCTATGTCACACTATTCAAAGATATAAACTTTCTCTCGGAATGGAAGTGTTTAGAAATAAAGTTATTACATGTAACTTATTGTACAATATCATAAATAATCACTCTGTCAAGTACACTTGCTTAGTCATCATTGGAATGCTGAAGTTTAATTTTTGAAGTACTTTCTCGAATAACTTAAGAATTGAGTTGAAAATTGACTAACACACGACTTATTGTAAATGATAAATGATTTTATTTGTTTATGTTTAACATATTCAGTAATACTAACAAATTATGAGTAATGTGCTTGAATTAAAGATGAATAAATGAATAAATTTCTGTAAGTAGGTTTGTAAAAACACTTATATACAAAATATATTATGTTTTAAAACTAGACAAGAGTGTTTCCTATCTGACTTCTTTGGGGAGAAAGACCGAAACACACTCAGAAGTCACCACAGTAAGCCGAGACATAAGTCGACCGTAGCAATTAACATTGTCGGATCTACATTTTTGCGATTTTTATTTTATTGCATTAAAGGTCTTAGAATAAATTATGAGAATGCCCCCGCAAAGATTTTATGCAATCAAAAAAATTGCAAAATCGTAGATCCGACAATGTTAATTGCTACGGTGTAAGTAATCTTGGTCAGGTCATTTAAGGACCATGTGAAATGGTTTTTTAGGGAAAGAACCACACACAAAATATTAAGTGTGCATATTAAATTTATATTGAGTATTTGATATACCTATGATATTTAAATATAGCAGCTGATGCGTCGATATTAAACGAACGACTTGTGATTTAAATCTGTGATGTGTTCCGCAATTTGCTGCTTCGTTCTGTCATGTTGGATCCATGCCAAGAACGTTATCCAGAGAGGATACAGCCGCAATTCCTACTTTATACATAACTTAGTAGTCTTTAATATTTAAGGCAAAAAAACACTGGATTTCTTCAGGGAAAATATTTTTTACGTAAGGTTCATATAATATCGAGAGTGAAAAGGCAATCATAAAAAAAAAATTGCACCAATAAAAAAATGCCTGTCTTCAATATTTAAGGCAAAAAAAACACTGGATTTCTTCAAGGAAAATATTTTTTACGTAAGGTTCAAATAATATCGAGAGTGAAAAGGCAATCATAAAAAATATTTATTGCATCAGTAAAAAATGCCTATCAGATTTTTATTTATTTAGTCGATTTTTTAATCGTTTGGCAATTAAAATCGTTCCGATTATAAATTGCTCCGCATTACAGAACCAAAACAACGCAATTTGTGCATAATTTAAACAAATAAACTTTTGATAGATAGCATTTAATTGTGGATAGTCAATTTGTTTTTCAAATTGGTTTCGTCATTACTAGCTATCTTTATCTCTCTCAAGCGATAGTTAACTTTCTTTGACAGCAATAATTACTGCAGGTGTACAGATTTAATTATTGAAAATCCATATAATAATTTAGTTTGTATGTAGTGGTGGCCCAGTGGTGATGGTCCCGACTTACGAGTTGTAGACTTCGTGAGTTTGAACCCAAGATAGGCGCTTTACTTTGTGCAAACTCAAAGACATGTGACATCTAGCAACCCGTGCTAAGCCCGCGTGATAGATTACAGCGCACTCCCTCTCGAAGAAGCCTGTGTCCCAGCAGTGGGAACGCTATAGGCTGATTATTGGCTGACACTGCTCATCTGAATTACTCACATACCTACTACATCTCCTACTAGTCTAACACTTCATTGCAAGATAAACAGTCACTCACAACATGACTCAGTACCTCTGCATAATTAGGTATAGGTATTCTTTTTTTTTTTAAGTTTTACTTCTTCTTTTATTAGTTTTAAGCATATTGTTTTAACTTTTACTTAGTTTTTCTTTGTTAGGTATGTTTAACTTCGACTCTTGCACGATAACCCTGCAAAAGCTAATTCCCGTTCCCAAAAACCTACATCAGGCATTAGTCTCTCACAAAGGTGGAATATAGCCGAAATATTTTTTTTGTACACATTAACTTTAAGTCACCTTTGGAGAATAAATGATTGTTGAATTGAATTGAATTATGCTAATTACGTACCTACATACAATCAGGGAAGTATTACTGATTGAATCATAGATATAAGAAAGAAGGAGATATGCCCGGTAGTTGAAAATGTATCGAAACCCAATGTCTCCACTTTGTCCCCACTACCTCGCCACTAGTCGTCACAACTACACATGCATATCAGTAAACTAAATAGAAACGAGGCTGCGCTCACTCTTGCAATTCATAAATCAGAACGTACTACACAATCAATTATAAACCTTATCCCATCAAACACAGCGTGCATTTACCATGCACCGTACAACTCACTCACACGAAAACATCATTTCTATCGTTGTGCTGTACAGAAACAATTTATTTTACATATACGCTAGTGATTGACTAAATCGGAAAGGTATCGATTCTTCCATTTAATATTATCGACGGTGAAGTATCAATATCTAATAACTAACATTTTGGCGGTTTTCACTTACTAATGTTTACTTCAAATGGTCAAAAACTATAGAAATTAAACGTTTTTTTGTCCTCCTGTAAAATCATGTTTTTGTAGTTATTAGATATTGATACTTCACCGTCGTTATACTTTAAAAAATTTGGTGTCCTGAAAATAAAATAAATAAAAACGATAAGTCCAGAAAATACTATAATAAAAATAAATAATAAGCAAAAAATTCAAACAATAAAAATCCAGTTACGTTGGTTTAACCTGTCATAGTTTATTTGAAACAGTAGATATTGTTGAACCCTGCTATGATGTTTACTCACTGACCTGTAAAGTGGAGGCATTTGTGCAGCACTTGACGCTTTGATATTACTGGAGTGGCATTTTTTGTCAAATAGTGTAATCTTAAATTAATATATTTTTCCATGACTGCTTTAATTTGAAATATTATGTGATTATTCATCGGAGACTGCTCAAATTGGTGAAACTTAATATTTTCAAAGAGATCTAATCCTATGAAGTGAGGCAAAGCCTTTGCCATGAGTTCCTGTTTGACATTTTTAGTTTTAACTGTTAATTTATGATTGGTGAGACAAGCTGTTTTTATGATTATTTCCATTATCTTACAAATCATGACGACATCAGGAGATGGGTACATAATTCCACCTTTGTCCTTATACTTTATAAAATGATGTGTTTCTTCATATTTGTAATTATCTGGACCATGCCGATTACTATAACGCATTCGAAGCTTTTGAAGACTTTAACGGAAGTAAAATACCAAAACCATAATAAAGTAAGGAAATAGCACGAGTATAAGGCATAATAGACCAGCGATAATTCAAACCCAAAACACTCTACCTAAAATTTTATTAACTTTACGACCGTTGGTTACGCATTTCTCTACCACGCTGTAAAATAATCAAAATAAGTAAAACACATTATTTCACATCGATCTTCCACCCGGGTAAAAGAATTGACAAATTGAAGAAAAAAGTATAATAGCAATAAATTCATTCGCCAAACGACATTGTTGTCGATAGCCTACGTTAGTGGATCTGCACAACCACATCACTAGCTCGTCGCCAGACACAGCGGCCGTACTGCGCGATGCATCCGCAGTCCACAGTATCGTTTTGTGATTTTTACATTGCTTGTTGAGTCACTGAGCGACATATTTAGGTAGTGGTTAACGAGCAATGTATGTAGTGCAAAAATAGTACAGTCACTGTGATATTTGGAAACAAAAATAACGTAGTAAAAGCAAGAAATATTTTACTATTTGTTGTTTTTCATTATTTTAAAGACAAATATAGTAAAATACTTGTAATTACTTATGGTAAGTGATTCCATGATTCACAAAGTTTTTGTTTTGACTTCGGTTTTTACAAGAAACCACTGAACAACACGGCATTCTTATAAATTGTCCCGATCACGGCCGAAAGCACACTAGTTCGCGGAGACGGCCATTTTCGTATGCAATGAGCACTTTGATCATTACGCGTGGACACAGACACGCCCCCATGCCACTTCTCCTGTTTTTTATATTTCTATGGATTGAATCCTTCAATTATACGAAGTATTCCTTTGTTTTGTTTGTGAATAAGGGAACAAAAATGTACTTTGTTAGTCAGACTTTATTGACAGGAAACCAGTTTAAAGAGGCTACTAATTGTCTATTGGCAATTTGAAAACATTATTATTTCTTTTATAATTCACGCATCTAATGAGGCGCTTCCGAATAATTAATAAGCATTCTACGTCTAATTATATTATCGTATTAAATATTTTAAACGCTGAAACAGATTAATGAAATCAATTAAATTCTTTATCGAGTTTCATATCATACCTCAATTGAATAATCGACTATTCAAGTAATTCGATGTTGCATAGCTGCACATCACTCATAATATTTAGTAACAGGTATCGAGTAAGAATGCGAGTTAACTTATAAATAGTCGAGTAAATGAACCATGTCGGTATGAGCAGTCGTAATTGGAGGGTATCTCACGTGCATGCATGTGATACTCGAGTAAACTCGCCCAAACACTATTAGACCATCAAACTTTATCGATTGTAGATAATTTATAATTTTTATTCGATTAACACCCACGGCATTTCAATCGTAATAAAATTCGAATAGAAAAACGAATTTGTTTGTATACTTTTAATTACGAAATTGAGACGTCTTCATTTTTTAGATTATTCGACTACAAATGTTGTCAAAGACACGATTTCTCGTTAGTCTATAATTGCCATTATAATATTTCGAGTCTCATCTCCTAAAAGGGTGAATCTTATTAATATCAAAAGGAAACGAGACAATAATTTGATCAAATTATGTTAACCATTTCCTATGTAAATCTGAATTATCTTTCCTCGAGACGATGCAGAGGTAATACATCCATTTATTTTCCTATAAAATATTTGTGGAAGATTACCTTGGAACCGTTTATAGCTTACAATTTCCTTTATATCATAAAATTTACAGCTAAGTAATCATGTCGTAATCGCTGTGAGTTTTGATGACACCTAGACTGCTAGGCTTGATGTGATGACGCAAAATTATTGCTGTAAAATGTTTACACGTATAACGTGAATGACAGATTATGTTCGTATATCAAATCATTATTGTTAATGGTTAGGTCGGACAGAATCTTAATAAGTATGTAGCAGGTTTTTTTTTTGCAAAAAGTTATGTGAGGTCAAGAGTAAGTCACATGTGGGCCCACGGGTGAGTAGATGTCTTCTAATTTTTGGTTCTAGGACACGCCGGTTTCTTCGCGGTGTTTTTCTTTACCGTTTTGAGAGCAGTGGTTATGAAATCATTTACATAAAGTAAAGCGCCTGTCAGGGTACGAATCTACGACCTACAACTCAGTCGCGGCCAGCACTGCTCCTTCCATCCTATTCCAGAAGGAATAGTAGGTGTAATTTTTTGGTATTTTGAAACTCCAGAAATTATGTGCAATACTTTAGGCACTCCCTAATAAAGCTAGATTGTCATTTAAAAATCATACCACAGACCTTCGATCAACAATATTGGTATTGTTGATCGAAGCCACAGACTCAACTTAACCTTTACAAATATAGACCAAAGTCGTGTAAGACGACGCAAGCATGCACAATTGCATATAAAAGCCAGTTGGTAATTGTGATAATTTCGATACGCCAACGTTAAGTGCGGAAGAATGCACTTGCGCAGCAGATGTGGGCTGCGGCTGTACGGGATAACCCGAAGACAGCGCGCGTTTCATTCGCGGACTTGCGGTCGAGAGCGGATCGTAGAACGGCGTCTATTGAAAGAAGCAATAGGTACAAGATGAGTTTTGTTTGTAACAGTGGAAATAGAAGCGAACATAAGTTCTCTGGAATTAGATATAACTAGCTTTTGCCCGTGGCTTCGCCCGCGTGGATGTCGGAAAATATCCCACGGGAACGTACTACCGGGCAGTACCGGGATTACATACCTATAGCCGAGGAAATGTCATTGACTGATACCGCTGCGCCCGCGTTGTCGTCAACTATAATTATATAATTACGCGTAATTTTGAAACTGAGATATCTTCTAAAGTATTCATTTAAATGCTATGATGTCGAGGCATATTTTAATCTAAATTAAATGCCCAATTTAAATAACATATTTTATTTGATAAGGATTAATATGATACCAGTGAAAAAAGCTTCGGAAATCACGATCAATTCTGAAAGATAATCTAAATGATGGTTACTGTGGGTCATCCTTAGAAGATAGACATAAATATGCCATTGCGGACTTTTTTGTTGAACTTTTTAAGATGAACAAAATTTTATGTAACTTTTACCATTTCCGCGGCACACGCCAATAAAGCTCCCAGTAGACATTATTTTTTCCGACATCTTCAGCAATAATCGTCAAATTTCAGCTAATTTACACAAAACCTTAATGAATTATACACTTAAACCTTCCGCATGAATCACTCCGTCCATTGGTGAAAACCGTTTGAAAATCCGTTCAGTAGTTTTTGAGTTTATCGCGTTCAGACAGACAGACAGACAGACGCGGCGGGGGACTTTGTTTTATAATGAGTAAGGATAAGGATATGAATTCGCTCAGGCGTAAATAATTAAAGAATAAACTATACTTACTAGGTACACAATCTCTTTTGTGTCAGTTATGTTACTAACAACTTAGTTTTCTCATCTCTTGTAAAAATACTTCTCACAGAAAAAGCGTGACACAAATCCACGCATTCATTCATTTCTCATCAACACTTTGATGTCGGAAACAACAAAACAAGCAGACGTAGGCAGGCGACATGACGTCACGTCAACACGTCCCCTTTACACGCAACACCGCTGTTCTGAATACGTATGCAACAATACCCTGTGTACCAGCCCTGCAATTTGCGTTTATGGCCCTATTCAGACTTGGCCGTGAATGGGGACGCCCACCCTGCCGCGCGACTCCCCGGCCAGCGCTGTATGCACTAGCCCTACACACAATAGGGTTGAACGATGAATTTAATATAATTTTCCGCCCACCATGCAATTTTCTCAAGCCGTTATGTGCTTAGAGCATCTTAATGTGCAAAATGGTAACCTTCGTGTAAACTTAATTAATTATTATTGCTGAGATGTATGGGATGTCTATTTGTTAGTTCAGTAAAGAAAGCCTTCATTTTATTAGTAGGGAAAAGGTATTGCTTGCATACAAAGGAGTATATGAATAAACATCGCGCGCATATGATGCATGCGAGATTTTGCGAGCATTGAAATGATGTCGAGAAAACCCCTTCTCTTTATTTTGTTTTATTTTTATTTTTGCAACATCATCATGCTTCAATCTAAAAAGAAAAACGAGCATAAACAGTCTATAATTAAAATGTATTCAAAAGCATTCTCGGGTAAATTAATCATCGAACAATGGTCCCCGCTGATCGATATAGTTTGCTTTCATAATTTTTATAATAAAATGTCTTGCTTTTGCACGAAAATGATTTACGATACTGTTACTTCTCCGTTAAATAGCCTGGTAAATCGTGCATTCTGATATAATATTACATTTAAGTTATTCGATGATCGAGTATCATCAAACAGTACCGTTTTAAACGTGCTAACATCGTCATAATCATCATTATCATTGTTATTGGCCACAACTTGTCAGACTGACATTACGAAACAGCTGTTTATTGTAAAATAAACTGGCGTTAAAATGGAAAATTTCGAATCAAAACTAATCAGTTCCGTATATTATCTCCACAGTTATTTCTGATTCGGGTCAAAGATCCATCATTTCCTGCGTTTCAACACGATATCTTTCCTTACCGTAATAACCAATTTGTGTTTACAAGGCGTTGTATATCCAAAACACACGGTCCGCTGCTTCCATAGGCGTGAAAGGCCTAAATTACATCCATCTCAACTTTGTTACTCAGACGTCAGTCAAACGATCCCAGATATCATCAGCGGAAGACTCTTATTATCCCTTTGTTTTCGCATTTTTAAGACGCTTGTTTGAGGCGCTGTCAAAAGTTGTGCGATGTTCCAGGAAGTCAGGGACCGTAACCTAATTATATTTTTCTGATTCTTCAATATGCTAAAGAATTATCTTACAAGGCTTTGTTGTCTGGCCAATGGTAACTTTGTTTAATTTCGAGTTTGTGACGGCGACGTAAAATTCGGCATGTAAAGATTCCCAATTAATTAATTTCAAATTTCTATATCGAAATATACAATTTCCCAAGATTCTATGATTAATGATTAGCATAGCATAGTAATAATATAAGAGTTGCCCCATCACAAATCCATGAGTCGTAGACACAATAATTCATGTTGTAGCTGGACCTTAACCAACAGCAAATATCTTTAAATCAAATTCAGATGGTACATGATCAATGAATGTATGTATCTTCCGTTCATTGTTCTTGGCTATTGCGATTGCCATTGTTTCCTCAATGAATGTTTCTGAATCGACTTGATATGCGTAAGTAGGTTTGGTGAAAATCCCTCGTTAGGTAATCCTTTTCTTCTGGTTGGTTGGTTTATATTGGCATTATATGTTGTATGTTAATTTTAATTTGTTTCTTTCTTAACTTTTCATTATGGATCATATTTTTTTTTTTGTGATTCATTCCTTTTGTCTTTGTTCTTTTACTAAATAAAAATTAGTCATATTAGTTGCTGTGTTTTGATGGTTTACTCATTGATCTTTAATCTGTAAATGTTCCGTCATTTGCATCAAGTATTTGTTTTAACAGTCACTATATTTGCTAGAGTGAAATTGACCATACCTAAAACTAGTGTTGTTAGTGGTTTGACAACTTTTCCTACAAGATGCGCCTCTTTAACACCGATTTGCATAATGAACCTTATTTATTATCGACATATATTGCGTATTTAATATTCAATAGTGTTTTAAAATACACCTGTTACGACCTCCCCGTAGTGATATAAATTTGTATTGATGATACAAGTACTCATGTATTCAATATTGTTTTCTCTCTTTACAGGTAAGCTACCAACCGAGGCGATTTGTACCAGCGTGTGTTTCAACTTATAGTAAGAGAAAATAGATCTATTTATATGGTAACGACAGATTCAATATTGTACGTGGTCTCTCATAATAGTGCTTGTGTTTAGAAACTGAGCTAGTTTCAAAAATCTAGGTTAGTGTTACTTTTTACATGAGCACTTATTTCAATGCTTTCATTCTGATTAGTTTCATCTATGTAACAGAAAAATTGCAGCCAGTTTTCCGTAAATTAGCTCTTATTATTCGTAGTACATGGGCGACTGAGCTCTGCTCTGGTAAAAATACAGAATGCTCATTTAATTGTATATTCCATGCTGCCATGAAAGTAGGTACTTACTAATTTCATGCTACCATGTCATTATTTTAAGGTAGCCATCTTGTTCTAAACATATATGAGACTTAGCTAGATCGATTTTTCGCCCTGTAAACCCCTATATTGCAACTTTCATCAAATCGCTAGAGCCGTTTTCGAGAACGTGATTACAAATATATACATATAAATATATATTGTTCGTTTATAAGGGGTACATATTCCACAATGCGCTTCGTTTGCCGATCAAATACCACTAGGTCACTGATCAATCGTCGAATGGAACTCGATTGAAACAACATCTGTATAATTCATTAGTAGTTTATTTACATTGTCCCATGCATATCAACTCAGAAGAGAGTCCCTCACGTGGACGCATTAGTATTGTCATTCGAATAACCTTTCACTGCGCCTGCGTGGGTGTTGTCTAAGTCTAATCCACCTTACTAATCCTTATCCTTACATGTTATAAAACAAAGCCCCCGACACGTCTGTCTGTCTGTCTGAACGCGATAAACTCAAAGACTACCGAACGGATTTTCAAACGGTTTTCACCAATGGACGGAATGATTCATGCGTAAATTGGCTGAAATTTGACGATTATTGTTGTAGATGTCGGAAAAAATCATGCCGACTGGGAGCTTTATTGGCGTGCGCCGCGGAAATCGTAAAAGTTACCTACATAAAATTTATGTTCTACAGTATTGTTCAAAAAAAGTCCGTGATGGCATATGTCTATCTTCTAAGGATGACCCACAGTGACCATTATTATCTTTCAGAATTTGATGTAAATTTAGTTGTTATTTCCGATGCTTTTTGACCGGTATTATATTAATCCTTATCCAATAAAATATGTTATTTAAATTGGATATTTAATTTAGATTAAAATATGCCTTGACGTCATATCATTTAAATGAACAGTTTAAAAGATATCACAGTTTCAAAATTACGCGTAATTACATAATTATGGTTGACGATAACGCGGGCGCAGCGGTATTAGTCAATGATATTTCCTCGGCTGTTAGGTATGTTATCCCGGTACGACGTTCCCGTGGGATATTTTTCGACATCCACGCAAGCGAAGCCGCGGGAAAAAGCTAGTCCTCAAGACATTCTGCATATAGAAAACAGAATTCATTCTACATTTACAAGTGACTATTAGTTTCTTAGTTACCGTTATAAAATAATTCTAGCTGCTATGAATGGAACTGTGTTCGGTTTGTACGGACGTACAGTGCGTACTTTATCGATGCTATTTCTAATTATGACATTAATAGAGCAGCTGGTTGTGTAGAACATAACTTGTATTACTAAGAATTGATGTGAACACATTCTTTAAGTTATATTAACGGCAGTAGTTATTGGTTTGCCGTTTTGCGCACTGACATCATTGGGTGAGATTAAATATCGAATGTAATTTGATATCTATTCGTTTTGCATCGAAGTTTATACATGACTTCCTAAAACGATCTATTTAGATTCCAGTCTATATTTTAGCCTATCGTTATGCATAGCTGAAAATGGGGCGTTCTTAGATAAACCCTTGCCTTTTTCTAGTTACTATATCAAGGTTTGTTTATTAATTTTCCCCATTTAACTTGTAAGTAGCATGTTGCTATATAGATTTTTGTACTTCATTGTTACATAAATAATCTATATATATTTTTATTTTTTGTATATTTGTTTGTTACGCTTTCACGCTAAAACGGCTGAACGGATTTGGATGAAATTTGGCGCATGGGTAGACAATGACTTGGGTTAGGACATAGAATACTTTTTATCCCGATATTCCCACGGGATCGAGACTTATGCGGTTGAAACCGCGGGATGCAGTTAGTTATGTATAAAATTCTCAAAAATCGGAGCGGGAGGAAAACGGGGTCACCGTAACATCCGAGCACGGATATCGATCAAACACCGAGATATCGAGAACTCGTATCGAAATAATATGCATAAATAATGTGTAATGTCGCGACAGTAATCCTCTCGATTGACGAGCGATCAGATACGCTGCTCTACGTGATGTATCGATTTACTATACCGCATTATTGTGTTATGTATGTCTGTTTGTTACGGATTCGAGTTCAACTGCAGTTCGGATATCGTCTGAGAATGTTGGGTTAGTTGATGGTACTGTTATGAGTTGATCGTATCGAATTATTTGATGTTAGTGGTGTCAACTTGTTCCTTGAGTTTGATATACGGTGTAGGAAAATTGTTTTTTAGTCTTGAATTTTCATAATATCAAAGGAGAAGTTCAAGCTTGTTTATAGTAAATAGCTTTCAAAAAGAGGGATCATATAGCTAGGATATAAATTAATACTGAAATAGCAGTTGATAGGGCTCCAATCCCAAGTAAATTCGGATATTATGGATAGGAGCAGGAGTTTAAAATTCTGTACCTTGCATCACCAACTCATGGATTCCTATTGTATCCGAAAAGGTATATTGCATAGCAATGCTGCTGGGCTGCCATTGTTTATGTTTCTAATATCTATTTGTACTGCACTGCACTCAAACGCATCGCTTGAGATGACACTCACGCTATCCGAACACCCGGCTAACGTTCAAGTAGTCTATTTGAATTCTACTTTCAAAATATTTAACGTTCTTCAATAAAGTGTTTTCTTATTTTTATGATAATATTTACTGTGAGATAAATAGTTGACACTTCATAGGCGTTACTGTAAATACCAAGTATTTGCATCTTTTAGACGAGTTTGTAAAGGGGACGGGTTTTGAAATAAATCGTGGGCGTCGCCGCGGGACGAGCTTGTATATAAATATGCATGCACATTAGGAGCATCCTGTCGATTCTGTATGTAATTACTCGATATAGTATATCGATGTTTACGACTCGATTATTTGTTTGTAGTCGATTTTGAATGACTAACATTTGTATTTTAAATTGTACCTTTTCAACTAATCACACTGCTTTAATTTAAGGATGTAATCAAATCATTTGTACATTAAAGTTGTGTCCGTTGACCAAAGAATAACTGTTGCTTTAATTTTATTTATGCGGCCATCGATGTAGAATCCTATGGCTGCACTTTTTATTAATGAGCTTTAAAATGCGATTAATTGCACAAGATAATGATTTTAACGAATGTTTCTGTCAGCATTTTATTATTTATATGTTTGTCTATGCGGTGATTTATCTGTGCTTTTTAGCTACCGGTTTTACCACAAGCTCTTGACTATAACATAAATAAATTAAAAGGTTCGTTACAAGGAGCGTTTATACTAAAATTGGGCAACGTTGCAAATAGCTGTCAAATATTTAGCTGTTTTGATTAATTTGGCAATATTACTGTATGGAAATAAGAAATATGGCTAACTAGTGAACTAGAATATTAACAATGAATTGCAATTATAACACTGAATTTGATGTTGTAATAGTTTTAGGTGTAAAAAGGCATTTGGACAGTTTACAAATAGGTTTGTACTTTTTTATATTTTCATAATAAATATTTTTTAGTTCATTAGTTAGCAATATTTCCATACAGTAATATTGCCAAATTAATCAAAACATAGAAATATTTGACAGCTACGTTGCCCACTTTCAGTATTAATGCTCCGTGTAACGAACCTTTTAATTTATTTATGTTATAGTCAAGAGCTTGTGGTAAAACCGGTAGCTAAAAAGCACAGATAAATCACCGCATAGACAAACAAATAAATAAGAAAATACTGACAGAAACATTAGTTAAAATCATTATCTTGTTCAATTACTTACGCGTTAATCGAATTTTAAAGCTCATTAATAAAAAGTGCAGCCATAAGATTCTACATCGATGGCCGCATAAATAAAATTAAAGCAACAGTTTATTATTTGGTAAACGGATACGACTTTTATGTACAAATGATTTAATTATATCCTTAAATAAAAGCAGTGTGATTAGTTGAAAAGGTACAATTTAAAATACAAATGTTATGCTGGCTATGAAACAATGTAGGTGCTGAAATATTTTCTTTGGTAACCATTACGAAATATTAGCACCAGAAGCAATAGCTAATATCTCCATCTGCTAGACTTACAGCTAGAGCTTACAATTAAATTCAAAATTCAAAAGTCATTTATTCAAAGTAGGCTGAGAATCAGCACTTTTCGCACATCAAAATTACATAAGACAGTCCCCTAAAAACGCTCGCCCTTCAACACTTCCTAATGCTTTAGCTGGGAAGAAGAAGTGGCGCAACAAATTCCCCAGCAGCACAGCTGTCTGTTCAGTTAGAAAAGCTTGATTCTATACAATAGTACTTATGCAAAATAATTTACGTAACGCAACACAAAATATTAAATTAATAGGTGATGAATAGGTACATAATCCCATCACAAAGTATGATAACATATCCATGGGGATGACTGTAACTCCATGATTATTCTCGTGTTTACGTCGACAACCGTTATGCGCCGACGCACCCATGCATTGGTGATGTTTAAGCGAAAAACATGTGTTTATGGGAAAGCTCTAAGTAGTTTCAAAATAAAAAGTTGCAGTAAAATATCAATTAGTTCGTAAAGCATCGTTTTAGTGCAGTTATTATGTTTGAGTACTTTATGCCTCTTAATGTGAGAGCACTTTCTTGAGGAAAGTGAGAAAACTGTTTGCCTCATGACTTTTCCAATTTGTAAATGTAAACTTCCAATAGAAAAAACAATATTAAAACAAATATTTGATTTAACTTGAAACTCGAAAATACGACCCTAACTTTCACGAGATAGTCCAGCCCAGATTATCTTGTCCAGAACCTCTATATGCACCACAATCACCAACTTTCTATGCATTGTGCAATAGATTTCGAAATATTTGCATCCGTACTAAACGGTTGCACTTTCGAACTGTTAAATAACATACCTATAGGGAATTACAAATCAGTGCATACAATAGACCGTTGTTTTCAATATGAATAGTTAAAACGAACATATACATTTCGGTCACGTGTCGAATGCATCCTTTACATTAAGTAACGGGATGTTTTATAGATTATTTTATGGTTGTCCGAGTTTGACAGGATATATTTTGGTCACCCTTTCATTTATGCAGGTCATGTTTTTTGGTTCTGTGGGTCTCGAATTTTTGGGGTACTATTTGTTCCATCAGTTACCTGTGTGTTGCCAGGGGCCACGGTAACCCTTTCGGACTTTTCCGCGACCCTGGTAGGCATCTCGCACTGCTCGCTCTGCCTAAGCCTTGTGATAAAACCATAAAACTAGACATTTTAATTATTATGTAAAATCAACATATACCAGTTTTATAAACACATTGACATTGTTGAAAATTATATTCAAAATGACATGATTACTTTGTAAAGTATTATATTATTTTAACTATTGTGAATGTGAGGACTATGTGGATATTGTTTTTATTTCTCTGCTAGTTTTAGTGATGGTCTGGAAGTTTGAGTAGTTTATGCGGCCTACCCAAATGTCCTTTCTTTGGTATTGTTCGTCGAGTTGAGCTCCTTAAGTTCTGAGTTGAGCTCCACGATTACTGACAAATGCTTGCACTGACTGGACAGGTCCACTCAAATCTGGTGGTTCTTTCCTCAAAAGACATTTTCAGACACTTATCTACATGGTCCTCATATGGCCTGACCAAGATTATGTCTGGACTTTAAAAGAGACTGCGACCTCTGAGTTTGTTTCGGCCTTTCTTCTCAGAGTAGTCAGATAGGAAACGCCGAACTCATCTAGCTTATTTTTAATATTTTTTTATATGACGTGTAAAAGTGATTTCGATATCCTATTTACAGAATAAACAATTTCATTTCATTTCATCGGCCCTAGCGGACCCCGTCAGTTGTGCTGACATTTCTTTGAGGCACGCGTGGAACACAACGCGCTGCCGACCCGGACCTGGTCGTTATCGGACGGCGAGCTAGTTTTTTTACACTCTGTACAATATTCAGTGATGAAGGTCATTTTGGTATTTGGTCCTTAGATCCGTAAACAGTCCTAGTCCGCCTACGGGAACAAAATTATAGCAAACAAATTAAACTTCTTCTACAGTACAGGATATAGAACTATTAAACGGCTTCTTACTAGGAGAGCAGAAAACTAGATTCCTTAAGACACCATAAAAAGTGAATTCAGATTATACAGTATGCTATAAATAGAAGGTGTAAAACAAGATTGGACTATTTAATGTTATGTGTTTCCGGAACAGGACGAGTGCAAAGCGTCTGGTAAACTTAGCTCAACTTGCTTGAACTCGTGTCTTCCTTCGCTTTTATATGTAAATGATGTTTTATAGTAAAGTACCTGGGCGACTGAGATCTGCTCTGGTGAAAATAGAGAATGCTCATTTAATAGTATAGGATAGTTCATACTAATCCCATGTATAGTACTTACTAATTCCATGCTGCCATGTCATTACTCTAATGTCATTATTAATTATCTTGTTCTAAACTTTGGGCGACCGAGCTCTGCTCGGGTGAAAATACGGAGAAAACGAATTTTCCCAGATATGAGACCTAGTTAGATCGATTTTTCGCCCCCGCAAATGTCATCGAAATCTATAGAGCCGTTTTCGAGAACGTGATTACAGATATATATACATATACTTATACAAATATTGCTCATTTAATAGTATAGGATAGGATAAAAGTTTTACTCGCAGCTGGCTTAACATGCAGTGTGATTCTGATTAGACATGTGTCCCAGAGTTTGTCAAAGCATTAGTTACTCCTACAATAATCGGAAATCAAAATCTGGCTGGAAGTATTGGGGTACTATTAAAGCATGCTAGGATAGGCTGTCTAGATAGGACAGTGTGATATTGTGTAGGAATTAGGGTACAATTAAACCGATAGATAGCACCCAGAGCAGCTCTGACATGATAATAAGAGATAATATATTTATTTCCAATTTACAATTTTTTTACATATGCCCCTTGGTATGACATGATAACCTTTTAGCAAGGACATTAGAAGTCTATGGTAGGTGACCCTCCCGAGCTTTCCAGCTCAACCATTGCTTTATTGTTGGTAGACAAAGCGCTTTATGCTTACCATACAAAAAACCAACACATTTATTAGTCAGGAACAAAGCATAGTATTGACAATGACATTAAATTAAAGCTTGATGAGTGAGTTACGAGCGCTGACAAAGCATTGGGTAACAGTCCGTTCACCCGTCTGTTTGTTTGTTTGTCATCAATGCTTGGCTTTTGTTCGCGACCCCTGCTCGTTGTAGTTCATTGAATTGTTGAAATTTCGAAATAAGTATGAACTGACGAAAGCAAGCAGTGATTTAGCCGTGCCATTGACTTTGGGGCTTTGTAGGTGGAAGCGGAATGAAATGGAGTTTTTATTAATACGTTCATGTCACCAAAGAGGTGTGGTATTTGATAAAAAAAAAATACGCATAAATGCATTTATCCATCATCGTCGTCATATCAGCCAGGAATCACCCACTGCTGGCTGTAGGCCTCCTATGCCTAACCTAACCTCATCATTTCAGCCGAAAGACGTCCACTGTTGGACATAAGCCTCCCCCAAGCACCGCCACTTCGACCGGTTCTATGCTTCTCACATCCAGTGGATTCCTACGGCCTTCATCAGGTCATGGGTCCACCTTGATTCAAAATATATAAAAGAAAAAAAACAATTCAAAATATTTGATTTCACATAAACCTACATGGGCACTTATGATACGTCAGAAGCTAGGTGCACGGTTTCGATTGCTCGTTTCCTATGGAGAAGAGCCGGCAAGAAACTCCACGGTTAATCTTTTAAAAATAAATAATTGGCTTTTACAATATTTTCAAATAACAGTGTTAATAGGTATGGGAGGATAGTGTAGACAGTGTAACCTAACCTAACGCCACAAAAATATACTTAAACAAAATACACTATATCCATCCATGTTCGGGTCGATACGGCCAGTAACGGGGTGAATACTGAGATACTGGTTGATAGGGATGTATGGAAGAAAGCCATGCTGCACCGATAGACATTTGTATACATGGGGCACTCGGAAAGTTTTGCGATACAAAAAAAAAAAAAATAGTAATATTTTTTTCAAAGAACTCTCCATTGGCGTCATACACAGTTTCATACGTCTAAACCAATTTTCATAACACATTTTCCAGTCCGCATCAGACATCTCTTCAATCCCCTTCTCAAATGTAGCCAGTGCATCTTTCGATGATGAAAACTGTTTTCCCTTGAGTTGATTTTTTATTTTCGGGAACAAAAATGATAAATCTATCCGTAACGATATCTTAAACGCGTCGAGACGAGCCTGCTTCAAATTTTGCCATCATGTCTCGGCACCATTCTACCCGAACCTCCTTCTGAGCCTGCGTTAGATTTTGCGGTACTTACCCGAAGATGCCCGTGTAGAATTTCATGCACACTTCCTGATCCAATCTGCAGCACATGCCGGACCTCTTCATATGTAATTCGCTTATTCTCTTGAATTAAATTTTTCACAGTAACACGTTTTCTTATATAACAGCCGTCATAGGGCGGCTACTTCTTTCTTCGTCCGCCAAAGTTACTCGACCACGCATAAATTCATTGTACCAGCGGAAAACAGTCGCTTTAGAAAGGCTTTTGTCTATTAACACCATTCGAAGTCTTTAAAACGATTCTTCTGGTTTTAGTCGACATTTGAAATCGTACAAAATTATCGCGCGAAAATGTTCTCGTAAATAAATCCATTTTTCAGTGAGACAAATTATATTGATTTTGATCGTAAAAAAATGTGGAAGGAATTTCGAATTTGGAATGTTGTTTTTTTGTAATAAATAGTCATACTTTTAATTGAGATCAAAACCACGAAATGTGGGTGTAATAAAGGTAGTTCACCTCTGCCTAGCGTTCGGGGCGAACAGGCGTGATGTTATGATTATGTAGGTATTATAGAGCTTTCGGAAGGATTCGTGAATATTCGTGATTAGTTATTGGTACAATCTTTGTAAATATGTCGTCGATGTGCCTTGCTTAGTCGTCGTGAAGTGGCGTGTTCTAGGGTTATTACACTAATCCCCCATTGATAATCCCCATCAATGGGGATTTGTGTTATTTTTTCTCCACAAAACCCCATTATGAGCTCTATGAAATGTCAATGGGGATTTCTGGAAGAAAAGTTTACAGATCCCCATTGATGGGGATTGTCAATGGGGATTAGTATATCTTATACGTATATCTATATAATAGTAAAAATGAAATGCTGTTCGTCAGTAAGCGCATAACTTCAGAACGGCTGGACCACTTTGGCAATTTTTTTAGTTTTTTTTGTTCGCAATATTGTCAGAATCAGGTTCTTATGGAAAGAAAAAAATTAAAAGTTGCCGGGAAAATTGGAAAATCTGAAAGACCTTTTTTATGAGATTGTTTTTGGAAAATTATGAATTATTTAAATTTGGACAGGACAACGTGTCTCGGATCATCTAGTCTAAACTAATATTATAAAAAGAAAACATGTTTTTTTGTATGTTTGTTTGTTACGCTTTCACGCTAAAACGGCTGAACGGATTTACATGAAATTTGGCACATGGGTAGACCGTGACCTAGGTTAGGACATATGATACTTTTTATCCCGATTTTCCCACGAGATAACCGCGGGGAACAGGTAGAAAATAATAATAATAATCGTTGTATTATTCAGTGTCTTACATTCTACGACATAACTTAATTCCATTACCCCGATTCAGTGACAGGGGTAGAGATTTCCCCGATACTGTATCAACTCAATTGCCTTTCACGTCCTAATCTTGGCAAACCCTGAAACAGCTGTATTTTTATCACCCGTTATACCCTCTTGGTATGCAGGACCGTCATTATTTTCAGACCAGGATGTTTCAGTACCGAAATTAATATTTAATTTTACACCTAAATGTTGTATATTTTTGACATGGTTAACAAGCTAAGGCCCTGTTATCGTTCAATATGTATCTACCTATAGGTAATGCGAAGTTTTGTTTGTTGGAAAAACAAAGGATTCATTAGTGTTTTAATAATATATCTGTTAGGTAGTAATTGCAAATATTATTAACCCGCCACTGGTTTTTGTGTTATTTTACCTTAATTAATGCTATATTGAATACCCATGTAATTAATATTCGGATTTACATTTATCATTTATTTGGTTTTTAATAACGATTTTTTTATGTACGTGTTCAGAACAAATTATCCACCGTTTCCTTAATAGCGGTATCTGTCTATCATTAGCAGTCAATATCCCAGCAAATTATCGTCCAATTAAAATGGTTACGATAACATCGACGCATCAAACTCCGCTTCATGTAATGCTGTCAATTTCCTTCCAAACTGTCTCCCTAATGCAAGGTTACATAGATTGCGTACGCGCCAGGTAACATGTAATTTTAACATTATCGCGTAAACGGGTAACGTCCATTCTGTATTCAATGCGGGCATCGCATCGAGTGGCCGCTCGGCGCCGCCTGACATCGATACATAAATTGAATCTCACGATTCGATTCGATCACTGTAATTACACCACGAGATCGTCGTGTACTTAATTCATCGACTTCCGACGATTACCCATACACCGCTTGTTATTATGGGAATTGATTTTATTGAGACATAGTACGCAATCGTCGAGCAGTTTTCTAATAGCCCACCGCACAATTATACTATCAATCGAAAGCCTGCAATAAAAGTCTGTCATTATGACAGTTGATGCCTACTCTTTATTTAAACGACTCTCGGTTTCCTCTCTAACCATCTACTAGAGGTAATGAGCGTCTTAAGTTTGAACGGTTGTCATAAAATAATATGGGTATATTACATTTTACTGCAGACTTTATTATATAAGTGCTAGTTTACTTAAAGAGAAAATAATAAAATGTCGATAAAAATCAGGCAATATCTACACGGAAACAAACATAATATTGATATAACAATATGCTTGCATGCATTACATAATTATGTTATCGAAGACATGTTTATGTTTTGCAACGATGCGCTTCAAACAGATGTTCCTCTGTCCTAAAATTGTTCTCAAAATAAACCTTACGGCGGCGATGGGGTAATCGCACATGTCAATCGTAGCACCCTGACAGCCAATTAGGTCGGTAGAAGACGCCGCAGACGCGCAATCAGACGCAGCCGTCTGCCCGCGCCACTCCGAGAATGAGTCTCGGAGCGGCGCGGGCAGACGGCTGCGTTACTCTTGCCATTACTCTTGCCTTTCGCTGCGATTGCTCGCTCCACCACCACGATAAGTAAACCACGAGTCATCATGAGCCTTGTCCTTAATATGCCGTAATCCGCTGACAACGAACGTGACGCTCTCAGTCAGATACAGCAATGAAAGCAGCTACGACTCACCAGCTATCGTGATCAGCCGACCGACCGCTACGCTTATTGGCAATCACGCTCCACCATTAGTCGAGCTTCTAATAAAGATATAAATTACGAAAAGTTAATTAAAACGCTTATCGCCGTCCCGGTGGCAACGCGCCCGCCATCTACGAGGCTGCACGCTTAGAAAATTGAACGATTTATAGGAGAAACGGCAAGCAAACATCTGTTAGTGCCTGATTGATTTAGTGCCGGTGACAGCCTGTACAAATATTTTGGTACTTTGTTACTTTCACGTCAACGTCGTGATACAAATTGAAACTAAATCAGTGTTCTAAGATTTGCATTATGCTAACTTAGTGATTGTAGCAAGTTTCTCAGAGAAGCATAAATTACTCCACACAAATCTCTGATATCGTCCATAGATACTTACGTAGAGTGGCCACGGTACGATAAAGACAATCTGCCTTAACGGTGAACATTCCCTGATATCAAAACGGATAACAGAATAGACAGCAATCAGAGACGGAATCGAAAAGTAGCTGTTTTCCAATTCAATTCTGCCTTTTCCCAATATGATTATCATTGCGAGAGACACGGAAATGCATTAGCACAATAACTGTCAGTTCGTCCGTTAGCGCACACAATATGACGTGGATACGGTCTGCGGGCGTGATGCGCTCGCGCCGCAAATGGGTGCGATTCTCACGGGGACGACGCGCATCGCAACCGAGCGGCAACCAACCGGCGGGTGACCGGGCGACCGCAGCCCACAGGGGAAGTAATGCGCTGTGTGAAAAATAAGTCTGTAATTAAGAATTAATGAATAGAATTCGTAATTGAGAATCTACAAATATGGTAAACGAGGTCCAACTAAAAGATAAAACTGCCATCAAGACAAAATTATGACCTAAAATGTTTGGAATCGTTGACCTATTTGGGAATACGAAGGTCTATAACAATGTTTTAAGTGCAACGTGCGCCAAATATAGCCTTGTTTTAATTAGCCAATTCCCGGACCAAAGAAATCAATTCCAATCCATCATTACATTGAATTAATAAATAATAGTATTCCAAATTAATTCTATCCTTATAAGGTGGTACATATGGCCATAACTAATTGCAGAATAAAATTGATTTCAACTGCTACCGTCTCCATAGAAAGCTGAGTTATTGCCAAAGTAACAAATTGCATCGTGCGGCAATCGTGTGCAGTTTGAGCGAGTGTCCATTAATTGTCAGGGAGGCATCATGCATCACTGATCCCCGCATGCGCTGAAACTGCAACCGAGGTGAAAGGACCAGGTCCTTGTGCAACGGGGAATTAATGGCTAACTAATTATGTTCTGTTGGTCTTATTGTCTGGGGTTTCGTAATGTTTGCCTATTGTTTAGGGAAATTGGTGATGCAAATCTTACCAGTTCACCTGTTTTTTGTCTGAAAATTTAAATGGCAGACAACTCTTAGTATGGTTCTGGTTTCTTTGAAGAAGGTATTAGTAGAGGTTTGAATTTTCGACTAAATAGAGAACATTAAAAAAATACAAATAAATCTTAAGTTAAGTGACAAAACAGAAAAGTAAAACCATATAAAAAGTCCAAGTGGAAGGCACGTCAAAAGCCAAAAATAAACTGAAAGTGAAATAAAAATACTGTATGAACAAACATGATGTGTTTTAACAAGCCGCTGACATTTCTGACATTTGTGTAAGTAAATCTGTCCACGGATGCGTTTCGCTTCGGGCCACTTAATTTGTGGACACTCTTGGATACTTGATGGTAATGCCAGCTAGGCTGTTTAAAAAACAGTCAGTGCATATGAAAAGAAAATGTCAAGATGTGTGACGCTTCGAAGTGGTGTTCTGTATTTGAAATATTAATGCATTTACCATAGACAACACAATCGGTTTTTATTAAAAAAGTGAAGTGATGGGTTCTTACTATCCGAAATTGAATGGAAAACGAAAGTTATTATAATTTGAAACATCAGTGAGGGTTTATTCACAACAAAAACAAAGCTTTCCTATCCGGCTGTCTACGGCGACTATTTGCCAGCATATCGCGTATCTTGGAGTGCTATAGTGCTACTTTAACCCCTTTCCTTCGGCTTACGACATCCCGATGATAAGCAGCTGAAGTATTCTATGTTTTTGTTTCACTTCAAAATATACAGATACAAAGAAAGTTTTAGTTTTTGTTTAAAACCGAATTAGCATATTTGGATTAATTTGATGAGAATTTTTGAAGTTCAGAGTCATAGATGGAACACAGCATTTTCTTCGCGATAAATTAAAATTACTTGAGAAGTCTGTTGATTACTTATTGTTGTAATGTTTACAGCTTTATACATGTCCTGAGAAAGACAAACTCTTGTTCCTCGTATTCATGTCTTAAAGAAAGAAATATGAGGCGGACATGAACTTTCACTGTTTATCTTAAAATATAGAATATAAAATATCACGATTTGCGCATTTGTGTTCCGGTGCACAATAATCGTGTCTAGAAAGTCGTAAATGCAGTCAAAGTCACGAGTAAAAACTAGTACAATACTGTAATGTGTAATTAATTTCACAAAAAAAAAAAACATCTCTAATTGCCTTCCTCAGTCTTTTTAAAACTTTCACATGTTTTTGTCTTGGTTGAAAAATTTCGTTTTCAAGCCAATGTTACACCGTTCCTCTATCATTTCAAAGACGTGTCGGTGTGATAGGGTGACGGCACGTTTTAAAGCGAATGAATTGCATAAAACAGAATGATTGAGAAGTGAATTCGCTTTAATGGCATCAAATTAATATTCATAAGGCTTTTTGCGTTAGTCAGATGAAAATCATGGCAGAAAGGCCTAATTCTGTAGGCTATTGTATCGTGTGGAGATGTGAAAGTCAAGCAAGGGGTCGACCAGGTTAACTGTCAGATGTTTTTGGGTTTTATTATGTTATACACTCGTAGTTGTTGTCAGTTTGATGTATCGACAGCTTTATAGGAATTTATGTAGAAAGCGTCAATCTTTAGAATGTTTTGCTGCATCTTAACACCGTTGAGAATAGCAAGTGTTCAAGTGTTGATATTTTTGAAGTGAAAACTTCTTTAGGCGCGTTGGGCACTTTTGAGATGGGAAAAAACAATTGAACTCGCGACACCGTTACCGACACCTCATTTTTGTAAACGAGATTGTGCTCTTTATTTATACAACGTTACGGATCAATGTTCTATGTAAGTATTTTTACTTTAAAGGTTTTGGAAGTATTTTGTTTTGTAAACGCCATTGTGCTCTTTATTTAGATAAGGTTACGGACCAATGTTCTATACAAGTATCTTTCTCCCACCAATGCGATCTTGTTCAAGTTTTCACTTCTGTCGGTACTCCCGGAGTGCCACTGCCATTTTTTTATGAGCTTGGTAGTTTCAAGGACTTTTTGTTGCATTTTTCTCCCGTATATTTCAAAATCAGCAACCGTCAACTTATTCGTTCACTTAAATATTGTCTATTTCACAAAACATAAAACGGATTAGCTACATTGTATCTAACCCTTCTTCAATCGCTCCCCTCGTCTTTGTAAATTCGACACCTACGCACATTACCGTCCGTAAATGGTAATACTAATGGTGCTAGCGGAAAAGCGAATGTCCATATGTGTGCAAGCGCAGGGGTCGACAACACGATCAGAAATAGACGGGGAACTAGACGCACTGATGGAAGCCACTAATTATAGTGCCGACACAGGGAATCACCCAGAGGGGATGTTACCATATCTCGGATATATCCGGGATAAAACAAATATTATTCTTAGTTTTAATCTCTTCACGCTTTTAAAAGTAAAAGCGTCTATTCTTCGGTAAACAGTGTTTAATGTGCTTGCTCAGTATCGATCAGGCATATTTTTTATAGCGCAGTAAAAGTCCTTTTATAACTTAATTATGCCCGGGTTACACGAGGCTAGTTTTTGAAACTAGGAGAGAAGCAAGTAATATCCTGGCTTGGCACATGCTAGAGCTGTTTATACGATGCTATGAAATTTTAAGCCCGTAGCATTGCAGTGACTTAGTCCGTAGAGTAAAATGGTCCAATTGGATACTAGCTTTGTTGGTTAGTAGGCTAGTACAAAAGCCAGGATAGTAAAATCAGAGGTGAAAAAAATAGAACCCCATCCTATTATAATATCACAGTAGCTTACTATCTTTCTGACTCGCTCACTAGCCTAAAAATTAGGATAGCTCTGTATACACAAGGCCAGAGTAGCTTGCTAGATTACTAGCGCAATCTTAATATCCTAGCTTGAAAAACTAGCCTCGTGTAACCCGGGCATTTCGTGACCTGTAAAAGTCTTTGGCCAACACCACGGACCTAATCACCATTTTCTAATATTTACGCGGACACTTTTTATCGTTGTCAGGGGTTAACAACGTTTACGTTACTATTCGTGACTAGTAACGCTCTAAAACCTCTGTGCCTGTGTAAAAACAAAATTGAAACCGCATTCGTGAAATAAAAGTGAAATTGCTTTTATTTTGGAGGCACGTTCTTTTAAAATATGTTTCGTGTTTTTGCTTATACGATTTGCTTACATGTCGTAACATGGGACCCGGCAATTTAAAGGTTAATCTTGAATGTATGAATAATATTGTGCATTTTATAAAGTGCAAGGCAATGAAAGCTTACGGTCCGGGAAAGCCGTGCCATTTGCAAAATCAAAGTTGATTCTAGCCCTCTATTTTATTGTATCTAATGTAGTTTTATGTGGTTTGGACTCCATTTTATTTCCAACATTCATGGAGTCAGTGGCGTAATTAGTCTTAAAAGGTGTGAAATTTACACTTGACTTTAATTATGTGTCGACTGGAATATAATCATGATTTCTCTGGTAGTAACATTAATTGCAACCACAAACGTCTTTAAATTAACAAAACAGTAACTCAGCGGATTTAATTACTTTCTGTATCTATTAGGCACTAAAATATACACTACCTGTGTTAATTATCAAAACAAATTCCAATACTTAGGTACAGTCAATTTTCTAGACGCAATTTAAACAGTTGTCCTTTGGTACTATGATACTTGGTCCTTTCTCGCACTAGAGCAGTCAGGGAAACTAATAATTTTGCACACTGACACGTCTAACGACGTCAATTTGCCATGTTAAAGCCATTTAATATGACTGTTAAATAATTATAGTCAATTTACTAACCAATCATGTTCCATACTTTACAAAATAAATCGTCTGAAATCATAAGTATTTTGTGTGTAATTACAAACTCTAGATCATTCTTCCATTCCAGTCTTTATTGAAGTAATAAAGATTTATATTTAAAATAATGCGAACGGGTGCGAATCATAAAATGTCAGAGAATTGCTGACTTTAACTATAGTATTGAAGTCATAGTTTAATTTAGATTGGTCCTTGTCGGAAACTTGCGATAGTTCTCGAGAACATGTGTTCGGCAGATGTAGTCCAAACGCCATTTAACCCTACTTGTTACGGACAGCGAATATTACACTCGAAGCTCGTCAATTATCGTAAACACAGATCTACTAACGAAGTCTGATATAATTTTCTGATGAGGACGGAAGTTTAAGCCTAGATTGTTTCCTTGGAATTTTAATTTTCTCTCTCGTTCGCGATTCCATCAAGATATTATTAAAGCAGGCAGTCTAGCTACACTAGGTATGTTTAATTAGCCACTCTCGCTTTCATAACGGGTTTTAATTTTCACACGGACACGAATTAAAACATCTTTGTTTATTCAACTTAATAACTACCTATTAGTTTTTCAGTAGGCTCCATTAGAGCGTTATCACACTGGCGATTTGCCAGCGTGTTTTCAGCGAGGCGATTAGTGAACGTGCTCTCCGTGCGTGCGAAGCAAGGTAGCCGCGATGGCGCGACGTGTTCTCCGCGTTTTCAGAATATTGTCTACTCTCTTATCTCGCTCTCTCTTGCACTCTCACGTCAATTGCTTTCGTTCCGAAAACTCGGCGAACACGTTGCGCACACGTGGCGTGCTTGCTACGCACACGCAGCGAGCGTGTTAAAAAATCGCCTCGCCGGTAACACGCTGGTAAATCGTCAGAGTGATTTGGCCTTTATGATGTATCATGATGATATCGACGAGCGTCAATCGTCACTTCAATTTCAATCATACCTTATAATAATAGCTTTTTACAGAATCATTACAATGTTTAATCAGTTTCTATACAAATTGTTTATTTACCTATTTATTACCTATTCACGATTAGTTTTTTATCGAGTCAATCGATGTCCGACAATTGATTTCGTGATCAACGTAAGTAGACGTTGACTGTCGTGACATAACAGCCATTTTCGTCTTATTACTTTATGCTCGAATCATTGGACATTGTGCTTTCTACCATAGACAATAATAACGGCTTGCATAACGTGCAAAAACTGTAAAATAGACTTTTATCTATTTGCAAAGCGAGAGTGGCTGTCAGGAAAAGTATTTACTTCTTGCTTCTATCTTGTTTATGGGCCGACGACGTGACGAGTTTTACATAATCTGTGGTTGATGAAATGGCGTTTGCGGACGGTCAATGTTTAGGTTTCCTGATTGTTTGACAAAATCGGGGAGCGTTAATGCGATGTAGGGACGCTTTATCCAGCTGTGGGTGGCTTAGGATAGGAAGGGACTTGGATTAGTTTAAAATAGGTTTGTTTAGCTATCGATTACCACAGATATCGTATCTTACTTGTTTTATTTACTTGAATTGTGATATTGGATAGATACTTCTTATTCATTTGTAACCTCAGTAGCAAAGGTCAACGGTTCCTAAATTTAAGTAGGCATCCATTAAAAATAAGCATTTAATTTTTGAACACGCAATGTTATGCCTATTTATTTAATTGACTTTGCAAAAAAGGACATTACATGACAAGGCATGTAGACACGCATGTACCTACCAACCTAATGACCTAAAATAAAATTTAACAGCACAATTTGACATTCCATTTTCAAATTGTCAGGTTAGTCTTGGCTAGTGTAGTGCGGCTATTCGACATAATCGAGTCACAAGAATCCTAATCGATATGCTCTGACATTTCGAATGCGTCGTTAGCATGAAGGGTAGCTGATATCGTCCTTATCGACAAAACGCGTGTCGCCAAGCCACCGTGCCTGGCCCGAGGATCACGGCCCGAGAAATGTAAAAAATCACGAAACCCTTTGCATGAGCATGAAGTCACGAGATCACTAGTGAAATGTCTTGTATAACTGAATTTATTTGTAAAACCATCGTGAACGTGAGAACCTTGAAGTTTTATAGGCTGAACCTGGCTTTTATTATGAAGCTTTTCCGCCATTTTCGTGGATTTTGTATACAAGATAAGATGCTATAGCGGATGGCATGAGGCGATCGAAGAATGTGCCTAGCCTTTTCCCAACTATGTTGGGGTCGGCTTCCAGTCTAACCGGATGCAGCTGAATACCAGTATTTTACATGGAGCGACCGCCTATCTGACCTCCACAACCCAGTAACTGGGTAATACGCTACCCCTTGCTAAGACTGGTTGTCAGACGACCCGTAACGACTGTCAAAAATCCACTTATGACATCCGGGGTGCTTTCCGAGGCAAGGAAGAGTCTCGGTGTGTAAAGATGGTCACCCATCCACGGACCAACCCTGGCAAGCGTGGCTTAACCTGATGGATCGACCCGTGCGGTTGTTATTACTTTTGCTACGAGATCAATCTTCCTTAATTTACTTCTATTTGCACAAAACAGCTACTCAAATGGACTGCCTCGTTTTTTAAAAACGTTTATTTACTGATCATTTAGTATTAAAACTAATTGGTCTAATAATTTAAACAAAACGTTTATCTTATCAAATAACATTAAATGGAATTAACAAGAAGCTCTATTTGTTTTTTCTATTCTAAGTTATTCCATGTGAATCAGGTAACTGCTTAAACAAAACATGTTTTTCAGCTACCTACTACAAGTAGGGTTGCCAACGTTTTTATATCAAATATAGTATTATCCGAAGCCACTGCTTATAAAAATGTAGTACATGGCGAAAAAATAAAAAAAAAAATGGTAGGTTTGTATCAATAAAAAAAAAATTTGCGACCCACCCCTGCTTCGACTTGACAAAACATCGAGATTTTTTAATTAATGTATTATACATATAAACCTTCTAGAATACATTCTCTAAATTATGTTGAAAACCTCGTCAAAATCCGTTGCGTATTTTAGAAGAACAACGCGGACATACAGACAAACGCGAAAAGCCACTTCGTTTTATAATTTGTATAGAAATGTATATTTTTTGCTACTTCGAGCCTTTATTAACGGTTTTTTTTTATCTAATAATTATTACTCATCTCGAAATTTTGTATTGAAATAAAAATATTTTAGTTTCGTATTTAGGCCTCTAATATAGCAGGATAGGTACTATTTGGTATAGTAGGGTTGGCAACCCTAACTGCAAGTAATACCTATCAAAACAAGTTTGTTATTTTTCGGTGTATTTTGGTTAAATATACCAAGGTTGAGAGGTTTCGAAAACCCATCACCTGTTTAAACACTGCCTCGATTAGATATATTCATCACAATGTGTCACTGAAACAAAAATAACGAAATATATTGGAAAAGTGTTCACAGCTGAATGTCTCCTTCATTGCCAAGCCAGTACAGTCGTTTTATTTGCTTCGTAAACAATAATTTAGTATTGAAAGTAGGCGATGCGTGTATTTTGAGTAACATACACACACATACAATACCTACAAACATTTAATAATTAAGTACTGTGTATGGTAATTATATCATTTGAAAACGCTATTATTTCCATCTTTTCCCACGTCATGTTTGTTTGTATAATTTAATGGAATTAAAAATATTTGTACTTGAAGGGTACAGCAAAACAAGGAATGTCACAAGAAATTCAAATATAAGTTAAGTGTGGCAACACTTAGGTTTTAGCGCGTATTTTTATGTAGCATTAAGTTAAAAGCGTAAAAAAAATTATAGTCCCTCATATCTTCAATATTTTAAAACCCTGTACAGGTGCAAAACTGGGAATGTCCCTAGTGTAACAGAACGTTACAAGGAATGTCCAACTGTCAATGTCAGTTTTAGAGAGGATACGTTTTGTTGTTGTAATTGCTTTGGAGCCGGTGTAGTTTAAATACATTTTTCAATCGATTTGTTTTGAAGGCATTACACATACATCGTACTAGATTTGGATATTCCCTGTATGACTAAATGTGGCATTCCATGTATGGGTTAGATGTGACATTCCATGTATACTACTTAAAAAAAGTTAGTTAAGTACTTTCTTTTTTAAAATTTTATATATTTGTAAATATTAGCAAAAAGTTTCTTTGTACATATTGCTGATCTCTGTAAGGTAAACTTAAGTTCCAATAAGTAATTTAAAAAAAAAAGGTATAAAAAGAAGTTATAAACTTTAAAACATTAAAATGTGAATTACACAAAATCTTGTTTTAGTGACATTCTTTGTTTTGCCCCTGTACCCTTCACTTAAACTCGTCTTGTCCTTTACATTGATTGACGTATGGGATCTCCAAAGTGTGCGTAACGTTACTGAAATTAATATTTTGCCAAACATAGGCGATTTGTCGGAAAATGTTTGGAATGTAATTTGACTAGGTTGGAATTACAATGTTGACTCAACTTGTAAGCCTACTGAGTTATTAGAGATTCAAAATGGAAATAACTGACTTCATTATTATCGGCTATTGCAAAGGCTTCAGTAATTTCACTAAATATGCAAGGTAAATTCGCTGTCCCCGGCGAATGAAATGGTAATGTGCTATTAATAATAAATAATAATAATGTCAGTCTATTACTGTCCCACTGCTGGGCAACGGCCTCTTCTCATACAGAGAAGGCACGAGCATTGATCACTACGCTTGCTCAAGACGGGTTGGCGATTTCAGACTTATATTAACTATAAGTCCAGGTTTCCTCACGATGTTTTTCCTTCACCGATGTTAGTAATGTCCAAGATAAACTCAGAAGTACATATGAATTGAAAAAGTCACATTGTTACTTGCCCGGATTTGAACCCACAACCTCGTGCAAACTTTATTGCATATTTGATATTTAGAGGTCCGATTACACTCTGTGATTTTTTTTCATGTTCAAGTTACGATATTTTAAGGTGTATTGTAATTAATGTAAAAAATCACTTTTCTTTTGGTATTTTTACAATTCCGCTATGTATATTATTTAGTTAATAAGATATTCACAAAAACAGTTTTTTATTTTTCCTGTAAAATTTAGTTTTTACGATTACGATTTTATTCGCCGGGACAGCGAATTTATTGTCAGAACTTCAAAGTACTAAGTATCTCAAACTGTCCCTCGACGTGTGTAAAACACCATTGACAGCGACATGTGGTCTTAAATATGTTCTTAGTTTATATTCCGGTACCTGCCAAGTAATCCGTCAAGCCGGCCTTTCCAGTAAATACTGGAGTTTAGCAATCAGTGTCACGGCACAGACATAGTACAGATTTTCGCCCTTGCAAACGAACGTCACACATTATATGAGCCCATTACGTTCGTTCTACGAGAGATTAAGCAGACGCAAAACGTATCTAAAAAGTGGGACATGCAGGGATTATGCGCCATCGCAGCGTGTAACTAAATGGATTTAATTTTTGTCCTTGTACTGCACTACGTATTCACGATTAAATTATACGTAAATTGAGCTTCGAAACTGCGCATTTCATACTTGCTAATGGACAGGATGTCAGCTACAACGACCGCCGACCGTCTTTCTTCGCGTGGCGACCATATTGTTAGTATTGTTACTTACTTTGCAAACGGACAAGCACAAGTATAACACGGCCTCTGAGATCATCCTGGGAGGAATATGGCGTAATTGGACACATCCGAGCACGCGCGACCGCGCGACACATTTATGCGAAGTCGCGACACGGAACCCTTTGGTGTCGCCGCCAGAGTGCGACGCATCGATAGTGGCATGTCGCGTGTCGCGCGAATGCGTCTGCATAATATTTTTTTCCTCTTGTACAACTTCACAGCTCTAACGATTTTATTCCGATATGAACGGTATAAAATGCAAATAAAAAATTTAATAATTTTACTCAATTGATTTTCCTGCGATTTCATACTTTCCTCTGACGCTAACTACTTGTAAGCGGAGCCGTGTTAAATCTACAGCCGTGCTAAACGAACGAGCTGGTCACGCTCATCGGCACCGCTAATTATTTTACACTTTCCCGATAAAAAATAAGAGCGTCATAATCGGTGGGTTGTCTCGATGGCTTCCGTTCGATGTGCATTCGATGTTCAGCTCTTCATTCTTTGCCAGTCAGATGCACTCGATCCGCTTTTTGCCAATTCTGAAATGCAAAGCGATTCAATATAGCAGCAACTCGTTTCCAAACAATGGGGCTTTGTATCGCACTCGAAGATTTCGTTCGTATTTTACAATACACGATGGAGAGATCTGTGGTTTTCTTATCGCAGTCATCAAATAAGTGTGGGTCAAAAACAACGCCCGATATCGTAAAAAGGGATGAATTCTTGTGCAGGTTTCGTATTGTTTGTTTGCAAATTTTATTTCGACAATATCTGCATGTTACTTTAGGTCTGCAAATTCTGTCAAATAATTCCTTTTATGGTTAATGTAAAAGTGTGAAGCGCTTGCGCAAGATGTATTCTTGTGAGATTGTTTATGTTCTCACTTCTCAACAAAGGGTATTGGCCTAATTCACCAACTGATCAAACAAGTGTATTTCGACACTGTTGATATTTTCATATTACGCTGCATATCAGAAATTACCACCGTGTGCTTGTCAAGTTTCTAAATTCTGCAGCAATGATCTAATTTCGTTCGGAACAATCTTAGTTCTTTGTTCATTTCGATACAAAAATCTTATTAAGTCTACGGTCATCGGCTTGATGCGTTTTTTTTCCGTTGGTTGACAATCAGAGCGCGACATGGTACCGTACCGTTTCTTATGTTGCTCAGTGGCTACTCGCCGATTAACCGACTCCGACCGGCCGGAACGAGGTATAATGAGTTTATTGTAATTACCCACGCGCTGCAGCTCTACGATGACTATCTGAACGGGATATTTGCGAAGATACCGATATGAGGGTGCATCGGTACTGTTAATGCGTTTCGGTATGCAAATAGGAGAAAGTTGCTTTGTTACGAGGAAAAATATTTGTGGATCTAGTATTTTTTATGCGGTGATAAAATTGTTTTATGTTCTCATTGTATTCTTCTATATTGCTTATTAATATAAACTAATCACTATTAATTAAGTGATAAATCACTTTCTTCATTTAACTATCTGATTGACCATAAATTACGTGCGATAATTATCAATACTTAGAAATTACTGAGGAGCTTTTTAATTCTTTAGTCGCTTGTTTAACATTGAATGCACGCAAATGTCATGTTTTCGCCAAAAATAGTCACGATTTTGACATTTACGTGTGCTTATTTTTAACCACTATAATTTGCGCTTTATTTAATTTTTTTTTTTTTTTTGTTACAGGTACGTACAGTCTATCAACGGCCATAGAGATATTTAAGAAATCAATTCGGTACGTAGAAAGCGACACATCTAAAGTGGTATCATTATATCAACCCTCGACTTGCCGTGGGAGTGGACATGTGTATCCTATTGCCGTTCCCGAGTTGCCCGCGGCGATTACTCTATCGTAAATTAGTTTGTGGCGTTCAATTTGCGATAACACAGTAGTAGGTCCGTTGTAGGTCGTAAATAGTGGCAGGTCTAAGGTCCGACTCATCCAGTCACGAACGGGTTAACTTATCGGTTGTCGATGCCTATAAATTATGATCATTAATCAATTGATGTGACTAATTGGCGTTTATCGCTTTCGTGTTGTTTATTGTAGAATTTTTATTTAGTTTGGTGTTTCTATACGTGGAAATTGATGTTCGTTGGGTGAGACATGAATTTTAAGTAGTATTTATCTTAGGTGGACATTCTCAACTGTAATTGATTTGGATACGCGCGTCGTTTTTATAGATGACGTTTAGTGGCATACAAAACTTGACAAATGTTTAAAATAAATAACTATAAAAGTAAAAAGAAAGTCGCAACAATAAGCTAACATAGAAAATAAAAACAATTATGAACATTTTTCGCAATGAAAACCAATTCATTTTTTCACATGACATTTAAAATTGCAAACTACATAATGTCATGGGAGCCAAGCTAACCATAGCATGTTTATGTCATTTGGCTCTGCCACCGTCAATCATGGCGTTTTGTTCGTGAAATACGACAGTGTGTCAGGCGAGAGTGGGCCAACAACATGCAAATTCATGTGATATTGTGATATTTCGCATGTTTGTCATACTTTTTTGTGGGTATATAGACTGTGATACGTGTGATCAAAGGAAATTAGGTTGAGACGATAAAGCATTTACTATTGTATTTTGTCCGTTGTTATTTATGTTACCTACGTAGAATTTTTCCATAGAGGAAAAAGGAGGAAGGTTTATTTTTTAAGTAAAAACTTCTTTAGGCGCGTTGGGCATTTTTGAGATGGTAAGAAACAATTGAACTCGCGACACCGTTACCGAATCCTCATTTTTGTAAACGCGATTGTGCTCTAGATAAGGTTACGGACCAATGTTCTATACAAATATTTTTATTCCACCAAGGCGATCTTGTTCAAGTTTTCACTTCTGTCGGCACTTCTGGAGTGCCACTGTCATTTATTTATTTTTTTACTCCTTGTATGTGTGTTTTTAACTCTCATTTTTTGGGAAATCATGATTCATTTATCATGGAATTTGACGCCCGAAGTTAATACAACAAAATAATCACCACACTGCACTATTTCACAACATTTTATAATCACGTTACTCAAACTTTCTACCGGCTGCGTGTCGGTCATCCAGTCATAGGTCAGGTGGTTGCAGCGCGGGCGCATACGTTTTCATTGCTGGTACGTCCGCAGTTAGCGTACAATTTGCAAGTAATCCCGCACTAGCCGCGTTCCCACGTTGCTTGAGTATTAACCACCTGTACCTATAAGATTGCGGTTCGACTATAATGTTGCGTACGATGTACGATTCGGTTCAGTTTGATGTAGGATGAAAATTCTGCAATACCTAAGTACCTACCGAAGATATTTTATTTCAAAATGTTGTGTGCTATGAAGTAAAAAGAACTTCTTTTACATATACTTGTATTGTAATGTAAAGGAAGTAAAGAGCAAATTACCACCAGTTTCACCAGTGATTTATGAAGACGCCAAAGGTGTAAAAAGTACAACCTTACTGTCACTTTTAAGCAAAATAATATAAAAAACAAAGTCGAACATAGAACCTCCTCCTTTTTGGAAGTCGATTAAAAAGTTAAATATTTTTGTGTGACTATTTTTTTATTACTGGCCGTCAATAGACCAAAACGCCCATTGTCCTTTTTAAAATATTAAATATTCATTTCAAGACGTTCACTATTGAACATTGGCCCTAGATACAGTACATACCTAATGGGATTCACAGAAACATTGCCTCAAGCCACAGCCAAACAATTTCAAGCCGCATCAGCATCGTTAGTAGGTACCAACAATTACGAATATTTCGTAGGCATAAAGTTTCATACGGTAATTTGGTATAGCCCGATACGACCGCAACATGTTAATCACGACTAGGGCTAAAGGTGGCTGACAGACGTGCCGACTGCCTTACAACAACACACCTTGGATATCGTAATTTATTAGTCTGTGGTTTTTGCTTAGGCTACGGACGGACAGTCGGCAAAAGGCTCGTAGCATTTTTCGTAGACAGTGTCTACGCCATTTTTTTGCGATAAAAAAAGCAGTGGCACTCCGGGAGTGCCCAGAAGTGAAAACTTGAATGAGATCGCCTTGGTGGAAGAAAAATACTTTGGTCCGTAATCTTATTATCAAATAAAGAGCACAATCGCGTTTACAAAAATGAGGTGTCAGTAACGGTGTCGCGACTTCAATTGTTTTTTCCCATCTCAAAAATGCCCAACGCGCCTAAAGAAGTTTTCACTTCAAATATTATTATGATTGTTTTTAAATGATATCGATTATTCCGGTGAATTTAATGACAAGAGTGAGTTAGTTGGTGTTTTTGTTTTTTTGCCTTATATCTAATAGTTTATTTCGCTCGTAAGAAATGCCTACAACGATGAAAAGTTTTGAAAATTCGCAGCGCTTTGGGTTAGCTCTGCAATTATATTTTGGTTAACGATAAGAATATATTTTAACCAACATAATGTATGGCTCTCTCCACGTACCAAGTGATCTCATTATGATAAGTTACGGTAACATCCGACGACCCAGATTCGTTACCAATTTATTTAAATAAAATGCAGTATGACGTATTTCGTTTTGCGAGATTACTTTGTTCACTTGCAAAAATGTAAATTGTCCAATTGAATTGAAAATAAATTTAACAAAATTCAGGTTAAACATGTTCCATTCTTCTGTGAAAATAATGTACCCTCTATGAGACTTCTGATTTATGTTTTTTTAATAGATAAAGTTAAAATTGAACAATACAGTAGGTAGGTACCTGTTAAAGTTACTGGCAAACTGACGATGGACTGCCTGGCGGTGGATTTTTGAAGTGAAAACTTCTTTAGGCGCGTTGGGCATTTTTGAGATGGGAAAAACAATTGAACTCGCGCCACCGTTACCGACACCTCATTTTTGATAACGCGATTGTGCTTTTTATTTATATTACATTACGGATCAATGTTCTATGCAAGTATTTTTACTTTAAAGGTTTTGGAAGTATTTTTTTTGTAAACACGATTATGTTCTTTATTTAGATAAGATTATGGACCAATGTTCTACTCAAGATTTCCAGCACAGTAAAATTGTTCAAATTTTCACTTCTGTCAGCACTCCCGTGCCACTGTTTTTTTTTTCTTTCTTTTTTTGACATCGGATTCGCTTCAGTGAATATCGGAATCATAAACAACTAAAAGTGAAACCGAAAGTTTACAATAAAAATAAATAAAAATAATTTGACGTATACGTAACACGGATTATTAATTAAATTGAAAGGCGAATCCGCTTCCTGTTTATTTTGTCGCACTTAAATTTAAGATTTATTAATTAGCATAGATAATTATATGTTTAATGAGATCACTTTGCGACATTCTTCATATTAGGGAAAAAAAACACGGTTAATTTATTACTTGATGGTAATTTTTTATTTATTGGAAAGAAGGTTTTGCGCCAGTTGACAACTCATTCTGCATTCGAAGTGAAATCCAAAGTGATATAAATAATTGCAGAACTGGAACGGTTACAGTATTTACAAGTCCTGTTCTCAATTATACAACGTTATAATTATCATTTCGCGATACAAATAAATGTCACCATTCATTTAGATACCTCATCGTAAGATAAAATCCAGCTGTAAACTTCTCGATCACGATATAATCGAGTTTAAAACGACATCGCTTAGTTAAAACCACGATTTATAATCGAATGTTTGTTTTCAGATATTCGAGTTAATTACTTCCGAAAGCTTTCGAGTTTCACGCCGTATCATTAATTTTTATTGCTGACGATTAATGTTAATGTCATTATTTAAGAACGATATTTTAAATCATAACTGTTATGCTAACATTTGGCGAAGTAATATTGCATTTCCGCCCACTTATGTTTGAGGTGGCGTGAATTTTTTATTTATATTTTATTATTTTTTAACGGACATGTCATATTAAAAATTCCTACTTTATTAATTATCCCGAAGCTTTTAATGGTCATTGATAATCAAGATAGCTAGATAAGCTTTCACATTCCATCACTAACCGAATTGCATAATAGTATGTAGCGTGATCGGTCTCAGTTCAACACATACACATATTCGGGTTAATTAGTTATAAAGCCGTTCAATCATTCTTTGTTACTTTCGAACAAAGTACCAACATGGCTGCTCTCCACATCATAAATCTCCAACTATCTCGATCGGTATATTTCTCCAGCACCTAGAAACTAGTCGCGGATTGTCAGCGGAAGCGGTTTGATAAAATATCGCCTAATTAAACAAGACATGTTCGAACACCGCAGCCTTTCTATTAAAATATCGTTTTGACACCGCGCGATCGCTTGTCACTTTTTACGATCATCGGACGTCCGACCACGAGAGGAGGCCACTTTGAATTAATTAAGCTCGTTTAATGAAACAACGATATCAATTAGTGTCACAATCGAGTGCGTAATCGATTAAAATCGATTGACAGATGGGCGGGCGTCGTGATTATTTGACGTCCCACGCAATCGTTAAATTCGATTCGTAAGACAATAAATGTAATTGTGTGTATTTACATTGAGGTCTGTCTCATCTAGGGCAGTTTACATTGTTGTTGGCGGTTCAATTGAGTCGTCTTGCCTTTTTGGGGCATTGTGTGCGATTGCTCGGTCTCCGACGTCTGCGCACAGTATTCGGTGCGGCGGACACGACAGATAGTTGAATTAATGAGCGCTTTTCACGTAATCGGTTATTTATCTTTGTGGGCTGATGCCTTTAAATATATGCCTTCGTATTCAGTGATTCACGAGGCTTCACTAATGGTAAGGTCTTTAAAAAAATTCTTCATTAATAATTTCATTTATTTCAGACACCATTCCATATTTTTGTTAGTATACTTAAGAATTATGTTAGTAACCAAATATACAAATACAAACCACAATCATACTATTATTACTAAGATTAAATATCACTATTACTATTATTACTAAGATTAAATATCAATATCACTATTAGTTACCAATTATGAATGAACTTTGTCTTGGTTAACAAAAGGCTTGCTACGAAAATTAGAGTAGCTATCTAATAAAAATCTATTGGATCAACATTGGATTGCCTCTATTACCTTTCGTAAATCCCCATTTTTATCCTACTCTACAAAACATACTATTAATACCTACCTCTATGTATCTATAAGAAACATGTTACTCTGTTGAAAGCTTGATGAAGTTGGCTGGTAGCCAATAACTCCAGCGAGGAATATTGATTGATGACAAGCTGACGGAGCACGGAACCGCGACAGTCATCTGTTCACTGAACTACTTCTTTTGATATGATTACATAATTGTTGCCTACTTTGAAAGGGTAATTCCAATCTATTCTGGAAAGCAGAATCTTGCTATAGTTTTTTAGGAGGTCTTTTGCTGTGTTTGGATAAGTATAGGCACTATTCAAAAACTAGTTCGAAATACCTATACAGTGTGAGTCTTGATAATGTGCAAATATCGAAATAAGGGAATCTATGCTTAATATTATAGACGATTTTTTTTTTGTTTTTATATATTTTCTATAAAATAAAAAAAAAATGTAACAAGACGGTGTAACTTTTATACTAAATGATCTATCGCGATGAAACAAACTCCATAAAGATTGGAAGTAATTAGGCATCCTCATAAAATGAAAATTGTGGAAAAAGACTATCCTAAATTGAAAATAAGCATGTTTTTTTTGAAAAAATCTGTTTTTTTTTAAATATTTTTTTACAATTATCGTAAAATTTCTCAATAAGACGCAATCAAACAGAACAAAAAAAAAACGTCGATAAAATTAAGCATAGATTCCCTCATTTTGAAATGTGCACATTATAAAGACTCACACTCTATGTATGAGATATTATTTGCCAAATATGTTAACGTAAACTTGAATTATTTGGTAAAAGTAAAGCACTAGTTCACAGGTCTTGAAGTGACCTCAATATTTAGATTTTCAGGTATAAAACCATTTGAAATTGCAGCGGGCAGTAAGGTACAGTCAGCACCAAAAGTCGATGAACAGAATCAACATAACAAAACACCTGTTCACAATAAAATGCCATAAGTTATAGTCGCAACTAGGAAACAAAATAGCCTGTACACCAGAAATTTACAAAACTCGTTAAACACGACTATTTCAAAAGTATCTGTGCACTAGTATTCCTAAAGTCGCTGTACACCATCAATCCAAATGTCGCTGAACATCATTGTATCAAAGTCACTAAACAGCTAATTTCACCTGACTAAACTAACTACTACTAAATATAGAAACTGCTGATATTGTTATTATAGAACAAAGTGTTTAGTACTGAATAAAAGTATAATTAAAAACGTAATCATTTATTTATTAATAGCACAATCAAAAATTCAAATGAAAATATTTTAGATATTATAATATAAATCTTAACGCAAAATCAAAAATTTAATTTAAAAATAATAATTAATAGCGGGTATGGCCTCCATTCGCGTCTATTACTGCCTGGATACGTTCGCGCATACTACCTACCATATTTTGACAAATATTTTCTACGACAGTCGACAATCATACGCTAGACTAAAATTATCACAAGTCATGTGAATAGAAATAATAAATTAAAAATTAAAGGAAGGTAGGTTTTGTAAGATTCGCGCAAAGTAAATTACAAGTACCGTCACAATAATCGCTTCGTAGATCATTAGAGTTATGTTTATGTTATTTCATATTAAAGATTAGTATGGTTACTGACAATAAAATATAATTGCTTTGTAAATAAGTATTGAAATAGATACTAACGTGTTAACATAGTTACATTGCAAGCAAGCACTGTCCCAAAAGAAGCTGAACAACATAAGCGTCAAAAGTATATTAACATACGGCAACATTAAAAATATACTTTGTTAACCTAATTTTGTCTTTACTGCTGTTTGGTGACTTTTGATACAATGATGTTCAGCGACATTTGGATTGATGGTGTACGGCGACTTTAGGAATACTAGTGCACAGATACTTTTGAAATAGTCGTGTTTAACGACTTTTGTAAATTTCTGGTGTACAGGCTATTTTGTTTCCTAGTTGCGACTATAACTTATGGCATTTTATTGTGAACAGGTGTTTTGTTATGTTGATTCTGTTCATCGACTTTTGGTGCTGACTGTACAATTAGACTTTTGTAAGTACATTTGAATTCCCAATTTTAAAATACGGTAAATAAAGTCACGTCGTAGCAGTTTAAAAGTAGGTAGATAATCAAAACTTTTTTATGTGATTCGTAAAATAAAATTGTTTCACTTTGGGATCGTGGGTGTCTAAATTATGATTAGCAATTAAACGTTTATGTCCAGCTGTAAATGATGAAATATTGTTACTTTCTGTTTAGGTGTATCGTCATAAAAAAGTATCTTTAAAATTTCTAAGTTGATATGAATGGAATTCCTCGTAGGAATTAAAAAGTTTTACATCGCGACTTTTTTAATGTTAACAAAAAGTTGACAGAATTGATCGGTCATTGGAATGCTGACTGTAGCGAAAGTGACATGTCAGTTTGCTATTATGCATGCTTTAATATTAATTTAATTAATTTAAAAAACAAAATAATTAACCGACAGACCTCATAAGACGTATGTCTTTTTAAATCACGATTAAAAAATTAAGAGTACTAAATTAAAAAGTTACTACTTATAAAAGATATCATCAATACTAAAATGCGAAGGGTCATCGGTGCCACACTATTACCACTTAATAAAATAATATAATTTTAATACTTATTAATAGGTAATTTAATATCACTGCACTAATGAACAGCCCTCAACTGATGGGGTCACGCCATTAACCTTCCACTTTTAACCGTTGCATTACCGCGACTCTGCACTCTATTGGACGTTAGAATTAAGTGCATTAATTTAAGTTCAATACTTTCTTAGTAACTTGTTTGATGTCCGAATTAAGAGGCTTGCGGTGACAGTTGAGATTGTGTAAAAGGTGAATGAGTTAAGGTGTTCGATTTTTAAACAGTGATGCATAAAGTAACCTCCTTAAGAGACTATACTGGCGGCAAAATCAGGTCATCCTTGTCATAATTTATTTTCACATCAAACACCGACAGTTCCTCTTGACTCTATATAGCCTATCAAAAGAAACAAATATATTCCTCCCAATATGTTCCTACTAGATATCCAATAATTTAGAAAATGTATTCGATATTACTGGCAATAATAAAATATGTAACAGTCTATGCGTTTGTACGCACCATACGCATAGAGAACGGATGACAACGCAATAGTGTAGAGGAAGTTTAATCTTTGAAAGGATATTAGCAGCTTTTTGTTTCATTTCGATTTTCCTGGGATTTCAATATTATTACTCTTGGTTTCTTGCCTAACGCTTTATGTTTTTGTTCATTATAATCCGCATTAATGAATACTTATTGCACGACGAGTGTCAGGATAGATAAACAAAACGCAAAATCAAAACCATAGAGTAGTCTAGAATTTAAAACGTCATTCAGTCTGTCAATGTCATATGATTGTCAAAAATGCAAGAATGTTTTAATAAGTATGTAGTTATATTTAATGCTAATTTTATTTAGTTAGTTGTCATGCAAGTTGGGATTAAACTGACGTAAAAAGTTGGATTATTTTGTTTGATTGACTGACAGAATATTAACTTTGATTAATTGTTTATAGGGCACCTTACTGGTTTTAACTGTAAATTAACCTACTCGAACACTTGCAAATCAGTGCCGATTCTATTTCAATAACAGATTGACTTCAATCTTTGGGAAAAAAACTTTTAAGTTTCGATACAATGGCGCGACCCAGTTTTTATTAAGACATTGATTGATTTGTTTTTCGTTTGCATTACTATTATTGGATACGGATTGAGAATTAAAATTAAGTATTGCATTCTTTGTTTCTGGGAACCAGGGTGTTCTACTTTTTGTGATGAAGATGAGAAAAGTATAACTGTGAAGCCAATGATATTATAGCTAAAAAAAAAACAATCAACGTCAAAAAAAACACTACTAAGTGAAAAATAACTTTAATTTCGGAATTCAGTGCCTTTGGTTTTGAATTTTCGTTTTTTGCGACGGATTTTTTAAATTAAATTTATTTATCACTTTGTAGTTTTGGAAGTCGGTTGTTTTTTTTTTTGTAAAAAGTTTTTACTTTTTAGGTGTGGTACCAACCCCACACAAATTCGAATGCCACTACCTACTATGTAAATAATAGTGACAGGAAGTTATTATAACATCATTTACTTAGAATATGTGGGAAAAATACGTATTATTGAAGCTAACTCAAAAACTACCCAAACAAAGTTAATAAAATTTATATGGGACCACCGCGTAACCCTTCTCTACTAAATGAAATCGTCCACAATTGACGAAAATTTTGATGTAAAAACATTTAAAAATAAACACACAGACGAACATAGAACCTCCTCCTTTTTGAAAGTCGGTTAAAATGAGGTAGATAGGTTTTTTATTCAACATTCGATCTTCAAAAACGGCACAATATCACAGTATTAGAAGACACGTGGAAGTAGGACAGCAAGTCGTAATTATCGGGAGCGAAAATGAGACAAGTCGAAGAAAACTTGGCTAACTAGCCAAGTTTTGATGTGTCGATTGCGAAGAGCTTTTTACTTATATATTTAGCGAATTTCTGTTTAATCGTCACCTAACTTAACCGTTTTTGATGCGCACGTTAATGTCAATGAGTGATTTATATCGGCTTAATTGGTAATTATTTTGTAATATATTTATAACATTTCTGATGATCCAAAGTAGATGGGCAACTAGAAACCTTTTGGGGTAGATTCATGAAAAAACAAAAAAAAAACTCATGTAAATCTGATTTACAAATTTAATTAAAATTAAGCACATGCTTTAACTTTATCGTATTGGTATCGGTACCTACTTATGGTAATTAATTTAAAAAGAAAAATCACAACGTTCGAATTAACTGGCAGTTGTATTCAAAGATATTAATTAGCCCATATTTATAATAGCCTCAAGTGATTATAACATTTATATCGCCACTCCTAATGTTAGAGATGTTATCGTGCACCGCGCCGATAAATTATTGAACATACTGTGCACAGCAAACATTCAATGTTGCCCATTAACACCGCCCACGGCTACCTAAACACATAACAGGACATATCGTACACAACAACATACATTACTTCCTCTGTTACAAGCCTACACCGATTAAACGGTACTAAACGTTCAATGGTCACAATACATTGTGTAGCTGTCAAAGATTGTATGTTTTAAGGTAAAGGTGGGGTTGTAGACGCCCAGCAGACGGCGGCGTTCAGTTCAATGACCTCTTTTCGTGCTTGAACTATATCTAGATTTAGATTTTTTGATTGAATTTAACGAAGAGCTGACAAAAAGATCGTGGAGCTACAAAATACTAATACAAATCGTGATGCTTTGGTGGTTATCATTCTGTTTAATTAACTTCGACCCAGATAAAGCTGGTTTTAGGGAATAAGTATTGGCCAAATTAGTCGATTATTCTTGATTCGATTAATCGAATAACTTTTAGCATCGATTTTATACGAGGCGCCAGAAAAAGCTCTCCTACGATCTTTAAAATAACATAAATTTTACTACACAATTAAAAAGCAATCAATTCGTTTATTAATCTCCTTTCTCGTGATCTTCTTTTTAATTGTTAAATTAGTCGATTAAAATGTAATAAAATTGCCTAACAGCTTTTTAATAAATCGATTATTAAGTAGTAGATTTTATGGAGTTATTTCGGAATGGGCACTTAAATCCGTAATTTTTTTGTGATAAATAGTTTTATATAGAACCTATTAATAATAATTAATAATTTTATTTAATAATTCAAGCAACAAGACTCTTAGTGTTAGTAACTTAAAACAATTTGTGACGTCACTGCTGCAAGGTGACAGGCCCAGCCGATACCTTGCAGCAGTGGTTCACAAACGCACAATCTAGCCTGCTTGCTACCATAGACAGGATGCCGTTGGTGCTGCCCCGCACCCTACTAACAAGGGATGCTCACCGCTTCCGCATCACAGTGTAGAAGCAGTCAACGTGTGCCAAGCCAGTAGCAAGCCAATTGTTAGTTAAATATAGTATTAGAAAGTTAAATCAATATTCGGTAACGACCTTAAAAATCGTCGTCCTGCCCCATGATGATATCCTACGCCTACGCCTAGGCATACGCTAGGGGTGATTAGTGAAGGGTGGTTGAACTTTCTAAATGTAGTGGTAAAATAGAAGCCTATATCGGTATAATGAGTGTTTGACCTTAGTACGTTATTTAGAAAGACTTGTTGTTCAATGTCATGATATTTTTTGTTTTTTTTGCTGAGGCTACATTAATTTTTTCTTTAGGATTTTATTCACGAATTTATCGAGGTCCAAATTCATTGGTTTTCTGCTTGTAGACAGTACAGTCTTCTTGTTTTCGTGTGGTTAGAGACTAACCTGGTGTCAAAGTTTTAAAGCCGCCCATGAGCCTCTGACTTGACTTCACATGCCGTCGAGACGATGTTTTCCTTCACCGTTTTTGAAGCAAGTGATAATTATACAATACGCTCATGAATCCGAAAAGTCCAGTAAGAGGTGGGCCTTGGGTTCGAACTCGAGACAGTCGAGACTTGGCAGTCCGACGATCACACCACTAGGCTATCACAGTGCAGTGATATTTGACATTTGCTTATCCACAGTCAAATGTAGCTATACAATTTGTAAAAAGGAGGTTTCACACTTCAAAGAACTCTCACTAAATTAATAAAAGCTTAATTTAAAATGTAGATCAAGACATATCTCATGTTAACACGACACTAAAAACATTAACTACAGAAATATGACGTCAAGAGAAAATTTTCAAAGCGCTGAGGCTACAGCGAATCCGTGAGTGGTCTTATTAGGAAAGAGCTTTTCAAAAGCGCAGAATTTTTCCTTTAAAAAAGTAGCGAATTTTCTTTTACGAATCTTTTCTTTTTCATATTTTCTTGGCTTACAAAATAAGATGAAGTATGTATCTCGTAGGCTGCTACTTCGAAAATGATCTGGATTTGAACGTCTATGTGGAGTTAATTCGAGCCTGGTTTAAATAAATAAGAAGATGTTTTCGTCGTTTAATTTCGGAGCCTTACAGGAAAATGGTATCAATTTTGTTCTTGTTATCAAAATTATATTATTCTGGGGAGTTAAACTTTCGGGGACAAAGGAATAATAAGGCCCCGCTTTATGAATAGGTGATGATATTTTGCATTTCTAAAGCTCTTTGTGAAGAGAGAGAAAGCACTGCGCTACCGTTAAGCAGCATGGCGGTGTGAAGGGTACTTACAACCTTTTTTTTTGCGGTGGAATTTATGAAATAACTTCTCCCGCTCTGGGCGGAGCGGGAGGGCGTGTCAGATTCCTACTGACTAAAACCCACCCGTGTTCCTTTAGTTGCCTGTAATATTGCCTTGCCAGGGGCCACGGTATCCGTTTCGGACCTTCCCGCGACCCCAGCAGGCATCGGTCCTAGCGGACCCCGTCAGTTCTGCTGATATCTCTTTGAGGCGCGCGTGGAACACAACGCGCCGTCGAAAGGGTACAAGCCTAGGGTTTCCTAAGACTCCGATGGCCGCCACATAACGACCGCAATTTACCGTGGAGTGACGTCACTAAATGTTATTTATGAAAGTTAGTTGATGTGTTTTCCTTGAGTTTTTTTGACACCGTAAGGTCAAACCTCAGTGCCATCATTTTTATGACGACCGTCACTACTGCCGTTATGTAGCGGCCACCTTCTAAGAAACCGTGCCTTTACACCTTTACGGTTAAAGGGCAGATGATTCTCAGTAAGATTAGAGCTACACAAAAATAGACCTGCAATTTCCTCAGTATTGCACCTAACCATCATGCTAAGCTTAGCATTAAGCTAAGGACATTAATACAATTGCCAATTGCTATTTGCAGTTACATTTCAGCCTTGGAATTAAATTAGATGCAGGAAGAGATGCCGTTGGGTTTTTATTTGATAGGTTAAAAAATAGACCCATCAAAGTGGTTACCACTTTGATGGGTCTGGTCTCTTTCTGCATCTAATTCAATTCCAAGTTCTCATGATGGTTAGGTACTTAAGTGTTACACTTAACAACTTGACAAATAGAAAGAAAGAAAATAAAGAAAAAACGTTTATTTGCGGTAAACATGACGGAAAAAAGAGCTCAAAGTACAAAAATGAGGAAAGTTTGGGGGAAGCATGCGTATCATCCACGCAAATCAGCCATCGCTCGGCATTATGCTGCGACCCTATGCAAGATAGAGCCCCAGCGCTGGTTTTCAGCGACAGCCGCATATAGGTTGAAATGTAACCGCAAATGGCAATTGACAGTTGTATTATTAGTGTCCTTATCTGGTACATTTGTGTTGAAATGACTTGAATTGCCCAGCATCCTCTGAATGCCAGTGGCGGAAGATCTTTGGTGTAATCTAATCTCCGAGTATCTTCTAATTGCATCCTGTTGCAGATATCCTGGTTATTTGTTTAACCCGTTAACCTAGTTGCATTGTTAAGCAGTTTACTGTGTGGTTTCTTTATTTCCTGAACGTATTAACTTGTAGTTTTTATGACTAAATATGCGTGTTCGGTAGCACCGTTACCTAAATTATATTATTTGATTCTGTTTAGTTTTGATCATTTGGTTTACGAAATTTATTTTTGAAGAGTCCTGGTTTGAGTAAAACAGAATGCATTTGCCATGTAGGCAGTCCAGGTTATCATGGGTAAAAACAGGTACTTATTTCGATGTGTGGGAAGCAGCGTCGAGTCGCCTAAAAGTGTTCAGAGATTTAATAGACTCACCCACGCACAATGTCCTACAATCTTCATAGCATATCAAAAAGGGGTTGATAAAAAGATAAATATCTCTATGGAAAGTCGCGGGCGTTCGCTTGTACGGATATGTTAAGGCATTAACACTTTATCTAACTAAATTATCAATAACACACATCTCATATTGTAATTTCTATTATATGTAAATTACGTTGTAGGTATTCGTAATCCTTAGTATCTATGTTGGTTTTTCTTTGGATTTTATTTTGATTCTCGGTTAAACAGGTTTTAATTAACAAATGCATGATATACGAAACAATTGCGTTTTGAACACGAAAAGAATGTGAGCATTCGTGTAACGAAACCACATTGTTTCAGGAATTCAAAAGTTACAATTCTTCGGAATTTCAACCTTATTTTTAATTCCAGAAGATTCGCTTTTGTTTTATGAAGTGGTAAAGGTTGTTGAAGTAAGGCAGGTGCAAAATAAGAAAAATGTGCAAGAGCATGTCGGAACAAAGACCCGACGTCGGGACCAGTTAACACCTGGTTAGCTGCCTCGGTAGCCCTGAGTATGTGTGGATTACAAATTAACGTAAGGTTCTTTTGTTTTCCCACTCCTTGTCCTTGGGTAATATTAATTTGGAAAGGGATGGGGACATTTACTTTTGTTTCGTAATTTTATCTCGTGTGTGATAGGCAGAGTAATTAGCAATGATCGTAATACCATAGTTTGCCTGTGACGTAGTAAATTTCTTGAAATGATCGACCAAAAGACCTCATATGGCCTGACCAAGATTATGTCTGGACTTAAGAGACTGCGACTTCTGAGTTTGTTTCGGCCTTTCTTCTCAGAGTAGTCAGATAGGAAACGCCGAACTCATCTAGCTTATTTTTAATATGATGTGTAAAAGTGATTTCGATATCCTATTTACAGAATAAACAATTTAATTTTATTTTATTCCATATTTTTGCTGACCTGAAATTCAAATCCATGTATTTAGTTAGGCCCCTTAACTACGTGTAGGTCACGTAGATAAACATGTAAACTAAGTAAATATTGATGACCATGATGTAGCCTTATACCGCTGCGTTGGCTAGTTTTGTAGAATCTTGTAGAAAGTAACAAATGATAGAACAATAACAGCCAAGAAAGAAGCCTTATAATAGCCCATCTCAAAATTATAACTGACTGAGATATATTACTGTCACGAAACTACTATTTAATGACCAATGATTACAAACTTATGAATACAGTCCGGAAAATATACTTTGCCTATCATGTCGAGAGTGAATTCGACCTCTATAGCTGTAAATTTTTTGTTGTAGTCTAGAACAGAAATGTGAGATGAAATCGTAGGTGAAAGATGATAGTAAGTAGGAGTAATTTGAGCCTCACCTCAGAGAATGTGTAATTTCATCCAATTTAGTTTTTTATAATCTCCATTCGAGGCGCTAAGGTACTTAGCAGTGTTCTAACAATCGGAGGTGAGATAGAAACTGACCGCAATTATAACATTACCACACTTATAGTACACAGATTTCTAAGTTTCTGCGAATTATTTTCTTTATAAGTAAAAGGTTAAGTAGTCATACGGTGTAGAGCGGAAGCGGAAAGCGGGGCGGTAGGCAACGGTCCGCTTATTGACCACTCAACGTTCAATTTCAAATATTCAAGCGTACGGCGTACTATTACTCGATATTGCTATTATTCCAAGTAAAAGGCTAGGTATACGGTGTAGAGAGGAAGCGGTAAGCGGGGCGGAATAGCGAACGGTTGTTTGTAAATGAAGTATTCGAGCGTTCTGCATCTCGACATTTTTTGGAAACTCAGCCTACCGAAAATGAAAAGAGTACAAAATGTTCGCAAATACTACGAAACATAACTAGGTCAAAGCTCAGAAGAAATGTAAATAAAAACATCTTATTTTCCCTCTAATCTGTAACTTTATTGAAGAAACACGTTTCTCATCGTGAAATACTATCCTCTCACAAATATTGTTGAAATAGGACCCGATAAGTTAAAACTCATCATTCACGAACATTAAATTAAATCATAAAACCCGTAGTCGTAATATAGAAATTATGATTGAAATAAGGAAGCTAAAGTTCCGTCTGTAATATAATCCTAAGAATTGATAAATATTTATTGAGATGTTCTTCCATATTATTAAGTTCTAAGAACCTGTGAAATGTCGTCGTAAACTTACCACTGTTTTGTAACGTTAGCTCAAAGCTCTACGTTTCCTGAAAGCCACTAGAAAGTTCCTCTGTGGTTGAGGTTTCCGGGTGAAGCTCGCTTCCACCTTCGATCTGATCATCAGTTACCATCAGGTGAGATGCAGGCCAAGAGCTTCATTCAGGCTGTTGTTAAAAAAAGTGATTTTTAAAAAACTTTGCAATTTGCATATTTAGACTTTCAGTTGGATGGAGAAAATTCATGAATAGGCTGTTGTTAAAAAAAGTGATTTTTAAAAAACTTTGCAACTTTCAGTTGGATGGAGAAAATTCATAAATGAAGAATCAGTCGCTTTGAAATTTTAAACTCATTTTGAAATTCTGAATTCCTTTATATATTTCGTAAAAATTTGTAGAAGTGCAATGTATTTTCAGACGCGTTACTGTCTTGTTTGTTCATTACATTTTTTATTAGAAGATTAATGCTAGGTACTCGTAAGTACTATCTGCTAGTGTGTTACAATAATACAAGGATAGAAAGCAAACACTCACAAAACTTCTAAATTAAGCATTCGAAAACTTGAACTAATTAAAGAAAAAGGGAATGCACGACGCTCGCTCAATGAGTGCAGACATCCAACGCGCGTGAAAAGATTAAAGTAAAGTAACTCGATTGAAGTGTGCGTGTCGTGAGACACATGCACGCCTGACACTTTCAGAGAACAAGCAAAGTCACTTTACTCAGAAGTTTGTAATTAAAACCTTAAAATAGTTAGATAACCTTACAAGACTTTCCAGTTAAGATGACTTATTATTCTAAGGTATACGCTTAAAAGAGGACCAGAGAGCATAAAACTAGGTTCTGTGAGGACAAAGTCGGTGAGGTCGATCGCCGCGTAGGCGTGACGATCTTGATGTGGCTGAAGGTCAAATAGGGGCAGAAATGGCACATAATATTCGTAGAAGTTTGGAAGGAAAAGGCTTTTGACCAGCACCAAGGACATAAAAAGGGAAGTTCTGATTCTTGCGTTTTACACAAAAATAGTGTGATGGCAATAATAGAACTTATTTGATTTGTTCTTAGTAAAAATATTGTGTTCTAATTAATTGTAGACGTTGACGAAGATTTTTACTATAGTCTCTCGTTCTATCTACATATGCTCATATCGACACTGGAAATTTCAAATGTCGTAAAGGACAGGGAATACAATGTCCTTTACGACAATTGAAATTTCCGGTATCGATATGTATATGTAAGTATATATCTATCTGTAACTGAGTAAAAACAATATGAAATTGAATGATGAAGGACCTACCTACATAATGTTTCCATCTTCCCAGTGCGTAGAACTTAGATGTCGTGGGCCGAAATGATAAGACAGCTTTACTGTAACCTAGCTCGCATTTAAGTATCCAGATTGCTATAAACTTATAAACTATATAACGTCCCACATGCTGACAAAGTCGTGGGAGCTATAATAGGCACCAGCATTGTCAGTGCCTCTACTATCTACTTGGTCTCGATTATCTTCGATAACAAGTACGATATCGATTGATCTTTCTATAAAAGTAAAACTAATTGGATAATTGCAAATGCATTGTCTATATCGTGTAGTTTTCAACTGCAATTTTGTCCTTTAGTAAGCCCTGATTTTAATTAAAATTGACTGTATTTCGTACTGAAATAGAGGTTAATATTTTTTTAAGGGAAAACTTCTTTAGGGGCGTTGGGCATTTTTGAGATGGGAAAAACAATTGAACTCGCCACACCGCTACCGACACCTCATTTTTGTAAACGCGATTGTGCTCTTTATTTATATTACGTTACGGATCAATGTTCTATGCAAGTATTTTTATTTTAAAGGTTTTGGAAGTATTTTTTTTAATTATTCAAGTTTTCACTTCTGTCGGCACTCCCGGAGTGCCACTGTTTTTTTTTATTGATCATTGTTTGTATATTTTGACTACGAAATACCGTCACTTTTATCCATTGAGAAATATCATTGACAAAAAAAAAGAAATCATATCCAAAAATCTCGTTTGACAACTCAATAGGATTAGCAGTTAATAAAATTTGACGTAGCATTCACTAGCGGACAGAAACTCGAAGCCGCTACGAGAGAACGAACATGACACGTGCCGCCAACTATCTCTGTATCGAGACACGCACATGTTCGCACATAGCGAACCAACATGTTCAACTGTAAGGAACTGATAAAGAGTAGCCGTAAATCTGAGTTAGCACTTGAAACAACTGTTCTATGTTATCTGCCGTTGTCACAAGCCAACATTCCCGTAAAACATGCTCCAACACAGAAAATCAATATGAGCTAACCTAGACTTGGCTGGACGTTTATCTGACCGCGTTTCGTACCACAAATCACCTATGCAAATGACTTTATTTTTTATTCACGCGCTGTCGGTTAGCGGCCTAAAGTGCCCGAGGCAAACACAATTGATTTTCTTTGAAAGAAGTGCGCATAACGAACAGAAATAATGCCAAGAATTATAAAGTCGTATTGTATCGATGGCGATAATTACATATGAAAACGGTGTAAATAACAGTTTGTCATTGATGCCCATTAAATTTAAATTGTCGAGAAAGTGCACAATCGTTGCTCTCTGCAACAACGTAATGTATTTGCCTTTCATTTGAAAACGAAGAGCGGTTTCTCCTGTCGTTCCGCGTATGATAAAGTTACGCGGGCTCTCATTACCGCAGATATCATTAACTTGGTCTCATTATTTATGGCGTTTGTAGAGCAAAACCGCGCAATGCAGAGGCGTAAACCCATTAACTGGCCAACTACTTTTGATATCGTACACTTTACCTTCCTTCGCCCTGCGCACGGGCACAACGCTCCGTGTAACTAGCCACGTTATCACGCCATCTCACATCCATGTCAGTTATTACACGAGTACAGTAATAATTGCCAATATTCTATACTCTTGAAATTACACGATCTTATTATGTTAGAATGTGCGTCGTGTTTAACGCACCTTGGCACGTTAGTCGACGCTATTCAAGATAAACTTAGTGTAACGTAGTTACGCTTGTTCAAAGAAAACGCCAGAGGCCATTAACTGGGACAAAAGGGAACCTTCGTTGTCATAATATTTCCTTTGGTTTATGGGATTTATTATTTTCTTCCGGTGACTGTTTTCACCATCATTCCCCCTTTGACAACTGTTTATTTTAGTAACAGTACCCTGTCAGGCGCCATGTTTCTTTTCGTTGCGTGTGGCGCAAGCGCAGCCCAGCCCCGCCGTGTATATCACAATTAAACAATTTACTCTCACGCACTTTCTTCCCGTGTTTAATTATAGACGTGGTGATGCTAGGTTTGTTTTAAATATTTATTATTATAAACATGTGTTTATTTTGTTTCACTATGCGTTTGACTGTTATTTACGTGCGTAGTGCGTACGTGAATACGACGGGCTATGCAGATTGTTTTCAATAAGAATCTGTTATCATGGGATGCAGGGGCGTTGTAGATTGCCCAGGTTAGTGATGACGAGTAATCTACGCAATTTAACTCGGCGCCCTAGGGCCGCACGCGCGCACCATACGTCGCCCCGCGGGCCAAACGCAGGCCTTACACACGAGATAACATAAAGGTGTTGCTACATAAAGATCGCATCGCAGTCACAGCGCATATTTTATGCAGTTTGTTGTAACAGTTAAAACTCAATGCCGTCGTGGGCGTTGGCAGATGAAAGAGACTCGCGTGAATACGAACAATAGCACAAAGATATGTGTTCCTTCAGCCGCTCGTTTATAATAAGAGAGAGGTCATAATAATGTTGATAGAAATACTGCTTCTAAATTCAATGAATTTTCTCTATTGTGTGTCTACTGTCTATGAATATGTCAAGATTGTCCGCTTCCACCACTTGTCAAAGTAGACTATCGATTAAATCTCTACGAATTTTCTCATAGTCATTGTAGGACTTTACGATTGAAATCAGCTTAGCTTACTTTAAGTTTAGTGGTTGAAAAGACTTGCTGCTTCATCTCATGGGCCTTCGTCACGTCTCTCTGTACCCAACAGTGAATGCTCACCTTTACGATCTCATGTGTCAAACATGTGGCAACATTGTACACCCTATGTTTAGGCCAGAGTGTCCGGCCACTATATCCACGGTTTACGACTAGGCATGGTGCCTTAATGCCTCATCGGCTACTTGCCCTCTAGTTATTATAATGGGAAATCTATGTAGGGCGTGACCACACTCTTGTTCTTTAACAGTAGTGATAAAGAAAGCTTTGTTTTGTTTCAAGAGGTTTGCCTTGAGTAACATAAGTGCCATTAGTAACGCCCAGTTCTATGTGAAGTTGACAAGTCGTTTGTTAGGAGAAAATTTCTCTAAAGAGTTATGGGACAATACTAAAAACTAATTTCCTTTCAATATAGCCAAGCCTGTATGGGTAACTATAAGTATCTACCCTGATTTTGCCACATTTTCACCCATCATCTCCATATTTTTCAGAATTCATCCACGTTCCTCCAAGAGCTTTTCTAGGGCCGTCTGTCCATACAAATATTTGTCTGCAAATCACCCCAAACCAACCTATGTGTATTCGATTTACAAATTATATGTATGTATCTATGTATTAGTATGTATTCATTTTCAAGTTATCTGTCATTTATGTTGCACCTGCCATGTTTTGTCTCTGCATCACCCTAAGGTTGACTGGTAGAAAATGCCTCAGGCATTAAGTCCGCCTTTGTACAGTATTTTTTTACTTGTGCATGAAGTTTTAATAAAAAAATAAATACGTAAAGGCAAAGTGGAACACTTGTTCATTTCAAACCCCGTGGGAGAAAAGCTTCAACTTAAATAATAGGTCAGTTACTAACAGTAGAGTGGAGGCACTATTCAGTCTTCATCTCAGCACATATTTACTAGCTACCAGTTAGTAGCTAGGTAGATACCTCGTCATTGTTAAGTCGAGGAAGTGTGACCGGACACAGCGCCGGCGCGCTATCGATTCAGTTATGTGTCGAGATAGTGCCATTTGTATAATGTCGATAGTGGTCTGTTTAGAGAGGCATGTAATGATCAGGGGAAGTTATTGTCTGTGGTTGTTGATTGCGTGGGCTTCCGTGTTGATTTCCACTTGGGTTAAGAGGAAATCTAACTCTTTGATGACAAATATACATACACTGAACACCGGTCTGAAATGGTTCTACTGCAGACCGATTGCCTCTTCCTTTATACGGATGGTTAACATAACACTTTCGACTCCACCCACTTTCATATTTTTGGGAATATATGTAACCGTAAAAAAAAAATGCTTGGATTTTAAAACCAATCAACCAACCAGCATTTATGTACTAATAAATATTGTTAAAATATACATCAGATTTTATTTTCACGGTTTATAATGCTGTATTCACAAAGAAAATCTTACATTTAATGAGCCCTCCGCGAGGGCTCCCGGCATCCCATATACGACTAAGTGAACTCTCCAGGACGGCTCCCGGCACTGAACGTGTTAATCACGGTCTAATACGTCCAGGTTTCCTTTACGATGGTTTCCTTCATTGCCAGTAAAAGCACTATTTGCTAAAAATAGTTCCATTAATTTCAGTATATTCGGTTGGCAAGTCAGTCAACATTAAGATAACCATACAAACCCTTGACAAAGACAACATGGAAACTTGTATTTGCATCAGAATAAAACTCAACAAACCAAACAGAGCTACTTGAATCGTCTTTGGTGGCTTCCACTCGGTGCTCCGGCGATCGCGAGCCCCGATAACATCCACGTCATAAAACCAAGTATTTGCTCTACCAACTCGGGCGTTATCTTGCCATCTTGTTGCATTAACTACGCCGATTTGCCAGTCAAGTTAAACTGTTATGACAGTACCAGCCTAGGTTTACGGGAATGCCGTGTAATTGAATATTTTCTAGTTGTCTGTATTGTAAAGCTGGGTATCCACCATGTTTGACCACCGTCTGTGCTCCGTGCATCTGTGGTCCTACCACGAACGCGCAGAGTAAACGTAAGGCCATCATTACATTTGTAAGCTTTCCTCACGTAAGTCGCTTACGTAATTAACTTACGATAAATTTGCAAATGTAAACTCTCTTGTAAGTAGTTTATTGTAATTTCTTCTTACATCTTACGCATTCTTAAGCTATTTACATAAGTTTTACGGAAGCAACTTACAAGTGTAATGTCGGCTTAAGTTCGAACGAACGTAACGTAAGTTCGAGCGATTTTGAAATTGAAAATACTCGTTTCGCATATAATATTTACTTAGGATTAAGACTTTATTCAAATTATGGGTGAAAACACTTGTTTTCCTTGTCGCAAAATTTTTAACCTAAATGCTTTAAGATAGTGGTATTTTCGATTCAGAAATCTTCCGAAGTTACGTTACGTTTATGTCAAGACCGATGACCTTGTGAAGGCCACAGGAATCCGCTGGATGCGGAAAGCACAGAATCGGTCGAAGTAACGGTGATTGGGGGAGGCCTATGTCCAGCAGTGGACGTCTTTCGGCTGAAATGATGATGTCAAGAGTTCGGTGCTTAGAGCCTCTGCTTTGTTGCGGTGGCCGTTTTTATGCAAACACAAAGAGCACAGTCTGTTGGTGCGCGCACATTGTGGAGAGCCAGCTTAATAGTAGCTCTGGCTTGAGCATAAGCAGTTTAATAAGGAGTCTGGGGTTAGACGCTGTTTATCAATTTACTTTATAGTCGATTGTTTTGCATCTTTGTTGAAGGTTAGATACGCTTTCTTTGACCTCTATTGAAATGTAAATAAGTGGTAGCTTCTTGTTTATTACACTTGTGTTTTCTGCATCAAATATTTCTATTCATAATTTAGGACGGTAAGTAAATGAATGAAAAAGTAAAAGAAGGCTGTATTACATTTTACTGCCGAATTCATAACGTCGCGGTCGGATTTTAATAACATTCTTATTTTTTTTTCGTTACCAAGCTTTACGGGTTAACTTTGATTAGTGGAGAACATATTTTTTTTTTGAGGTGTCCTTAACCTTTTTTTTATTTTTATTTATTTATCTAAGCTTGAAAAAATTAAAGCTTATTAAGAACTAGACAGCCAGATGTTAATCTATCAATCGAACGATCTTTTTAATGTATTCATCATTAATTCTGTATGCCAAACAGAAAATAGACGGCACACAGTTTTCCTACTAAACATAATAATATTTAACCAGCCTGGCAACCCCATGAGTTCAAATTACGATTTGATCAGGAAATGAAAGTGTTCCCCTCTCCCGGAAGTGGTACCCCTCGGCCACTGGTCAGGTAGGGAAGTAGGGATGTCCACCGGTTGCCGTGTCCAGTTGCATGTCAATACATGTATTAAATTCTAACGAGTTCATGTATCGAATTTCGATTTAGTTAGGGATTGGCTTTGTAAATCGGGGTGGATAATACGAGGGGGTGAAATGTAGGGTTGGAAATCGGTACGGTTTTAAGTAATATTAGTGGATTTTTTTATTTAACATTGAAAAAATAATTGCTAGTAACCGTACTAGCAATTATTTTTTTAAAGTTAAAAAATCCACTAATATTACTTAAAACCGTAGAAGATGTGGTGCTTAACCAACCAAACTAATTTCATGAAAAATACTAGTGTCAGTTCTTTGACAGATAAACGACACGAAGATATCAAATAAACGTGTTTTAACAATATTTTACTTTTAGCCCCTAATTTAACACCCCAATGTTTTTTTTTATAGGGTGCCGAACGCCCCGAAGAGCTGCATTGGGGAGATTTTCAACGCAGATCAAACCGATGGCAGCCCAGTGAAGAATGGTGCCACCAGGCCTCGCGCACCACGTGACACCCCCACTCGCCCGCGCGACACCCATTCCAGGCTCTTCGGACAGGTGCGTCAAACACAAGTAAGCATTCAGATTTTTATATTATTTAAGAAGCTCTGGAGAAAGGATCAAGTATCGTGTGCAGAAATACCCACGACCGTTCACCCCCGGGATACACACCTCGACATGACCAGTTCCCTAATTGCGTAATACACGATCAATTACAATCTGAACCGTTTTGAAAGAGATTGCTAATCCATTGCTTCATAAGTTCGAAATAAATCTGCTCAACAACGTAAGTAACGCAATGAATGTTGTTGAACTGTCTAAATTAAACTGATTAGTTTTAATCATTTACCGAAAATGTGATACGCAATTAAATAGCAGGTTTATATACGCAAGGACAGTTCCCATTAAAATTACTCTTAGTGAGGATTCAGACCAGCATCCTTCTGAATTTGATGACAAATATGGCAAAGGATACTGGAGCTACGAAACCCACAAGTTTTCCAGGAAGAAGGTTTTAAACACTTTAAAGTCCTCTACTTGGGTGCTATGTTAATAATGGCATCGCCGACAAGACATTTAAATCATTGGTAAACACACCATAAAATCTTGTTAGTTAAAACATGATTACTTGTAACAGGTTGATGCAAATGCCATATAAAACCTTAGCGTGGTGGTCGGTGGTCTAATCACTCGGCAATTACTTGAACGGTAAAAGTAAATCGATTCCCGAGTGGTGTCGCGGACGTATTACGACGTATGACAGTAACCCTAAGTGGAGACTTATGTCCCCACGACGAGATTTATCGAACGCGATATTATAATATTTATGAATGGCATGTAGCGGCTCTATGGTTTGTTTGTTTTTTACTATGGGTAAGTTGTAAGGATCGACGTTTTCGTTTATTGAAATGCCAACAGCATTTGCGTTGGTCCTTATTTTTGCTTCATCATGTACCATTAGATTCCTTTCTTTTCTATGACAAAGATTTGAATACAAAAGTCTGGATTCTATATTATGATTAGGAAATTACCAAGAGAGTAAACCAATCGACCGACCCCCAAACCAATCAACCAACCTTCCACCACCCAATCAACACCAATATCACCAATATTGTTCACCAATAATTGTGACCTATTGCTATTTATAATCCTAAGTCTATGCCTACATTTATCTAATGACATATTTTTACGTCACGTTCCAGGCTGTGAGCAACCCGATGGTGACTGATACAATCCGCAGTCACATTCAATTCGGTGACTCGGAGATGAACGGTTCAAGCCCCATGCACTCCCCATCCAAGGCGTATGGCAACGGGAGCGCTACATCGACCCCAAGCCGAGGTGAGACGGACCTCGGTGGACACTGTGAGTCAGTCTCGATGTAGGCACGAAAGAGCACGGCTAGTAACGCTCGCGGAATGACCACGGACACGAGACTACACGCAAATCGTGGAATGGAAATTGTAATTAAGTTTAGAGAAAAATTTCTTCCAAATTGATATTTTTAATTGAAGATTCTGGTAAATTAATGACGTTTCTATGAACTTTCCGTATAATTTTACGGTCGTTAATTGTCTTGTCCGATGTTTGTCTATGCTCATGTACATCTATTAAAAACTAATTGCATAGCAATCAGATTGAAACGGACCGGAAAGTCACTGGAAAGAATGTATCGTGTAAATTTTAAAATTTTAAGCTTTATGATTGGCGAGTAAATCTATCCATTCCACGTTCAAAATGTGTGAGATCGTTCACAGAATTCGCAGTATTCCTGTAATGCTCTTATTGGTTTTTACGAGCATTTTGCGAGTCTGCGTGCGATCGCTCTGAAACCGTGCTCAATTCCAAATATTTGGCACTCGTGCACGCTAGGAAGAAAACGCTTCTTACACATAATCAATATTATACAGATACGCTCTGACTTTCTTCTTCCACTTATATACTCACGAATAATGTCTACTGAAGTTTCAATTAATGACTCATTGTAATAATAATTATAACAGAAAATAACAAACTCAACGAGCCGTGCTTAGCGTAGAATGGAGCATGATTACACAATAATATTTAAAACTGAAATAGATACTAAAGAATTAATCATGCCTATAATATTATGATTTTACTGGAATAACAATTTTCATTACAATAACAATTAACTATATACAGTGATTGCACGCGGAACTACTTAGGTATTAAACTTATATTTAAGCGTTATAACGAAAAGGATACAATCATGTAACCATCAGAGCATTATAGCTCTAAAGTTAGGTCCCTATTGTGGTAGATCGAATGAAAACCGATTGTTCTGTGAATGGTAGCATCGTACGCTCCACCGAAGAGGAATCCCGTGACAGGCGATGGAGTTTACGTGGCGCCGCAGCGCCGCCGTCACCCCGCCGCCAGCCTGCGAGGTGCCGACCCCAGCCCCGACGACTCCTACACCCAACTCCTGCACCCACAACCCACTCACAGATACTACACCAACGAATGGCCCCCAAAACCAGCTAACTACTACGTAGAATCCACAATGAAACCCAGCCTTACCACAAGAATAACTCCTTACACGCTCCTCGGCTTGGCAAGCGATGACCCGGACATGATTCATCCAGTCATAGACCCTGATTCTTTGTCGCCCCAACTTGTTCTTAATCGGCATTGGCCCCCTTTCCCAGCTCAGCATTATTTAGAGCCCAAGGAACATAAAATTCCGTACCACCCTCTACCACCGTACGCATTTGTTGGAATGCATTCGGCTCTTGGTGAGAGACCCGCTCCTGATTATAAGTATGATCCGATTCCTGCATTGGGAGGACCGATAGATCCATATCTGATAGCTAATACTGATCCTCCACCAACACTTTTTAAATACGAGCGGGACGGGCCCATTCCCGACGTGATGCCTCTAGCAACTTCTTTAATCCCCGGTCCGCACACCCTCACCGGTTTCCCGCCTATATTCCACAAACACGTCCCCGGATACATTTTTGATCGCAATCGGCATGCAGAGGACCTCCGACCTAAGACGTACTTTGTAGACTATGTTCGCCGAAGAGAGATGGGTGGGTGCTCAGTTTATACTGGAGGAATGTTGTTGTTTTCGCACCAATTACTCTGATGGAATTTTCTAACCACACTCAAGATCATTTCGACGAAGAGAAAGCTTGTCACTTTTCATTTGCTGTAAATACAAAGGGACTGGAGATCGATACCTTCGTGTTTTTAAATTGAGCACCCATTACCGTTTTATAATTTGCTCATATTAGGGTTTAGTTTGACCGTTTCTTCTTAGTGAGCAGTTTAGGCTTGTTTGATGTCGAATAGCGCTTATTATCGTGTCCTGCTTGTACTGTTGTCGAGTATCTATTCGTTGTTGTGCTGTGTATAAATTGTGTATTTGTGTATATACATACGTGCCAAACTATAATCTTTCTTCTATTTCTCACGAATACTCTTTCTTTTATCTATTACTTATTTGTAAGTAGGTTTAGATGCCTATATTATTAGGTAGGTACTCTGAGTACTGCTTTACTTTATAATTAATTATTATGTAGGCAGAGTTGTAGGTTTAATTGTTGATATTATTATATAGAGCTTTTGTATTGTATTACTGTTGTACTATACCTAAACTATGATCGTCAATGACATACTTATGACTTTACATTGTTTTGTAGGTCTTTATAATAACTGTAGCTAGGGTATTCACGTATTTTTTGCATGTTGAAAATTAAATTTCTCTCAAGTAGTTTCTTAACAAGACTGATTTTAAATATTTCCATTTCATTAGATACTTTTTCACAACATTAAAATTCCACTGAAGTGACATTGTTGCTTTAGATGTGTGCTTAATAATCGACGATAATACTAATGGAACCAATGTAATGATTACAGAAGGCAACCCGATCACCGGTGACGGCTACAAATCGATGAACGGCCAGATCAACACGGTGACGTCAATCAACGGCAACAGCCACATGATCCACAACTCCAGCCGCGTGCCGCCCGGAGGCTTCTCCTCCGGATTGTGGTAAACACACCACTGCCGACCACCCACCTACTCCATCACACCGCGGCGAAAGAACAGCATCAAGTCACCGCCAATTATCGGCATGCGCAGACTGATTATACTCTAAAGCCGATGCTTCATTCGAGGATGTCTCGAAAGTAAAACAACGCTCGTGGCTTTATTTATTTTTAAACCTCAGATCGAGGCAGACCGTGAAAACATACGCCTCGATCTAAGGCGAACAAACGCCTCGAATTAAGCAACGGCTTTACAGTATACATATATAACGGTACATAATGAAAAATGCATTTAGTTCACTTCCTATTATTTCGTTAATCAACTAAATTTGGGTAGTATTGGCAAATTCTAGTAACGCCATTAAATTTATGCACTCGTAAATTGCAACGTCCATTAAAATTTGGAAGGGTATATGTTGTTAATTACATCCTTAGCCTATACCAATAACAGTTTCATCTTTTGAATAATTTAGAATAGATTATAGATATTTTTGTAATAGTAATATTCGATAGTTATTGTAAAGTTAATAGATTCGCAATGTGGAACTTGGCAATCATAATCAGTAAACTGCTATCGCGCGATCAGAAATATCTCAAGCAGTTTCCTTTATGATTTCAAAGTTGTACATTGAATTATCTTAAGAACTTGAAATTGTACTCTTTCACACTTGTACGAATATGTTAACCCATTGATATTGTGAATTTAGGAGTGAGGAAACGTATCAGCAATATACCAAAACGAATAGTGCCTTGATCGAAGATGAGGGAAATTCTGTAAGAATTAATGTACAGTTGGTAGGCGTAACGTACTAAGAATGAAGATTTAATGATTATATATCTATATTTCGCGGTATAGAAATAGTAATCATGCGGCACTCCAGCTAATTGATACAAGTAAATTAACCTTAACTTTAATATTCGAAACTCCATAAGGGTCTTTAATATCATTTGTTGAATTTCATTATCTTAATATTTAAATAGAGGGATTTATAAAATGCATTTATTTAAACTTTTTATACGAGTTTATTTTATTTTTTAGTTTATTTTCTACTCATTTAGAAATTAATGTAACTATCGACGGATTTGAATTTTTGGTCGATTATCTGTTAACATTTTATAGGTAATCGGATGATCAAGTATTTATGACGGAGAGTGGTGTTTCTATGCGTAGAGGTAACAATCCGGTAGACTTAGCGTAGGCATATCATCTTTGTAAAAACTTTATAATATAATCTAACATGAAATCGCATAATCACTGGCCTAATGTAACAAATGTTAATAGATAATAACCATTATTTCAAAATAAAGTTTTTTTATTAATTATTTTGGTGTTTTGTTTTCGATCCTCCTATAAAATTCCTATTGCTTACTTAAACTAATGTAACACAAATGAACAAAAATTATCGACGTGTACAAATTTAACGCAAGTCTAGTGATGAGATTGGCTGTCGATAAATTATGCAATAGACATGGGCGTTGGATTTTTACGCTAACTATTCAAAATACGAAACGAAACGATTTCAGATTTTGAAATTGTTTTCAAAATCCGTTTTTAGAAATCGATTTCAGGAGAGGCACCAACTCGCAGTTTCGATCTTCTCTAGTAATATTATTTAGTTGTAAGTGCATCGATCAAAACTATCCAAACAAACAAATACTTGCTAACGCAAATCTACTCTTGCCGTGGTTTTATGAAATCGGTTTGTCTAGTTCGGATTATCGATACGATTCGATTTCTGACTGAAATCGGATTTTAGATTCGTTTTGATGTAGGTTCTAATAAATTAATAAATTGTTATTAATTTATGAGGTTCTGACGCATGTCTAAGCAAACAATCACAGCAGTTCACGCTTGACAATTTTTCACATTAATTTTACGATAATTTCGTTCCAGAAATAGACTCGGCCTCGAACAAGGTACGAACTTTGCTTGGATTTAGGAGTGGCCTTAAAATTTGTCAGCTATGTTCAGCATGCGTTCAGCATGGATAAAGGTCGGCCTACAAGTTCTACAACAACCCTCAAACAACACTCGCTGTGGGTTGTCACATCAAAGCGGTGGAAGTAGCTTCAATACACTAAAATTGCAACGTCGTGTCGCCTCGAACGGAGCCAACTTAACCTGAGTCTATAATTTTATCTATAAACCCCCACGACTTCATAGGAACTACAGCGGTCATTTCTTTTTCTTATCTTTTACTTTCAAAAATATGTAAATTTTATTTTTAAATGTTCCTTTTGTTCACGGTTTGTATTTCCTGTGCGTGTCCCAAATAAAATATTTTTCTTTCTTTCTTTACATTATTAGATACTTACATTATTTAACCTGGCAGTACTCGATGGGATAAAAATAAAAACTTGAATAGTTTTAACGAAAATTTTATAATAATTTACTTATTATAAATTAAAAATATTATTTATACCCTATCAACACTGTCTACTAGATTCTCACTCTCCTTCTCTTTAGCTACATTGTTACTTCTTCTTTCTTTGCTAGGTGGTAGGTTAGCAGGCGATTCGATCTCAAATGTGACTGGTCCATCGTTTTGTATGCTAACTTGCATGTAGGCAGCGAACTTGCCATCTGGAACAGATTAGTCAGGTGTAAAATTATTAACGTCATAACGTCAACGCCGGCTGTCGCTGAAAACCAGCGCTGGGGCTCTGTCTCGCATGGGGTCGCAGCATTATGCTGAGCGTTGGCCATTTTGAGTGGATGTGACGCATATTTTACCCCAACTTGTTGAAGTGAAAACTTCTTTAAGCGCGTTGGGCTTTTTTGTGATGGGTATATACAATTAAACTCGCAACACCGTTACCGACACCTCATTTTTGTAAACGCGATTGTGCTCTTTATTAATATTACATTACGGATCAATGTTCTATGCAAGTATTTTTACTTTAAAGATTTTGGAAGTATTTTTTTTGTGAACGCGATTGTGCTCTTTATTTAGATAAGGTTACGGACCAATGTTCTATACAAGTATTTCTCTTCCACCAAGGCGATCTTGTTCAAGTTTTAACTTCTGTCGGCACTCCCGGAGTGCCCGTTTTTTTTTGTTTGTTTTGTTTTCTTTTTTGCGTCATGTTTACCGCAAATAGACGTATTCTTTCTTTCTTTCATTTGTCAAATGCATAGTCTCCTCCTTTTTTGAAGGCGGTTGAATAGGACTAGAGAATGTCTCACCCTCGCCTATACAGGGTCAAATAAAATTAGCTAACGAAACTCCGGAGACGCCATGGGTTTGAATAGGACTAGAGAATGTCTCACCCTCGCCTATACAGGGTCAAATAAAATTAGCTAACGAAACTCCGGAGACGCCATGGGTTTGAATAGGACTAGAGAATGTTTCACCCTCGCCTATACAGGGTCAAATAAAATTAGCTAACGAAACTCTGGAGACGCCATGGGTATAGATATCTAAACACGACAAAATAAAAAAAGATTGAAGATTATAGATATTTGACCCTGTATTCTGTACTAAATGAGCAAAAATGAGCAATATTTGTATCATCAGCTGAAAGACGTCCACTGCTGGACATAGGCCTCCCCCAAGCACCGCCACTTCGACTGATTCTGTGCTTCCCGCATCCATCGGATTCCTGCGGCCTTCACAAGGTCATCAGTCCATTTTGTGGGAAGGCCTCGAACAAAATGGACAGATGACCTTGTAATGTCCAACGCCATTAATATATAATATATTTGTTTATATTATATATTTTATTTTGTAATCACGTTCTCGAAAACGGCTCTAACGATTTTGATGAAAGTTGCAATATAGGGTTTTACGGGGGCGAAAGATCGATCTAGCTAGGTCTCTTATCTGGGAAAATTAGTTTTGTCTATTTTTTTCACAGCCTGGGGAATGTGATACAACGTTGGAATACCTGGACATGTTTATCTACTTACACCCGAGCAGAAGCTCGGTCGACCAGGTACTAAAATTGAATTGGCATTGGATGCACCTTGCCCTAGCCTAAAATGTAACAAATGGGAACGAAAACTGATGAGCATGAAAACTCGGATGTTAATCTAGCAGTGATGCAAGTGATCTTGTGACCAGAATTGTGACCAATTGGACTTAGGGAAACTGAAGATTTTAGGCCTGGAGCCCTAGGAAACTGGAGTGGGGTTTTTATTATTTATTTATTGATTTATGATCTCCAACAAAATATGTACACATTACAAAAATACATAATGACACTGACAGCTAGTAACAAGCAGCAGAGCTACTAGAGTGGCTACAAGAGTATCCACATAAATATAGATGGCGCTAGTTGTGCAAAAAAAACCGTGGCAATCTGGGAGTGCCGACAGAAGTGAAAACTTGAAAAAAAAATCGGCACCACGGTTATCAACGCGTTGATTTCTTTTACTCCACAGTGTCGGTAAATTCGGTAACAGTGTCGCGATAGTCCCATCGCAAAAATGCTCAACGCGCCTAAAGAAGTTTTTACTTTAAAAAAATCTTATAAATTTACCTGCATTTTATATTTACTATATCTACATAATAATTGCATATTTTATATGTTGCATAAAGTTTAAGATTAAATAAATAAAAATAATCAATGTGCAGCTCCAAATAAAATTATCATGCTTCATTATCAAAACCATTTACAAGTGTCTGATAAAATGTAGATAAATAGCAAACATACCCTTAACTTTCTCTGGTTTGTAGGCTTCCTTCAACATTTGTAGGAAGTTTTCATAAAATTCTTTTGATTTGTCTCCTGGCATTGCATGGTGGAAGTCAGGTTTGTTACCCTGTAACAAAATCATACTTGATAAATACATCTATGACTGACAGTAAATTGCATTATACAATTTGCAATTTGCAATGCAAACTGAGTAGCAATTAAAAAAACAATTGCCATTGATTTCAGCCTGTTACAGATCAACCAAGGAGATTCAAAGGCAGTCAAGGAGTAATTTTATTGCCATAAATTGCTGACTAGTCTACCTAAGTAAGATTGGTGAAGAGCAGTGGTGGCCCAGAGGTAATGGCCCTGACTTACGAGTCTTTCAAACCCAAGCAGGCGCTTTACTTTGTGTAAATAATTTCATCATCACCAAAACATCGTGAGAAAACCGGCATGTCCTAGAATCAAAAATTCGAAATCATGTGACATCTACCAACTCACATTGGGCCCACGTGGTAGATAGCAGCTGTGCCCAAGCAGTGGGAACATTATAGGCTGATTATGCTAAGATTGATAATCATGGTTTGGTATAAAATATTTCAGATGGTAAGTAGAATAAATTAATGCAATGCAATGAACTTACTTTCCATGTATTGTATAATGTGAACTGGCTGACACATAATATTTCTAACTCTCTATCAGAAACACTTTTCTTCCATTTTTTCTCCGATTCATCATCAAATAACTTGATACTCAATATTTTGCGAATGCTGAAACATTTAGGTACATTAAATTATAATTGGCTATAATTTAATTAAATCTACAATAAACATAGCTTGGTAACTTGTTAGAAATAGGTACAGAGAATAGTCCTTCCACCCACAACTCTTGTAAACAAATAAAAACAATAATTTTATATCAAATTAAACTTTAGTCATAAGTGTAGTGTAGTTTAATAGTGGTGGGAGGCACAGTATATGGACAGATAATAGTAACATGCAAAATCCATTAATCATTGGTAAGTATGAAAAACTTATGAAAGTAATTTATGTGAACCATTTTGTGAAAACATTCTCAAAAAATAGGGGCTTACATGTATTCCATATCCTTCTTGTTGTCACTATTTGATATTCCAATAAATACACAAATACCTTGACCAATACTGCTTATAACTTCATCGTTTACTGTAATCATAAAATATTATATTGTTATAATATCATCAATAAATTGGTGAATATAAATTATAAAAATAGTTTGAACAAGAATACCAGAGTGGAAAAGGCTATTTACACCAGTCTGCTAAAACTGGTTAAAAGTAACAATTAAAATGGATTTTTTAAACCCACTTTAATTAAAGATTTCTAATAAGAAAGAGTTTGATGCAGATTGTTGTTATAAAGTTAACCTAAAAATTATTGTTAAAACTCACCGGTCACTTTAGCGTTCATAACTCGTTGTATTAGTGCTTTCATTTTGTATGGTATACTGTTGTACTCTTATTGATTATAACTTACAATAAAATAAGTTTCAATACATTTATTTACAATTTTCGCAACAGTAACTTATCATATTTACTTGACAAAACTGTCAATAATCATTTTTTCTCATGTCAACACAAACCGCACCGGTTTTTCTCAATTCAGCTTCAGTACCTATTTTCGTGTTACTGTGATGCACCCTCTTATATTTCAATGATTATAAAAGTAATAAACAAATAAAACACTTAAAATTAAAAAAAAAACTATAGTGCTTTGATAAATGCATTAAAAGTCATTGTGCCTTGCTATTGTCGCCTTTTAGTTCAGCTATTCGATACGAGATGACGCTTTGCATAAATTACAATTATTTTATTAAAAACCCAAAAGATGGCGCCTGTGGGTTTTATTTGTGCCTTTTCAGGATCATAGATTATGATAGTTCATAAACACCTAATGCTTGAAAATTATCTTTCACTGTGCAATCATTTTATCACATAGGTTTATCTGTACTAATTGCCCATTGCCTTCTTGATAATGTCAATGACCTAATGCCCGAATTTGATTTCTAGGTTTTACTTATCGTTTTTTTACCAATATGTTTTATAAACATTTTGTTTTTTTTTATCGTTCTGAAGCAGAAAAACTACATTGAGCTACGCAAAGTAATTATTATTGACATAGTCTGTTGCTTACGGGCGGCGTTAAAGGTTACTGCGTTCATTAAGTACCTACCTACTAAGACAAAAAAGAAGGTAGGCACCTATACCTACCTAATACGTACAGCCGAAAATCAAACTTCTATGATACAATCTGACCGGTGCACAAAGCTACCACTGAACAAGAAAAGAAAAGACTGAAAACGAAGATTGGCCCAATAGAGGGTAGGTAGACTTGTTTATCATAAGGCACCGTGCACGAAAAAATCCCTTTTTCGTCAATAATTTATCTAATTGTAAGAAAGCTTGAAATAATTGAAACATTAAGTCTGTGTTAGTATAAAAGTACAGTTTTCGTGGTGCTAAACCATTCGTGTCAGTCACAGCACCTGTTAATAGTTGCATCACTTTTGCGCTCTCGAAAATATAGCTAATTTCGCCTTTGATTTACATAAGATGATAATAGTATAATCATAAAATAAAAATTTTGATTTTATTTCAAGGATAGCTGAAGAATAATGTGTGATTTTTAAATTTCTTGATATGATTTGCTAAATAATAGGAAAAAATACTTCACAGACGGGTTTAAAAAAAAATGGTTATTTCAACATTTTTTTCTGCTATATTTTGTATGGAAGTTGAAAAAACTGGTAGGCCTATGTACTAGTAGACCATATGATGATTTGTAATTTTCAAAATCAAAAGCAGTTTCTTTTAACGAAACGATCAAACGTCAGACTCGCGTAAATTTTTGGAAAACTTGTTGCATATTTTAGTGATTTTCTACGAATCCTTAATTTACTTGAAAAATCCCTTGCCGCAATGTACAAGACAAAGAATTCGACTTTTCAAATCATAAATAATTTTGTTTAAATTCTGTTACCCTTTCACATAACTAATGAACAAAATTGATCAAAATTAGTCGATTTCGTGCACGGCCCCTTAAAAGCAAATTAAAAGTAAGTACCTAGGTTCCCAACTAACCAAACACATGGAGTACAAATATTTAATTTAACCGCACTTTAGCCATAAATCTTCATACCTACAGCACACATTAAAAACACATGTTTTATTATTTTCAAACAATAGCAGAAGACTGAAGGGCACAGCACCAGACACCTACAAGTTAGAAGGTGTTACACGCACGCGGCGACAAGGTCATTCCCCAGGGCGATGCGCTTACGCAGGTAAGTAAAGATTCAGTAGGTCTATTTAAAAAAAACTGACTAAGTGACGACTCATGCACAGCACAATAGATAGTTTAGACTTTAGAGTCTTATACTAGTATATGTAATCTGTGCTTATACTATCTATTGACCATCTCATCTCATTCATTCCAAAGCGAGATTTACTTCGAGTCAGTTTTAGTTAGTAAATATAAAGCTTTAAGGCTCCTGCAGACAGGCGCGACGCGACCCTAGTAGAACATTTCTATGAAAACTTTATGGATATTGTTGTAGCAAAATCGCAACGCACCGTCGCGTCGCGACTGTCTGCGTGAGATTTTAAGCTTGGATTAATTAATACCTACGTGGTTACTGAATTAAGAATTTGAGGATGAGACTTGGGTTTTTTTAAAGAAATTATGAATTTCGCGGGCTTCATTCATTCAATGCTAAAGAAGAATAGACAAGTTCTCAACTTCTAATTCCCGATTCAGAAACCGGAATTTCTGCGACATTTTCAGTTATCAATTGAATGGGAAATACCAAATTGAAGTACGAAGGATAACTGAGTTGTGGTTTTATGGCACACATTGTATGTTTAACCCTAAGCGTAAACCTTCTGTTTCCTCTTTATCCTGTGGTTTAGGTCAAGTGCGTGTGCGCACATCACGTTCAGACGCCACGTGCGCGCCCGAACGAGCCCGAATACCGAGAGTGGGCGTCACACTCACCGCTCATGGAAACAATTTATCTACCTACATACATACATCCTGCTTTAGTTTAGGATTTTAGGATGTGGATTGTTTCTGACGGTTAAAATGCAGTTTAGCAATTTATTTAGATTAGGGTTTGTTGCTTATTTAGCCTAAGGTACAGGCACCGTATAAGCCAACTAAATTTAAAAAATCACAGTAAATGAAATAATTAAGTAAAGGAATTAAGGTAAACAACTGGTTTAAATTTATAGTTTGTGAAACATTAAAAAAAAAACAAAAAAAAATACGATCTCAACAGAGAAAATTATTTTATGAGACTTCGGAACCTAGTAGCTCAAGAAAACCCGATATGAATTACCTAATTAATATAAATAATTATCTATGTAATAGGTATCAAACCTAGAAATTCAAGAAAAAAATTATTAAATATCTATGTTAAATATGCGGTTTTATTTAAAATAAAGTTTTTTAAGTAAATTAATCAGTCAAAAATGTGGCCTTGGGCCTTCAAATTCAATCGCAAGTCGGCTGATATAATTATTTATGTCATCACATTTTTCATACACCTGCAATTTTAACTTACGTAGCTACAAGATCAACAAATAATAAAAATTATTATGGAAATAAAAGTCACGCGAAGTTCACCACAGCATAGTCATCAATGTTATTTCTTGGAATTTGGTCAAATGTTAGGTAGTTTATAAGCAGAACAGTTTTATTTTGACAATCAGGGAAAGACGCAAAAATACTTAGGTAACCTACACCCACTACAGAACTTGACTAGAACATTAAAAAAAAACTTTAATTCAGATCTAAATTAGTCCATAAGTTGTTAGTGGTTAGTAACAGATTGTGCTTACATGCTATGTTAGTGTTGTTAGTAATTGAATTAATTAGTTTAATTGACGGCACGGTTGGCGCAGTGGTTAAGCGATTGACTGCTGCGCTGCGTGTCGTGGGTTCGATTCCCGCACGGAACAAATATTTGTATGACCTACAAGTAGTTGTTCCGAGTCTGGCTGTTTGTGTATGTAAGTTTAAATGTTTGTAAACGCACCCACAATACAGGAGAAATTCCCAGTGTGGGGCAACGTTTAAAAAATAAAAAAAAATTAGCTGAAAAGTAATGCTATTTTTACCCAGTGCCTTTGGATGGGGCAGTCCGGTCTGAAAAAACTTTAATTCAGATCTAAATTAGTCCATAAGTTGTTAGTAACAGATTGTGCCTTCATGCTATGTTAGTGTTGTTAATAATTGAATTAATTAGGTAGTTTAATTTAGCAGAAAAGTAATGCTATTTTACCCAGTGCTTTTGGATGGGAAAGTCCGGTCTGCCAGCAATCATTTTCAGGATACTGTTACGAGTGTTACGCAAGCGTTGTAGTAAGGAAGCCGCTTTCTTACGCATGATGGCGTGAAAGCCATCCGTGTGCGCTGCAGCAAACATTCCAGACGCACTACAACGCCGCGACAACCGCAACAGCATCCTGAGAGCTCAGCTCGTATATGACACCTACAGGCCGCTCGAGTAGAAGGACTGACAGAACGCCTTAAATAAACTGACTTTGACGTCTGCCGTCCAGCGAGCGAACCTACGGGCGAGCATGTTGCTCCTCACCGCCAACGCCTTGCGCTCGCGCTCTATGTCGCCATCATCCCGCAGGTCACTAGTGACAACATGATCTGGGTACTTAAAACTATTCACTACATTAAGTACTACGCCTTTGAGATACACCGGAGGTACACGACGGGGCTATTGTATATGTACTGTGGACCTCACTCTTTTTTGAGTTATATTTTACGACTCGCAGATCGTGAGTAGCTTCCTCAGTCCTCAACAGCATGTCGTCCACGTAATTTATTTTATTGACACATGCACTCTCTATATGACAGCCGACATGTGTGCTGCTCAGTCGCTCGATAAGCTGATTAACATACAAATTAAATAACAGGGGCGAGCTTAACCCCCCTGCCTTACACCACATTCCATTTGATATTCATCCGACAGAGTACCAACCTACCTTACCCGACTTGTTTGGTGAGCAGATACTGGTAGTATTTGAGGAGGGCTGTGTACTCCGCCAGTACACCTATACCCCTCAACTTGTCCCATACCACGTCATAAGAAACGAGATCGAAAGCTTTCGACAAATCGAGAAAACACGCGTTCACCGGCGTCCTCCTCGCGCTTGACGGTATGTTTCAAGCTGAGGATGGCACTCTCCGTGGACACTTTCGCCTTGAACTCGAACTGGGCGTCATGCACTTTAACAAATTCTGAGAGGCAACCCTTCATTATAAGCCCAAGAACTTAGAATCATATACTAATAATATATATATATTTTTTGTTTCTGTGTTTGTTTTCTACGGCCTAGCCGGATGAGAACTGATGACACGGGCCACCCCGGTGTTCCCCTCCCACACTTGAACCGGGGATCATGAGATCTAGTGCGTCTTCCATGATCCCCGACTGGCCCGCTCCCGCGGGTTACTTCATGCCCGTGTGCAAATCTGGAGTGTTCTTGTTGATCAGGGATTACTATAAAAAGGGGACAGATTTCTGTGGTCATACATTCCGGATTCAGCAGTATTATAAGAAGCAACTCTGAAGAAGTGTTTTATTTACCACATCCTACTACGACGCACCTACCAAAAAGAGATCACAAATAATTGAATAGAGTCTATTCAATTATTTGTGATCTCTTTGGTTCCTAACCTTTTCAATAATAAAATCAGTTTTCCTAATAGGTCACAGGGGTAACACCAGGGAATAGAGTGTGAGTCCCTCCTTACCCCAAACCTTCCAATAGCAACTTAATTTGGAGAAAAAGTTTCAGTTGAAATTATATCGATGGTCATGAAGAGCTTCTTCCATCACAAAAAGACCACGAAAGGTCCGCAGATCTGCCACAAAACAGTTTCTAAAACACAAACTAAAACTAATTCAAACAATAAACAAACTAACAAGGCATAACTTAAAGTTCCTTTAAAGTTAGTCGTAGGTAATAATATAATACAATAATAGAGTACTTAGAAAACAAAATAATGTCACATGGCGTGCAATGCATGGCTCTCGTAACGAGTTGTGTAACAAAATGGACGGTCCGGTAGGGCTAGCACGAAACGTAACGTACCTAAATCCGAAATATTTTAAAATTGAAAATACGCGTTTCGTACACAATATTTATTTAGTTTTAAAACTATATTCATATCTATGGGTAATACTAATTGTGCTAGTCGCAAAAATTGTGACTAAAATGCTATAGAATTGTTGTATTTTCAATTCAAAATTACAACGCCATCCATAATAATCTATTCTAGTATATTGTATACTTATTATTTGCACCAAAGACAGCCCGTTTTTGTGTCCAGGCAAATCACTGTCCATTCCAAGGTTGCCTGGTCTAGATCGCGGAAAGCGATAAGGCCGCCCATAGTGTTTGATTTATTTTTTGTTATGTATTTTACAATAAATAAATAAATAAATGTGGCCACCTAATGGGCCCAAATAGAATCTATAAGTTACATGAGTAAGATGTTTCGTCAAAACGAGAAGATGCATTTAAGCTTAATCAGCCTACAATGTTCCCACTGCTGGGACACAGGCCTCCTCTCTTTGAGAAGGAGTGGGCTGTAATCTATCACGCGGGCCCAGTGCGGGTTGGTACATATCACATGTCTTCGATTTATTGGTTCTAGGACATGCCGGTTTCCTCACGATGTTTTCCTTCACAATTTTAAGAGCAGTGGTGATGAAATTAATTACACAAAGTAAAGCGGCTGCTTGTGTTCGAATCTACGACCTACAATTCGTAAGTCGGGGGGCTGAACTTACTTCTTGGACACCACAGTTCTCCACATTCTTCACTGCACTTCAACGAAAAGAGGAAGATTAAGACCAGACACTCCAAAGACAATTACCACGCAAGCTCCGCCCCTATGCACCCCACCACTCCACTATGTGTTAAACGCTAACACATCAGTAATAAAGTTGAATATCGCGTGCGCTCTTTGGTCGTGTTCGAGCACGGAACTAAATGTCGTAAGTCTCAATTCTTATTTCGTTTATAACTAAAGTAATAATTGATATAGAGAAAAAATATCTTATAACTGGATAATAAACTATATTTTCTTACTGTCAATAATTATTTTAGTTGTATGCGTGACTTTTTCAGAATATGAATGCAAATTAACATATAATTTAGGGAGCGTCCTCATAAAAAATCATTCGATTTTATTTATGTTTGCTTCGCGCGTTTGTGCTAGGGTGCTCTGTCCAGTCACTTTCGGGTTTCCTTGCTGGTTACGTCATTATTATTCGTTATGTTTATAAAAAAAACCGGCCAAGTGCGTGTCGGACTACGCACAATGAAGGGTTCCGTAGTTGAGATGAATTTATTTATCCCAAGAACAAACTTAACATTGTAGTTGAAAAACATGTTCTCCCATACATTCCAACTGCAAATTGTCGCTCGGCATCCAATACCGCGAATGAGACATTTAAAAAAAAAAAAATTGCAGTGTCACTTATTTGAACGTGTAGAATGAAATAAAACAAAAATCAGATTTTCGTAAAAAAATTCACATTCGCGGTATTAATATAATAATAATACCTTTAAACCAGCAATTCTTGTATATACCTATGTATATATAATCGGAATCTCGGAAACGGCTCCAAGAATTTTTATTAAATTTAGTATTCAGGAGCGATAAATCGATCTAGCTAGGTTTCATTTTTAGAAAACGTCGTTCAAAACAAAATTATCATCCAGATATTTTTCTTTATTCAAGTAACAAGGACTCATTGCGTTAGTAAACTTATGAACTATGTTAACTTATTTTACGAGGTCACTTAGAAAGTTTTGCGACTCAGTTTTTGACTATAGAATACTGGCTGGTTTTGATGTCAATTAAAACGATGACTACTTATTACAAAAAAACATAACATTCCAAATTCGAAATTGCCTCCATATTTTTTTACGAGCAAAATCAAAATACTCTGTCTTACTGAAAACTGGATTTATAACGAGAACATTTTCGCGCGATGATTTTGTACGATTTCAAATGTCGACTAAAACCAGAAGAATCGTTTGAAAGACTTCGAATGGTGTTCATAGAAAAAAGCCCTTCTAAAGCGACTGTTTTTCGCTGGTTCAACGAATTTATGGGTGGTCTAGTAATTTTGGCAGACAAAGAAAGAAGTGGCCGCCCTATGACGGTTGTTACATAACAAAAAGTGCTGGCTGTGAAAAATTTAATTCAAGAGAATAGGCGAATTACATATGAAGAGGTTCAGCATACACCGTGAAATTTGAATCACAGTTTTGCTAGAACAAACGTTGTTCAGACCATGGTCTACTACCATTCTACAGCATCCAATAAAAAAAACATAATTAGTTTTTGAAAAAACAAAACAAAAGCAAAGTTTAAAATGTCAAGATATATAGATGTATACTGCCTACTGTTTCACGCTGGTACCGTAAAATCTAACGCAGGGTCAGAAGGAGGTTCGGGTAGAATGGTGCCGAGACATGATAGCAAAATTGGTAGCAGGGACGTCTCGGCGCGTTTAAGATATCATTACGGGTGATGAATCTTGAATTTTTCAATATGATCCAGAAATGAAGCGTCAGTCGACCGTGTGGCTGTTGAACCAAAATGAACCAACGCCTACCAAAGTGAAGCGAGCCAGAAGTGCAGGCAAAATGTTGACCGAAAGTTTTTTTTTTTTCTCCCAGTTTATCTGATGTCAGTACCCTGACGAGATCAAAGAAGCATCAATGCTGAATGGTATGTTACCAAATGTTTGCCAGAAGTTTTTACTACTGCAAGCAGCAAGCGACCGAACACTGGCCTCCGTGAGCTACTGCTTCACCACGACAACGCGCTGGCTCACTCGGCGCTCAAAACAAGGGACTTTCTGGACAGCACACCGGTCAAATTTATAGGTCATCCTCCTTACAGTCCCGATTTGGCTCCGTGCGACTTTTTCTTGTTCCCTAAAATAAAAAATCAACTCAAAGGAAAACAGTTTTCATCACCTGAAGATGCACTGGGTGCATTTGAGAAGGAGATTGGAGAGGTGTCGAATGCGGACTGGAAAATGTGTTATGAAAATTTGTTTAGACGTATAAAACTGTGTATAGACGCCAATGGAAAGTTCTTTCAAAAGATATAATAAAAAAAATTATAACCTGTAGTATATTTTTTTCTAGTATCACAAAACTTTCTGAGTGCCCCACGTAATCTAGTTTAAATTTATTTCACCCCATGGGAGATAGCACTGCAGTGATTGATGTACATGCAATCCAGACTGCTAGCGATATTGTTGGAGCTGGCCCGTACTCTGCGTACCAGGGATGCACACCTCATTCGCATCGTTACGTAAAAGCAATTAATATGTGCGTCCGCGAATATTCCCGATGCGCTACAAAAACGGGGCAGCCCCACCAATACCCTGAAAGCGTTGTTGTATTGGACACGAAGGGCGTTGCATGACCTTTGGGTATATCTAGCCCACAGGCTGCACGTGTAAAACGTTGTACAATAAGCTCGAAACAGAGTAATTTTGGCTTTTTAAGTGAGCAGCGTGCAAACCTGCGAGCCAGCATGTTTGCCCTTACCGACAACGCCCTTCGCTCCCGCTCAATATCGAGTCCGTCATTGAGGTCAGGGGTCAATATATGACCAAGATATTTAAACGTAAATAGTCTTTGTAGTGGAGTCCCATTGAGTAATACAGGTGGTACATAACCCGGTCTGCCCCCAGCCTCAAAGACCATGATCTCCGACCTATTGGAGTTATACATCAAACCATGTGTTTTGGCATACTGCTCACATTTGGCGACCAATTACTTTCTGAGACCACAGATTGACGCGCTCAGAAGCACCATATCATCTGCATAGCTAATATTATTTACACAAATACCATCTATATAGCAACCCACTCTGGTGCTGCTGAGCTCGCCAATCCTGCCTCACCCCGCATTCCAACCTGTATGGCTTGGAACAAGTTCCAGCCCATTGTACACTATTGATCTGGTTACCATACCACTATTTAAAGATGTTTGCTCCGTTGGCAACCTATCCTTCTCCATCTTTCTCCACAATACGTCATAAGCAACCAGATCAGAAACCTTGAATAAATCTATGAACCTAGCATAAATCGGCGTCTCACGCTGTGTATAGTAAGTATGTGATAATATGCTTAAGGCACAACACTGCACTTTCTGTTGACAAACCACGCCGAAACCCGAATTGGTTGTCATGAACATTTACAGTTTTATTTATTTGTGTATTAAGCAGACGGCCAAACACTTTTGATATTTTGATATTATAGTAGCTAGAGAGATGGGCCTTTTGGATGCCGAGCGACGAAATGTAAGTTTTTACGCACAATATTGAGAGATTTACCATGTTATTTTAAGACCATAGACTTCTTATAGGTTTTCCTGTAATCTATGAGTAAAGAACCATACTATGTATTTTTTTCAAAATTTTTGGTCCAGTAGTTTCGGAGATAAGGGGGGGGGGAATGGTCAATTTTCATTGAATTTATTAAATATCTTTAAAAGTATTTATTTTAAAATTATATAAAAAATATATTTAAGATCCTCGCAACAAGCCCTTTCATTTGATATGTCACACGGTACTGTTAGCAAAACTTTTTATTTTAATTTTCTTGTTTGCGCCCCAAAAGTGACACCTATATTCAAAATTAAATTATTTACGTTACACATTCGTGTTTGGGTCACAGAAATACATATGTGTACCAAATTTTAACTTAATCGGTCCATTAGATTCGGAGTAAATTGACTGTGACAGACGGACAGACAGACAGACAGACACACGAGTGATCCTATAAGGGTTCCGTTTTTTCCTTTTGAGGTACGGAACCCTAAAAATGGCTTTTTCTTATAATTTGGGAAATTATTTGATTGGTTTGTGTTTGTTTGTTTGCTGAGACAAAAGACTCCATGTGTTTTGCAGTAATAAGCTTCGATCACAAGGAAGCCCTGCCTTATAGCCGGTCCAATAAGGATCCATTACCTAAATGGATGTTTAGGAATGCAGGGTTGAGTGACCATGCTCCTGAGGTTGGAAAATTGTTGACCTATCTCTCGACTCTAGTCAGACTTTTTATTCTAGATCTAGAGTTATCTTAATTCCTAAGTTCGAACTATTATTAAGAGTTTGCCAACTGCTCTCTTCTTTTCAATCGCTCTCTCACTGCTGAGAATTGTGACTCCGTATCAAATTGTCAACGGTCTTTTTCCTTCTGTTACGATCAGTGGCCTGGTGGAGTGCGGCGCTGATAGGTATCGTCAAATGCTGGGATATTTGACCTGACCACCTTTTTGGGCTTTGGCCTCTAGGTCTAGCAAACTGCTCTAATCATAGTTAAAGAGAAAAAAAGAAAGATAGATAGAAAAATAGGTTTATTTGTCACAGAAACACGTGCATGCAAAAAGATAACAGTAATCAAAAAAAAAAAAACCGTTTGTATGTTTGAATGTTTGAATGAATGTTTGTATGTTTGCATGTTTGTATGTTTAAATGTTTGTATGTTTGCATGTTTGTATGTTTGAATGAATGTTTGCATGTTTAAATGTTTGTATGTTTGAATGTTTGAATGTTTGCATGTTTACATGTTTGAATGAATGTTTGTATGTTTAAATATTTGAATGTTTGAATGTTTGCATGTTTGCATGTTTGTATGTTTGTATGAATGTTTGAATGTTTGTATGTTTGTATGTTTGCATGTTTGTATGTTTGAATGTTTGAATGTTTGAATGTTTGTATGTTAGCATGTTTGAATGTTTGAATGTTTGAATGTTTGTATGTTTGTATGTTTGTATGTTTGAATGTTTGAATGTTTGTATGTTAGCATGTTTGAATGTTTGAATGTTTGAATGTTTGTATGTTTGTATGTTTGTATGTTTGTATGTTTGTATGTTTGAATGTTTGATTGTTTGAATGTGTGAATGAATGTTTGAATGTTTGTATGTTTGAATGTTTGTATGTTTGTATATTTGTATGAATGTTTGAATGTTTGTATGTTTGCATGTTTGTATGTTTGAATGAATGTTTGAATGTTTGTATGTTTGAATGAAAGTTTGAATGTTTGTATGTTTGAATGTTTGAATGAATGTTTGTATGTTTGAATGTTTGAATGTTTGAATGTTTGTATGTTTGAATGAAAGTTTGAATGTTTGTATGTTTGAATGTTTGAATGAATGTTTGTATGTTTGAATGTTTGAATGTTTGTATGTTTGAATGTATGTTTGAATGAACGTTTGAATTTTTGAATGAATGTTTGTATGTTTGAATGTTTGTATGTTTGAATGTATGTTTGAATGTTTAAATGAACGTTTGTATGTTTGTATGTTTGAATGTTTGAATGAATGTTTGTATGTTTGTATGTTTGCATGTTTGCATGCTTGCATGTTTGCATGTTTGCATGTTTGCATGTTTGTATGTTTGTATGTTTGCATGTTTGCATGTTAGTATGTTTGTATGTTTGAATGTTTGAATGTTTGCATGTTTACATGTTTGTATGTTTGAATGAATGTTTGTATGTTTGAATGTATGTTTGAATGTTTAAATGAACGTTTGTATGTTTGTATGTTTGAATGTTTGAATGAATGTTTGTATGTTTGTATGTTTGCATGTTTGCATGCTTGCATGTTTGCATGTTTGCATGTTTGCATGTTTGTATGTTTGTATGTTTGCATGTTTGCATGTTAGTATGTTTGTATGTTTGAATGTTTGAATGTTTGCATGTTTACATGTTTGTATGTTTGAATGAATGTTTGTATGTTTGAATGTTTGATTGTTTGAATGTGTGAATGAATGTTTGAATGTTTGTATGTTTGAATGTTTGTATGTTTGTATATTTGTATGTTTGTATGAATGAATGTTTGTATGTTTGAATGAACGTTTGTATGTTCGTATGTTTGAATGAATGTTTGTATGTTTGAATGTTTGAATGTTTGTATGTTTGTATGTTTGTATGTTTGCATGTTTGCATGTTTGCATGTTTGCATGTTTGTATGTTTGTATGTTTGGATGAATGTTTGAATGTTTGTATGTTTGTATGTTTGCATGTTTGAATGTTTGAATATTTGTATGTTAGCATATTTGAATGTTTGTATGTTTGAATGTTTGCATGTTTACATGTTTGTATGTTTGAATGAATGTTTGTATGTTTAAATGTTTGAATGAATGTTTGTATGTTTAAATATTTGAATGTTTGCATGTTTGTATGTTTGTATGTTTGGATGAATGTTTGAATGTTTGTATGTTTGTATGTTTGCATGTTAGCATGTTTGAATGTTTGAATGTTTGTATGTTTGTATGTTTGTATGTCTGTATGTTTGAATGTTTGTATATTTGTATGTTTGTATGAATGAATGTTTGTATGTTTGAATGTTTGAATGAACGTTTGTATGTTCGTATGTTTGAATTAATGTTTGTATGTTTGCATGTTTGCATGTTTGTATGTTTGTATGTTTGAATGAATGTTTGAATGTTTGAATGTATGTTTGAATGTTTGAATGAACGTTTGTATGTTTGAATGTTTGAATGAATGTTTGTATGTTTGTGTGTTTGCATGTTTGCATGTTTGCATGTTTGCATGTTTGTATGTTTGTATGTTTGTATGTTTGCATGTTTGCATGTTTCCATGTTTATATGTTTGCATGTTTACATGTTTGTATGTTTGAATGAATGTTTGAATGTTTGCATGTTTGTATGCTTGTATGTTTGGATGAATGTTTGAATGTTTGTATGTTAGCATGTTTGAATGTTTGAATGTTTGTATGTTTTTGTTTGTATGTTTGAATGTGTGTATGTTTGAATGTATGTTTGAATGTTTGAATGAACGTTTGTATGTTTGTATGTTTGAATGTTTGAATGTTTGTATGTATGAATGTTTGTATGTTAGTATGTTTGAATGTTTGAATGAATATTTGAATGAATGTTTGAATGAATGTTTGAATGAATGTTTGAATGAATGTTTGAATGTTTGTATGTATGAATGTTTGTATGTTTGTATGTTTGCATGTTTGAATGAATGTTTGAATGAATGTTTGAATGTTTGTATGTTTGAATGTTTGAATGAATGTTTGTATGTATGAATGTTTGAATGTATGTTTGAATGTTTGTATGTTTGAATGTTTAAATGAATATTAGAATGTTTGTATGTTTGCATGTTTGTGTTTGAATGAATGTTTGTATGTTTGTATGTTTTAATGAATGTTTGTTTGAATGTTTGTATGTTTGTATGTTCGCATGTTTGCATGTTTGTATGTTTGAATGAATGTTTGCAGACATTTTGACTGAAAGATTGACGTGTAGATTTAATAAAAAAACTAAAAATAACTTTACAGATCCGATCAACCAAAACAAACATGAGTTTTGGGTAGGTTATAGCTTTATTAAAAAAATCTGCCTACCCTGTCTAAAAATTCTGTGCACGCCGCTGCGGAGCATCGCCGTGTCCTCGTGGAGGCGATCGGCGGCGGTGATCTCTCGCGTCCGGCCCTGGTTCAGGCCATGGTACGGAGCGAGAGGAAATGGCAGGCCGTCATCTCCTTCTGCGAAGCGGTAATGCTCGCGAAGGAGGAGGTGGAACGCGTGAGGGTCAGGCAAATTTCGCGCCCTCACGCCCCTAACCGCCGCAGGAGGAGACGCCCGGAGCGGGAATTGCGAGCCGACTTCCGGCCACCGTAGGCGCGGGCTTGCGGACCGTGAGCAATGGGTAGCTCGCCGTCCGATAAGGACCAAGCCCGGGTCGACGGCGCGTTGTGTTCCACGTGCGCCTCAAAGAGATGTCAGCAGAATTGACGGGGTCCGCTAGGGCCAATGCCTGCCGGGGCTGCGAATATGGGCCGAAAGAGAAAACGTGGCCTCCGGCAACGGGGCAACCGAAGGAACACGGGTGGGTTTTAGTCAGTAAGAGTCAAAAACGCCCTCCCGCTCCATCCAGAGCGGGAGAAGTTATTTGACAATTTCTCACCCAAAAAAAAGGTGTATAATAATAAGAAAATAAAAAGAATACTCTAACATTGATAAACATAAAGATTTCGATGTTATTTTTGTGATACGTAACGTAGATGATCGTTTTATGTGACTTCAGTTAAAATATTGCTGTTTAACCATAATTTGATTTAAAAAGTGTCCGTGGAGTTTCTTGCCCGTTATTCTCCATAGTTACATATTACACTGGTATTGGCAACTAGCTTCATCTTTCAGATTGACCCCTTGACAATACAAAAGTGCCTGTACTTAATTGGTTTATTTGAAATAAATGCTTTCGAGTTTGCTATCATGACACAAATCGCGTGAAAAATTAGGTTAGTAACAAAAAAAGTCTATTTTCATTGTTATTACCCAAGTACTTAAATAGATAAGATTATTTTATTAGTAGTAGTATTTATTCTGTTGTACTCTGAGTGAATTTACAAATAATGAATTGTTTGTAATAAGTTCCAAAATTTAATTATTGTCAAAACTAATAAGTTCGGTGGAGCCAAGGCAACCCTTTTTTTTTTTTTTTTTTGGGTTGGAAATTATCAAATAACTTCTCCCGCTCTGGGTGGAGCGGGAGGGCGTGTCAGACTCTTACTGACTAAAACCCACCCGTGTTCCTTCCTATGCCATGTTGCCGGGGGCCACGATTTCCCCATCGGTTTTCTTCGAACCCCCGGCAGGCATTGGCCCTAGCGGACCCCGTCAAATCTGCTGACATCTCAGCCAAGGCACCCCTGGAGGACACCCCTGGGGGTGCCACGGGAACTTGAATTCGGACCCGTGGCCCAGGCCCTCAAATCCATACAACGGAGTACCAGTGGTAGCACGGGTTCTATTTACAATTAGTAAAATTATCCACCAGCACGCGTAGCATAACCACCGGAGAAACGGGTTTTGTCGACGGAAGAATAGACAAAATGACAGATAAACAATCACAATCTGCAATTTTGTCTGTTCTTTCGTCGGTGGTCATGCTACGCGTGCTGTACAAGTATGTAAGGATCGTGGCAGGTGGCGTTCTACAGTGTGATTCTTCATAATGTGCACATATTGAAATGAGGAAATCTATGCTTAATTTTAACGAAAGAAAAAATATTTAAAAAAATCTAAATATTTTTTTAATACTTTTTATGGAATATTTTTTTTTTTTTAACAAAACTGTGTAACTTTCAAACTAAATCATCTATTGCGATGAAACAAACTCCATAATGATTGAAAGTAATTTGAAAATAACAGTTTTTTTTTTGCAAAAATCTGTATTTTTAAACAATAATTGTAAAATTTATAAATAAGATGCCAAAGAGACGAAAAAAATTTTTTTTTTTAAATATTTTTTCCGACGATAAAATTAAACATAGATTCCCTCATTTCTATATGTGCACATTATGAAGAATCATACTGTATAGTATCTGCTTACTCCCATGGAGGAAGGCGTGAGTTTATGTAATAAAGAGGTAATATTTGTTTGTTAGTTTGTATGTAGGGGGTAATCTCCGGAACTAGCAATCGGATTTAAAAAAATATTTTTGCATTGGATAGCCCAATTCTTGAGGAACGTTATAAGGCTGCGGACAAAGTCGCGGGCAGAAGCTGGTATGTAATAATAATAAGTAAGGATTAGAGTTTTCGTAGTAGATTACCCTGAAATGATAGATGTATGTAAGAGGGAAAATAAATAAATTAATGCGTTATATTTTGAAAGCACATGTTCAAATCGGACATAATAATTATATTTGTATGATCGAGACTAATTAATCGACTTATTAGATAATATATATAATAGGCCTGTGTCCAAAATTGTTTTTGTCCGTCTTGTAGATTATTTTAAAAAAATTGAACGCGTATTTTTTCTTTTTTTGACGTAATCAAAAGATTACAGCGATACATTGAGTTAAAATGTGGCATGACGTCACGCCTTGCTAGATTTAATACTGCGTTGTAACGTAGCGAGCCCCCACTCCCCAACTTTAATGCGTGTTTTCTAAGTTATTTTTGATTAATACGATAAAGCAAAAAATACGTGTCTAATATTTTTTTATTATCTGAAAGATGGACTACATAGAATTTCTTTTTTTTACCTAGGCACCTACTGTATTCTTAAAAAATATAACCAATTACTTATAAACTTGCTCAGTAAACTTGCCAGTCACCCGGGCATGTGCCTAAGGGCACGTGTTCGAGTTAAATCTGTTTGTATCGTCAACGTTATCAACACAACGTGACGGTCACATTAACAGGCGTTAATTGAATAATTACGGTATCCAACGTTTTGAGTAGGTACTTACAACGTTTTTGTGTCAATGACTACAACAGTGGAGTATCTCGGCGGTTTTAACACTCTCCCTACCGACAATATATAAAACATTTACCGTCTTATTACAAAAAACTAAATAAACCTTGCTTTATCAAGTCCAGGCTTATCTGCAGAACCATGGTCTAAATTTCTCCGTATTATAAAACTTAAAAAAACCGTGGTCTTCTTAGTACCGTCATTTGAACCGTTGTCTTTATATCAACCACAGATTAATACAAATATTATTCGCTCACCATGATATCATTCAATTGCAACGTTCCGTATGCTCAGAAAAGAAAACTTTTTGTTAATATGCTAATGATTATAATGATGTTTAAGAGTGTTAAAAATATTGACACTTTGTTATTTTGCATGGAACATTTGTTATTTCGTCGATTGCAGTTTTGTTTAGGTATAAGCACATTACGTATTAATTACTACTAAATAATACATCATAGTACCTGTAACGAAACGTAACATTCTCACGCGATATATGAAACCATAACATTAAACAAAACCATCGCAAGTTGAATAAAGTTCATTTAGCTTTGGAATTTTTAAGTTATCGAAGTCTCTAATAGAACAATTGCCTCTTTATTAATAGTTTTACCTTCTTTAGTCATTTTAATATTATATTGTGTTATGGGATTGATGCGAACACGGTTTATGTTGTGTCGGCGTGGCGTTCCTAACAACTCAGCGGCTTCAGCCGCTGAGTTAATATCCATTTTCGGGTAAAAACAACACAACACAATGAAAAGGATGCTTTAACCTAAAAGAGAAACTTTGACAGATACGATTTAGACCACCGTTTGATCGTTTAAACTAGGGGCCGCCGAGGTTTAGAGTTAGACCATGATTTAAACTATGGTTTTTCGAAAAACCATGATTTGTAATATCATTTTTGTTTAAACCGTAGTTTATAGAGGTTTAAACCTTGGTTTTTAGTTAAACCGCTTTTTGTAACAAGACGGTTTTAAGTTCAGGAGGCCATGGAGGCCGCCGGCGGGTCCTAAAGTTTATTTTTGTGAACGTAGTGAGTCAAAAGTCAAAATTATTACAAGGGGCCGGGGGAGACGCCAGCGAGACCAAAAAAAAATCTTACAGGACGCCGTGGGATCAGCCCTGACCGAATTCAAATAGTTTTACAACTATTAGCGTGCTGTTATGGAAAATGTGATACTTCTCTTGCGTATATGCTTTGGCCTGCTGAATGAAATTTTTTGGGGGTCGCAGGCGGTTCCCTTGGCAGGGATAGTGTTAAAGGGCAGTCCAATGACTGCCTTTAAAACCGCTTTTAAACTACCTGTGGAACTTAATCTGTGCCTAATATAAACTATAGAGAGGAGCTCGGGTCTAGGTAATAACAGCCGCGCGGGTCGATGCATCAGGTTAAGCTACGATTGCCGCGGTTGGTCTGTGGATGGGTGACAATCTTTACATATCGAGACTCCTCCGTGCCTCGGAAAGCACGTTAAGCCGTTGGTCCCGGCTGTCATTTGTGGATCTTTGACAGTCGTTACAGGTCGTCAGAAGCCCGAAAGTCTGACAACCAGTCTTCCAAGGGGTATCGTATTACCCAGTTACTGGGTTGTGGAGGTCAGATAGGCAGTCGCTCTATGTAAAATACTGTATTCGCTGCATCCGGTTAGGCTGGAAGTTGACCCCAACATAGTTGGGAAAAGGCTAGGCTGATTGATTGACTCTACTTTCTGTAGATGTGCAGGTTTTCAAGCAATTACCGAGCTTCATTACCGTTTTTATGTTACGGGAATTCATAAAACCGTGCGTGTAATATTATATAATATAATAACTTATTGTTATTATTTAGTAAAAATAAAGAAAGAAAGAAAGAAAAAGTATTTATTGAGACTCGCACAGGAAATCACAAATTAAACTAAACACCTTAATTAAAAACATTAATAAGAAAAAAAAAACCAAAAAAAAAACAAAGTAAAATTAAAATAAAAGCAAAACAACAATCCATTGTTATGCAATTACTCAACCAAAAGTTTCCGCCTATTGTTATTACTGGTAATAATTATATTATAACTAATTGAAACCTAACAACAATTAGTGCTAGGTACCGATTTCAAGAAATATTCCATTTAGTGGAAATTAAAAATTTTCTTTTCATGAAATAATTTGTTGAATTAAATTGTGCGATACAGGAAAATGTATGAAAATATAGGTGAAACTATAACAGATAAACAGATTACCTATATTTAAAAGATTAGTAGTTAGCACGCGATGCAATTCGGTGTAATTTTATGTGTACTTATGATATTTCAATACTCAACTTCTGGGGTAGTTTTGTTCAGGCATAAAAACTGGAATATTTGTTTCAAGTTTAAGAAATATAAGTCCTTCGAAAAAAACTGTTTTCCATCATCATCATTTCAGCCGAATGACGTTCACTGCTAGACGTAGGCATCCCCCAAGAACAGTCACTCTGACCGGTTCTGTGCTTTAGCGGATTCCTGCGGCCTTTACCCGATCATCGGTCCACATTGTGGGGGGCCTTCCTACGCTACGTCTTCCAGTACGCGGTCGCCACTCCAGAAACTTGCGGCTCCATCGACCATCTGTTCTGCGAGCAATGTACCCTGCCCACTGCCACTTAAGTTTGGCAATTCTTCGGGCTATCTCGGATACCTTGGTTCTCCTGCGGATCTCTTCATTTCTGATTTGATCACGTAGATATGATCACTCCAAGCATAGCCCTCTCCATTGCCCTTTGGGTGACTTCCAGCCTTCTAATGAGGCCCATTGTGAGCAACCACGTTTCAGTGCCATAGGTCACTGGCACACGCACTGGTCAAAAGCTTTTGTTTTAAGATACTGTGGCTTAAGAGACGAGGAGAAAACGAAGCTCATGTAGAATGCCGCCCAGCCGAGTCGGATTCGACGACTGACCTCTTTCTCGAAGTTGGACCTACCTAACTAGACAGTTTATCCTAAAAAAAAAACAGACTGGTCCACAACTTCGAGTGTAGTCTCCGATCTTCATGAAGTTGGGTGTTACATGGGCATTCGACATGACCTTCGTTTTCTCCATGTTCATTTTAAGACCCACTCTTTCGGAAGCTCCACTGAGGTCATCGAGCATTGTACTGAGGTGCTCCATAGTCTCAGCCATGACTTCTACATCATCGGGAAACCAAAGGTGAGTGATGTACGCGCCATTGATGTTGATGCCAACTCCTTTCCAGTCCAGAACCTTGAAGACATCCTCCAGTGCAGCAGTGCAGCGGTAAACAGTTTCATGATTTTTGTATCATTTTCATGATTTATAAGACCATACATAAATAATTTTCAAACGGTCTGCCATTTCCACGCTTGACACCATAAGAAGGTGACAATGATTTTGTGTCCCGCTGGAAGTTCCTGGAATAAATTAAACTTTGTAGATAATGTGAGCTTAATTTCACAACATTACCGTTGACCCGTATAAGATAGTGGTACCTTGTAATAATGATAAAATGGCCTCTGCTCCAAAAATAACAATAGATTAATACAATATCGTAAAATGTTTTAGTAACATTGATAACGTCTTATCATATCACGAATATCTCTCCCTTCTGAACTCACCCACCCCACCTTATCTTATCTCACTTCCGATATCTATGTTCTTCACACGCTAAGAATCTGCGTTCATCCAACAGTCTTCTTCTTCTCTGTTCTTCTCATACTTCTGACTTTGTTTATTCTTCCTTTCATATGCTTACTCTTGATATCAGGACGGCCACCAGTCGGGATGCATTTAAGCGGAAATTGCAGAGTTATTTTCAAAACAAATAGCGTAGAGTCATCACAAATTTCAAGGAAAAGAGGTAATCTTTTCCTTGAAATTTGTATCCTGTATATGTATGCGTATCATAAGTTTATAACCTATTTATGTACTTGTGTAGGTACCTATTTTATTTATAATGCATTTTGTTATCTTATTAATATTTTTTTATTATTATTATATCCTCTCAATCAGAGCATCATCCGCCATCTTATCTCTTCACTACCCTTGGTTGACTGGTAGAGAATGCCTAAGGCATTAAGTCCGCGTTTGTATCTTATTGTGTGCGAGAAATTTAAGAATCCTATTACACTTTTTACGCAAATTCATGATTTTTGACGCTGTAATTTTCAGCAACAGTAAAATATTTTAATTATTTGATTATAAGTATAGTGCCACTCTCTTTCTTGTAAGTTGGAGTTACACATTTTAATTTTTCTTTTAGTGTAATTTACTATAAATATTATACGAACTCAGTTTACAAGAAAATCCATCGGCGATGGAATTTTGACGCTCAAATTCACATTGTCCCATTCAATTCTAATAAATGCTAAAATTACTAGAAGATAATTTGAATGTTTTACTTGTTTATTGGAGTTCGAGAATTTCTTTAAATTCCTTAAGTTTTCACGGAAAAAATCATAAAGAAAAGCAATAAATGTCTTGATTCAGCGTTCCAAATAAACACAATTTTATCAAATAAACTAATATGATTTAAAACTTCTATCTACAATGAATACGTTTAATTAGTTTTCGTTTTTCAATATAATAAGACAAAATTACAATAAATAAAATTAAAGTACTATTATTCCGCGTCAATTCAGCAAATTACTCGAAATTAATGTGTAAATCAAACTTACAAGAAATAATACATAAAATTAAAGTACTATTATTCCGCGTCAATTCAGAAAATTACTCGAAATTAATGTGTAAATCAAACTTATAAGAAATAGTATGGCACTTTCGTCATAATAATCAAATAATTAAAATATCTTACTGCTGCTGAAAATTACAACGTCAAAAGTCATGAATTTCCGTAAAAAATGTAATAGGACTCTTAAATAAATATATAAATTAAACTTTACACTTCTTATCCGAAATATTTTTAATACGTACAGTACCTACCTATATCATTATCGTACAAACTCAAACTCAAACTCAAACTCAAAGCATTTATTTCAAATAAACCAATTACAGGTACTTTTGAATTGTCAAGGGGTCGGTCAGTCAGAAAAATGAAGCTAGTTGCCCATTCCAAAGCGTAGTAGGTACCTATGGAGAAGAACGGGCAAGAAACTCCACGGACACTCTTTTAAATCAAAATATTGTTACAAAATATTGGTTACATCATTCGTGTTGAACTTATACATGTGAGAACAATGTAGAAAGACGTGCACGTTAAAAGCGTCCGTAATAAAAATATAATATCAATTCAAAAATTTAAATAAATTAAAATAAACCGTGGCAGCTAAGAGATGACCAGTCCCTACTGACGGCGCCCGTTCACGAACATGACGCATGGATCAGCACCATTTAGCTCAACCATTTTGAAGGGAACTTAATGATCCAACACACACGCCACCATCAGCGAGACATTTGAGTGAGCATGACATACTCTCAGCCGCCAGGGCACATTCAAGTCAATGAAAGACGTACCCAGTAAATGGTAGCTTTATGGACTGTACAACATGGTCACAGTGCTCACACATGTGATATGCAATTATACAATACAAAGAGATTGAATTTATACAAAGGAAATATAGTTTTACAATCTTCAGCAGCTGCAACAATACTTTTGAATGCTAATCAATTAGTTTATGCGCCCTTGTGGAGCTGGACCAGCGCTGAGCCAAGCATTTTTATCAGCGATGTAATCCCCCAACTTATAATATGCTTGGCAGCATAGTGTGCGTTTTATACATGATTTAAATTTCGTTTCGTTCAGTTGGAGTATGTGGGAAGGTATTTTATTATAACATTTTAAACAGCACCCCATGAAGGATGAGTCTACTTTAACCAGTCTGAAACCCGGTTGAACTAATTGGTCCCTATTTCTAGTCCCATAATTGTGTTTATCACCTCTTTTACTGAAAAGACTTAGATTTTTCCTTACGTACATGATGTTTTCATAGATATATTGACAAGGTACCGTCATGATGTTAATATCTTTAAACAGTTCCCTTAGAGAATCGCGTCTGCGGAGGCCATATATTGCTCTGATGGCTCTCTTCTGCAGAATAAAAATAGACTCGATATCTGCAGCCCGTCCCCATAGTAAAATACCGTAAGACATGATACTATGAAAGTAACTGAAATAGACTAGCCTCGCGGTATCTACATCGGTAAATTGACGGATTTTTCTCACAGCATATGCTGCTGAACTTAGCCGTCCTGCAAGAGATGTTAAATGAGGACCCCATTGCAGCCTTGAATCGAGCGTGATCCCCAAGAAAACAGTTTTATCGACAAATTCTAGTTTCTCCTTATTCAATACTATGTCACAATCACTACTTTTAACATTTGGTAAAGCAAATCTTATGCATTTAGTTTTTTTCCCATTTAATACTAAATTATTAGCAGTGAACCAATTTTGGACCTGCAGTAGGGCGTTATTTACTCCGTCAAGATTTGATGCACGTCTATTTATCTTAAAAATTAAAGAAGTGTCGTCAGCAAATAACACCATTTGTGGTTGGTTTTTTAATAAATAGGGTAGATCATTAATATATACTAAAAAGAGGAAAGGACCCAATATCGAGCCTTGTGGAACGCCCATTTTTACTTTTAAACCGATTGAATGGACACCATTTACTTGAACCTGCTGCTGTCTATCATTTAAATAAGATTTTACTAAACTGAGCGCAAGTTTTCCTAGTCCGTAATGCTCAAGTTTCAAGAGCAAGGTTTCATGACTCACGCAGTCAAATGCCTTGGAGAGGTCACAAAAGATTCCTATGGCATCTTGGGCCTCCTCCCACGCTGTAAATATGTGTTTTAATAAGGTGACACCGGCGTCAGTTGTACAACGTCCTTTGGTGAAACCATATTGCTGATCGTGCAAGATTTCGTTGGCGTTAAAATGATTAAGCATTTGATTGAGCATTACCTTTTCGAAAACCTTGCTGAATACCGGCAGCACAGATACTGGTCTATAATTGTTAGTGTCTTTACTGTCCCCAGATTTAAAAAATGGTATTACTTTACTGTATTTCATTAAATCCGGGAAGACTCCTTGATCCACACACAAATTAAATATTAAAGCTAAGTACGGTGCTATAGTGTCGATTATGTATGTACAAACTTCGATAGATAATCCCCATAGATCTTCGGTCAATTTGATTTTGATTTGCCGAAAAGCTTTTATAACTATCATTGGGTTTATATGTTTAAATTGAAATTCAACCGGGCAGCCTGGAACGTTCGCTCTTAATAAATCAATTGAGACATCGGGTGAAGAATTTAAAGCTTCCGTCGTTTTAGATGGTATATTGGTAAAGAAATGTACAAACTCTTGCGCTACTTCTAAGTTAGAGCTTATGGCACCACGTACAGTCATAGAATAATATTAACACAGCTTGCAACGTCACATGTTTTATCTACATACTTACCCAAATATTTGTTTTTTTTATATCATATCGTAGCAATAACATAAAAAAATTAGATTAGATTAGATTAAACACAACCGCCTGAAAGATTAAAACAGTATTGGTAAAATTTCGGAGAGAGAAAGTTCCTAAAATATCTAAAATGATTTTATTTCTGTAGATAGGTCTTTACAAACATTTTTACAAGTTAATATTAAACAAAAAAAAATCTAGTTGTGGTCAGCGTTTCCTATCTGGGGTTTATGGTTTCTCGAGGTTTTTCATTTCTCGGGTCTCGAGAATTTTGTTGTAAAAAAAAATAAAGAAAAACGTCGTTAGTACTCATAAATTGTAAAAATACTAATTGTTGCTGAGTTTTGTTTAAATTGGACAACAATCAACAAATAATCTGTTGTCAATAACAACCGTAAACTACTTTATTCTCTCTGATAAACTCTGACTAAAATCAAAAATAATCCGTTTTCGGTGTCTGCTGCACACACAGTCAGAACCACTTCTAGCTTTTTTTGGCGCTGACACTTCAAAACTGGACGAACTGGTAGATTTAATCTATAACAAACAGTAATCAATCAATTTAAAAAGATTTAGTACAAAGTTGGATTAAAACGCATTAATTATAGCTTGCTTTTAATACATAACTGAAACGTTTGTCAAATAATATGTCTAAGGATGCCGCCTCCGATGGAGTCAAACGACTCCATCGGAGGCGGCTTCTTTAGACAAATTATTTCTCGAATTCTCGACTTTTCTCGATCAGAATTTCTCGGAAACAAGAACTACGGATTTCTCGGGAAATCCCGGGACTAGAATTCCCGGGAATAAACCCTATTCCTGTCTAACTACTCTGAGAAGAAAGGCCGAAACAAAAAGTCCAGACAATCTTGGTCAGATCATGTGAAGACCATGTAGATTGGTGTCTGAGATGGTCTTTTGAGGAAAGAACCACACAGATCGAGTGGACCTAATCTAACTTCTATCGTCTTAGTATGTACAATTTTCTTTGTTATCGCCCCTAGCGTCATAATATTTAATTAATTTAATCTGCTAATTTTATTCACGTTTTTATTCAGAAAAAAAATAACAGCATTGTTATTTCTTAGAACTATTGGTACCTAACTAGGTACTTTATATTCATTTTATATTGTGCTATTGAAAAATGGTCAAAGATCGTCACGTGTCTCTATGAAGCGTAGTGCCGGTGAATAAACAGTACAATGCTTATGCAAACGTTGGCGTAGCACGTGTACACGACGCGGAGGCATGGTCACACGTGGTCGCCATACTGTTCAGTTTGTTGTACATAAGGAAAAGTAGAAAAGGCTGGAGATGTCTACTTACCGACTCAGATCAAGGAAATGTCTATTTAGGTTTTTTCAAATGCTGTTCTAATATTTTAATTAATAATTAAATGTTTTATTAATTAATTATAGAATGACCATCTGCTGCTGACCAGCACGCGTAGTAGCATGACAACAATAGAAACGGGTTTTCTACGGGTTTTGTCGACGGAAGAATAGACACAATGGCAGATTGTGATTTTTTATCTATCATTTTGTCTATTCTTCCGTCGACAAAACCCGTTTCTATTGTGCTAAGTGTGCTAGTAACAATGTTTTTTTTAACGTTGGCCAACACTAGGAATTTCTCCTGTATTGTGGGTGCGTTTATAAACATTTAAACTCACATACACAACCAGCCAGACCTTGATCCTAGATCCTTGGGCGTCCTATAAGCAGCAAATAGCAATGGACGTCTTTCAAATATATAATAAAATGATAATGATGTTGATCTACTTTCTTTTATCTTTCATATTGATGGTGTTTTATTTAATTAAGCGCAATTGCGAGTACCTACTTGTGGTCGTGGTTGGTAACGTGGACTATGAACCTGTAATTAGGAAATTTGCGGGTAAAGCCCAGTAGGAAAATTGGGAAACCCAGTGGTTTATTAGCGGTCAAGTTTTTTTTAATTATTGAAGTTTCCCATGCCGATTTAAATTGATAACGGATGACGTCTACCCAGTGAGTCACTAGGTACCTAGATGTCATCCGTTACCAAATAAAAACATTTAAGTCACTAGTAGTGACTTAAATGTTTTTATTCTCACTTGATTGACTGATTCTTTTTCACAATTCAAGCCTCTTTTGTGGCTCTAATAGTCATATGTATAAACTAATTAATAAACATTGACGATTTATTTGTGATTTTTATTATTCGATATTTGGTATAACCCCGGCTTACTTACTTGACGAACCGTGAAGAAAAGGAAACTCTATGTTTTTATAAACATTGTTTACTTTTGTAACGCACTTGTACCTACGTATACCTACGTCATTCGTGTATGATCTATTCAGGATTTTTCAAACAATTCTTGTTTGCACTAAAGTATTCAATATGATAACGATAATTATAGCAAGGCGTAGTGATGACAGGTAGAGGAAGGCAGTGACCAAGTGGCGTCCTGCCTGCCTAGCCTTTTTGGGTCAGCCTCCAGTCTAACCGGATGCAGTTGAATATCAGCATTTTATATGCATGAAGTAACTGCCTATCTGACCTCCACAACCCAGTAACTGGATAATACGATACCCCTTGGTAAGACTAGTTGTTAGACTTTTGGGCTTCTGACGACCCGTAACGACTGTCAAAGATTCACGAATGACAGCCGGGGCCAACAGCTTAACGTGCTTTCTGAGGCACGGTGGAGTCTTGGTATATCCACGGACCAACCCCGGCAAACGTAGCGTAACCTTGTTATTACTTAGCCACGAGCTCCTCGTCCAAGGATTGGAAGACGAAGTGTCGGTCTTTCGGCGGCGAGATAGGTGGACGACATTGTTGCCATTGCGAGTAGAGCCTGGATGAGGCTGGCTCAGGAGCGTGGGCATTGGCACAAGAAAAGAGAGGCCTATGCAGTGGGTGAATTCAGGCTGTGGATGATGATGATGCTGATGATGAGATACGTAGGTATTTTTGTATTATTGAATTACTTCAATTCCTTTGTGCTCTCCTGGAGCACCTATGCTACTCGTATAACTGCGAAATAGGTAGTCTTCCTCGTTGACAAGTAATTTTATTTAACTTTTAATGTCTTGAATATTTTACTGGATTACCTGCGCCATTTTTAGATAACCAATCTAAAGGCCAATGAGCAGCGATGGAATTTCATAATAAAAAACCCATAAGTACCAATTTTATTACTTAATAAACGCCTACGAGGTATAATGATTTAAGGTGATAAAGTTTACCATGAATGTGTAGCCGTAGTGTGCGTAAACAACGTGATCAAGAGGCAGCCCTACCCTGCCGCAGCCGCCTGCGCACGTGATCATGTTTGTAACCTAGTTCTCTTAGTGCACACATAAACCAGCTCTCTACTTTCGATATCAGAGATCTATACTATCTATAAATTAGTTTTAATAGTTGTTACCAAAGATTTAAATATGTGTAGTTACATAACGTAGATACTTCCATCCAAAGTTCAAAACGAGGATGGCCAGATCCTTTGGAGGTTGCGAAACATGTGTGAGTTCACCCCGGACTCCCAACACGGGGTAGTAGGACAAACACCGAAGGGTTTTAGTCGGTAAAAGCCGACATAACCCTCCATTCTCCCCAAAAAAGAATCCAGGAGGATATGCCCAAGAGGAAAAAAAAAGGAAAAATTTTAAAAGTGTTGATGAGACCAAAGAGTTCACCTCGCTTACGTGAACAGAGAACTTTAGCCTGCTCCTGCACAAAAGATCAGTATTCCCGTTCAACCGGATAATGTCGTCATCCACATTGCATTGCTTATGGAAGAGTGTCAATCGATTCATATCATCCATTGAAGTAACACAAACATGGCCAAAACAGCACGTCTCGCTTGCATTAAGCGGAGGTTAAAATGTACATTGTTAAGTATTTGACGTAGGTAAGTTTATTTTTAACGCACGTTGGTTTCTTGCAACGTGACTAAACGGCAACCCTGCCGGAACGTACGCAGCGCGTGCGCACGTGAGCTAGTGAATAACGTAACCCAATTCTCACCAAACATACTCGTTAATCTTTATAATTATATTTGTCCGTTTCTATTAGTGCTATTGTTAGAAAAAATGCTGATAATTTAAGTTGTGTATATAGGTTTTGTGAAGATAATAATGTAATCTCATTATTGTTTTATGAATTTCGAAATAATTGATACAGAAATTCTGGTAAGCATTCTGTTGTCAATCAGCGTTGCTGTGTTCCTGTGATCTTGTATCAACCCTACAAACTGAAACCTTATTATAGACAAATTACGCTTTTCAGCTTTGTTTCTGACATGGATTGCCATGTCAAAATGTGCAATTACGCCTACCTACGTATGCGCATGTTCATCAATAGTAGGCGGTGAGTCTTTAACATCAAGTGGGTCGACTGCTTGCTTCCTTTCTTTGCCAACTAATATAACTTTAATAAACAACTCCTGTCGTTGGTTACAGCAGGGTGTGGATATGGAGTTGTGTCGCAAAGTATGTTCCATCTCTTATCCTGCTCTCTATTCCCCAAAAAAATCACCGAAAGTGAGCTCTGGGGTGCCATCGACAACGCCTTAGAAGTGGCGAAGTTTCTTACCAAAAAAATTTAATAAACTGTCGAGTCATCGACACGAAGAAGAAGTTGGAAACATTTAACCATCGCTGTTACATAGCATAACCAATAAAATATTACATATTCTATACTATATCAACACCAGTACGAAGAGGCAGCCCTGTAGGTACGCACCCACCTGACGCTCGCGCACGTGGCAGCGAGGTCGACGATTCCTAGCCGGCGATAAATTATTGACAATGAGGCCAACCAACTCGCTAGACTAATGCACAAATACATGTTAAATACCTGTGCAATGAACTAAAAAATGCACTGTACTTCAGTTGAGATGCTTTTAACGAATATTATTTAAAAGTATATTTGTCTATTGGCCAAACAACTGTTTATTTAAGATTGTTAGATTTTCTTAAATGCTTTGGCATAGGTAGGAATAACACTACAAGGTTATTTTAGTGCGTAGACAAAATCAGAACTAACGCCCTCATCTTGACAAGTGGCATTTTCAAAATCAATTGCCCAAAATGTTCACCAACATTGCCCCCTGTGAATGTCATTCGAGCGCCAAAAGAAGGATCTTTTTCACTGCTACAAGGATGTAGCAGTGTATAGTGCGCCCCACGAAAGAAGGCCCTTTGACGTGGCGCTAGTGTCTATGCCATTGCATCACATTATACTAAAAAAATAGTTCTACAATTTTCCGCGGACCTTCTTTCGTGGCACGGATTGTACACCTTAACGAAACCTACCTCAACAATAAGTTACATTAACATAACATCACGCCTGTAATCCCCGAAAGGTTAGGCAGAGGTGTAACTGAGGTACACCCACATTTTGCCAGTTTGTTTAAGACCCATGTAATAGGGGGCGATGGCGCTCCCACAAGATGGACCGATGACCTTATGAAGGCCGCAGGAATCTGCTGGATGCGGGAAGCACAGAATCGGTCGAAGTGGCGGTGTTTGGGGAGGCCTATGTCCAGCAGTGGATGGCTGTCGGCTGAAATAAGGAATAGGGGGCGAGCCTATTGCCATCAACCGGGCATAAATCCAGACTTCGGTCTGCTACTGAGCAATTTCTGATGGAAAAATCCAATTAATTTTGTGAATTTTATTTTTTTCTAAAACTAAAACAGCTATAGCTTAAATACCTATTTAATTTTATTTGTTTCCTAAATAAGTTTCAAGAATGATTTTATTCCACGATTTATATAATTATTACATACTTACGCGAAGTAAACTGCCTCGTTGGTCTAGTGGTCGTAAGCGCTACTGCTGAGCATGAGGTCCTGGGTTCGATTCCCGGGTCGGGCAAAGTGTTATTGAGTTTTTCTATCTGGAATTTCTCAGTAGCAGCCCGGAGTTTGGATTTGTGCCCGGTTGATGGCAATAGGCTCGCCCCCTATTACATGGGACTTAAACATAACTGGCGAAATGTGGGTGTACCTGCTACAGGTACACCTCTGCCCAACCCTTCGGGGAAATAAGGCGTGATGTTATGTTTATGTTGTGTAAACATGCATTATTAACTTCTCGTCTTGTGATTACAGTCTACAATGTTATTTGCATTCACATGATTGTTTATTCAAAAAGGAGGTCAAGTCCTCATATCCATTTAATATTCATTGTCACCGGGTTATTCACGTAATCCCCTGTAATGAATTAGAGCATGTAATAATGTGTGATACCTAATTAGTAATTATATAAGAGCATTATGAATAGATTACTAATTTTAAAATTAACTATTGTAACTAATAAATACATGAGTACATACAAGAATATTATATGCAACAGAAGACTAACATAATATAAGTGTGACTAAAAGACTGATGAATATAAATGTTGATTGATGGAGAGGGAGAGAAAGGCCAAAGAAAAGATGGATGGATTGTGTGAGGAATGGTATGAAAGAGAAGGGAGTGAATTAATAGCGTGACGGTTGACAGGGGAGAATGGAAAGAGAAAACGTGGTGCGCCAACCCCACGTACCATGGGACAAGGGCAGGAAGATGAAGATGTTTTATGAAACAGATGAGAATAGGGTGGGATAGTCACGGATAGGACAATCTTATCTCGGCACGAATTACTTAAATTTTTCTAGGCCTACTGCTTCATACTATACATATTTGTTCAAAAAAATATTAATAGTACCTAGGCAGTTATAGGATAGTAAAGTAACCTGTTACACTGACTTGACCTGTAATTGATAAACTCTCTCACTGTTAATCTCATTGTTATTTGTTTCTTCTTACTTGATAAACATAGGGTTACTTAGCTAATGATGATAATAATTAATATGAGAAAACGTGTTGCGCCAACCCCACGTAGCATAGGACAAGGGCAGAAAGATGATGATATTTTATGCAACAGATGAGAATAAGGCGGGATAATCATGGATAGGACGATCTGGCTAAGTTCTTATCACGTCACGAATTTCTTCAATTTTTGTAGGCCAACTACTTCATACCTATTTGCTCAAAAAATTATTGATAGTAGGCACTAAAAGTATAGTATTCTGTTACACTGACTTGACCTGTAATTGATAAACACTCTTACTATTAATCACGTTGTTATTTATTTGTTCTTACTTGATAAGCATAGGGTTACTTACCTAATGATGATAATAATTAATATGATGGACGCGGACGCCACTTTAGTTTTTTTTTTTTATTAGGTTGGTAGGCAGGAATACCTATTATAATTTTATCCCCTTTAATATTGCAGAGCGTTTATTCTAAAAGTTGGCAACGTCGCAAATAACTGTCAAATATTTACCTGTTTTGATTAATTTGGCAATGTTACTGTATGGAAATAAGAAATATCGCTAACTAGTGAATTAGAATATTAATAATGAATTGCAATTATAACACTGAATTTGATCTTGTTTTCCAAATAGTTTTTTTTATATCTAAAACGAAATATTCGGTGTTACGATATTAATTATTGCATTTTATAATCAATATTTTAGTTCATTAGTTAGCCTTATTTCATATTTCCATACAGTAATATTGCTAAATTAATCAAAACAGCAAAATATTTGATATCTAAGTATTTGCGACTTTGCCCACTTTCAGAATGTACAGACGCCAGCACTTCAAGCTACTACAATCTGTCAAATTTATTTAATAGATTTTCAACTTTATCGCTGATACATAATTTTCAAAGTTGATTGGGAAAATTTGACAGTTTCGGGTAGCTTGATGATGTGCTGGCGTCTGTACGCTCTAGTCGACCGATGGCTCGAACTCGTTGGTGGCGAGGCTTATGTGCTTGCTATTTAGTAAAGTTATTTATTTAGTTTTATTTATTTAGTATTTATTTATCTAGTTTTTATTTATTTATTTAGTGAAATAGACGACGATTTATAACGAAAACGAGCGCGTAAAATTTCATGAACTGACCTTTGGGCGTATAGATATTATGGAAAAACTACGGGATGTATCTACTCAAAATAAAATTATTTAAACTTTCAATAAATTATATATCCCTGTACGGTTTCTATTTTGCCATTTTCATATTACATAAGTTATTTATTTACGCCCATAAATAAGTTAAAATTAGTGTTGAAATATGGAAGTATCGACGCTTATAACTTCCAAACCAATACTAGTTTCCCAATTCTGCTTCCATACAGAGCTAGATAATGACAAGGCAAATTGACATAATTTTTAGTTTTGAACGTACACCGTCAAACAGACGAGTAATCACCATACCTACTACGTTTGTATGGAAGAGTGACCGACTAGTGTACCCTTAAGAGATCCCTTCCCGGTCCGTCTATCGTCAACGCGAGCATGGTCGAAAAGCTTGTTGTTTCATCCAACGCAGGTGAGAACTGCCAACAAGCAAGTGAGAACGCGATAACATTGTACGAAAAATAACTTGTTTCAGGAAATAGGTACCTACGTGTTTATGAATACGCCTCACAAGTTTATGAAATAAATATTTATCATTTGGAATCTCCATTACATGTGCGAGGTTTCTGTAATGATGTTTTCTTTATTTTTACAATTTATGAGTAGATTATGAACGGTTAAAATTCAGGTAAAATTTTTAGAGGCTTATTCTGAATTTGTTACTCCAATTTTTTTTTTTGCTTTCATAGGAACCTATTTTATTTTATATTTTTATTTTTTATTCAATAGGAACAACAAACAGCTACATTATACAATATTACACATGGAAAAATATAAATAACTTAAGTAATAATGTAGCCCACAGCGCTGTTCACAGATTACCATTAATAAATAAAACTTTAAAGTCACTAAGAGGTGAACTGTTCATGCATGTCAGTTACACTAATATTATAAAAACAGAAAAAAGAAGTATTATAAAACAACAACAAACAATTAGTCTGAGAGTTCTAGTGTCTCATACAAAAGGCTACGAAACCTTTTCAAAGAGCATGTAAATATGAATACTATATACTATACTATACACTATATGTATATAATACCTATATACATATAGTGCACAAGATACCTATTAGTTTAAAAAAATTAAAGAAAGATGTGTTACAACGCCATAATCACTTACGAGCGTAAGTACCTATGAAAAGTTTTACGGGTTGGCTGCTCTTAATGGTGTGTCTTATCATTGCACATAATAAGTACAGACGTTCACAAACGCAGCATGAAACGATATCAAAGAGCTTTTCATCTCACAGACTACTGATAAATACCACAGATAAATATAGATGGGACACTAAGACGTTATCACGTCAAAAACTCGATCTCTTTACTCTCTGTAAGTACCTACATAAGAATTAATAGTAACACCATCAATTATAGACGCTAACAAACGTGACGTGACTCTGAAACGGTGTGACGGACGGCTAACATTGTTATCATAAAGTAGAGCCAAACATGTGACCGGCGTATGCGCCGCACACGTGTCCAACTAGCTGACATAATAAACTCATTGACACTGGTGTGATGACGTCATCGATGCTCATTGGTCGTGTGAGTGTCAATTAGCGAACGAATTCATTCGTTTTAAAAATAATTTTGGAGAGGGATATGTCACGTTGCATGTAACACGTGAATGCAAGTTAACAAACATAATATTTCATAGATGTTAATATTAGGGCTGCTTTTGCACTATACTCCATAGGTTTACGTAGTTTTAAATAAAGGTAATCAAATCGTAAAAAGGGTTTTTATAGATGACAATGGTGTCGATTCTCTTGTCACAAATGCCTCTAAACTAAACTAAAAATCACCAAAATTTAGTTTAATCCTGTCAAACGACGATTTTCCATTTTGAAATAGACTAAAATGACACAACTTAACTATATTTTAGTTTGGCAACACCAAGATGGTACTGAGATATTAGTTTAGTGAAAATGGCAATTTTGCTATTCTGAATTTGACGTTTTTCACCTAAAATTTAGATTTTCTAACTAAATCTGACTATTTTTAATCGCGACTAAAAACGTGTGGAATAAAATTGGTTGTCATGAACTTTAAATTCACACCAACACCTCGACTTCAGATGCAAAAACAGTACTGAATATATTTTTTTCTTTTGCTTATATCTCGAAAACGGTGTGTCCAATCGCAAAAATAATGAAAATTTCGACACCCTTTATAAAACCCCTAAACCCCTAACACTCTACATGTAGGCAATATTTTTTCTTATTTTTCATACTAAAAGTAAAAAAATCCATATAAAACACGTCGAGGCTGCCCCCCCTGCGCGCCTCCGGCTCTAAAAAGATTCACGTGGTTAGGTATCACGTGTGGAGTTGCGATTGTCAAATTCGATTTAGATGTGTCAAAATTATTTTTAAATTTAGAGAATTTATTTTGCAGAATAGCTTTGAGATTCTCATAGTTCAAAGTATGGAATTTTAGTGATAGTTTAGTTAGTTTAGTTCGGTGTACAAGAGAATCGGCACCACTGTCTTGTTTAAAAAACTATAAAACCAAATTAAATTTATTTGAGAGTTTTACAATAGTTTCCTCTTTTAATAATGTATGTTAAACTTTATCTAACTACTCTTCATAGATGTAACTGCTTGAGCACAATTTTTAGTTACATTTATAATTTATTGTAATCTGTCTATCGTAAAGAACCCAAACTAAACGTCAACGAATTATAACGTTGCTAAATTGAAGAGTACAACTATGACATAGCATGACAACTGAAGTGACAGGTATTACGTTTAGTCGGTTACTTGACAGCTGTCACGTCAGGTGTTTTTTATTTGTTTACCTTTATTTAACTACCAAATAAAAAACCAAGACTTAGCGCTGCGAACAGTACAGTGAATCATGCAAAAACTACACCTCGCTCTGTGCATACACACTCCCACGCACACATTTACAACCAATCTACGCCTTTACAAAACCGGCCTCACGTCACTGTTGACAGAGCTTCATTGAACGCGTTTCCATCAGTGCTAAGTAAAGCTAGGTACATTATGAAAATCAAACTATCCCATTGGTTTATATCATACTAGCTTTTGTCCGCGGCTTCGTCCGCGTGGATGCCGGAAAATGTACTACCAGGATTAAAAGTACCCTATTTGTGAATCCAGGTAACCAATGTATTAATTCCGTACTAATAGATTGTTTTCATTTAACTCTATTGGTTTACGTGGCGCACGCCATCGCCAGAAACTCCCACTGGCATGATTTTTTCCGACTTCTTCAACAATCATCGTCATATTTCAGCAAATTTACACAAAACCTTAATAGATTATACACTTAAAGCTTCCTCATGAATTACTACGTCCATTGGTGAAAACCATATCAAAATCCGTTTGGTAATTCTGAGTGTATCGCGTTCAGACTTCAGACAGAGAGACAGACGCGGCGGGAGACTCTTTTATAATATTATTGACACATCATACGAAGCTTAGCACATCTCTGGTGGAAAGGTAAAAGTTCGATTCAAACTTAATGGCGGTTTGGAAGAGCGCTACTCGCTTCGCAGTACCCCACCCCTCACCCCCGCTGACCCATGAATTTGTTACTGTGCACCGACTCGCCTCATGTTCCGAGTCGTCATTTTAACTTTGAATCGGGGTGTAGCTAAAGTCGTTCATTATGTTTATGGTCGCGCAGGGGTTTTTAGAATAAAATCTCAAAAACAATTGATATTTCACAATCACAATATTAGTGGGATTTCACCGCACTTTTGTGTAACACACTTTCAATAAAAATCTGAATGATTTTGATGAATGTTTAAGTTAATCTATGGCATCATTTGTTCGAAAAAAAAATCTGTTCAACAACGTAAAATAACGCAATGAATTTTGTTGAACTGTCATAATGAAAGCCATTGCTTTCTGTAAGTGTGTTGTAGTCGTACCCGCTGGTCTCATATTTTAACGAAAAATTGAATGAAATGAGTACTTACTTATAAAAACCCGCTCTACCCAAAGATGTGGAGAAATACAGATTGCAAATACAACAACCGAACTTCCTCAAAACTCATACAATCGTAAACGTTGATATAGGTAAGCTAGACAAGTAGTCTATGACTGTGTCATACATACCTACTAGAGATAATAATCAGTTCCAGGAACAAGCATGTGCTTCACATACCAAGCGTTTCAAGGAAACTTTGTTTCCAAGAGACGGAATTATAAAGGCAAAGAGTTTACAATATAATGTACAGTCAAGCCCGTCACAGACGTAACTATAAAATTTGTTAATATACTGTGCTAATTATTATATTATAGCAAGCCACTACACACGGTAACTATACTATAATATTTATTTTTGCCCTCATTTGGTTTGCGGTTTAATATACCATAATACACATAATTATATTAATGTGTCTTGCTATATCTATCCACATATTTTGGTGTGACGTAAAGCTCATCACGCACATCGAAGATAATATATATTATAGCGCTTAAAAATCCTTTAAGGTAAAATATATATTATCTTCAAAGGGTGTGAAATATATAATAGCTCCGTCTGAGGTCGCTCGAAGATTTCAATTGAAAATATATCGTATTATGATATGATTATATATTATAAATGCCAGCTATGATTTATATATTAATCTATATTATAGCTACGCCTGTGATGGGCTTTATAAATAATTATTTATTTATTAGAAGAGCAAAAAAGGTGAGGAGGAGCAATGCTTCTTTTTTTAATTTCTTCCAGTATACCAGTATATGAGATCATGAGAAATAATAAAATTGAAATAATAAAAAAAATAAAATTGACCTGTAATCACCTGTAAATCAGCTGCTTAATGTAATTTTAATCTTAATATAGTAATGTAATCAAATTTAATAATAACTTCATTTCATTTGGATTTTAATTAGACTAACGATTTATGTTTTATTGTATTCCATATTTAGTATTGTTACTTTATGAGCGAGTATTTTGTTCTTTTTTGTTTTTTGATGTTGTTTGTTCTCATGCAATGTAACGAAGTGTAATTCATTTATTTTTATTTTTATAATCTAATTTTATTTCGCAATTTTATTATATTTCAAATTAATGTTAATGCTAATATTTCAATGATTTAATAATTTGTAGAATAATTGTTCACCTTTTAATAAGAATGTTGTGCATGCCTATAAGTGATGTATTTACACAGTACTCAAGACTTGTGATACCTATTGTAACTATCCTTGTAAATATGTTGTTGGTGTGCCTTGCTTAATAAATAAATAAATAAATGAGAAAAAAAAATGTGAATAATAGTGAAGAATAGTGTGTAAAAAGACAAGACAATACAGGAAAAATGTAGGTTAGTGCGTAAATAAATGAAATGTTTACCTGCCGAAATACATTGTCTCACTGAGGACGACTAATTGGAGCGGGTCATTGAACTTAGTTGTTGCACAGACTTGTATGATCGTGTATTGTCTAGACTAGTGTTATCTATAGGTAGGTAGTAACTACGACTATTTTATATACTTTCCCTATGTTAGGTAAATAAAGTGCTTTATTTATTTATTTTATTATTTATGTACACACAGTTAAATAGATACGGATACGACATCGACGCGAATACTGTTACATGAATTCAGTACATAATTCTGCTGACTAAAACCCACCCGTGTTCATTCAGTTGCCATGTTGCCGGGGGGCCACGATTTCCCTTTCGGCCCTTATTCGCAGCCCCGGCAGGCATCGGCCCTAGCGGACCCCGTCAATTCTGCTGACATCTCTTTGAGGCGCGCGTGGAATATAACGCGCCGTCGGCGTCGACCCGGGCTTGGTCCTTATCGGACGGCGAGCTACCCATTGTTCACCGTCCGCAAGCCCGCGCCTACGGTGGCCGGAAATCGGCTCGAGATTCCCGCCCCGGGCGTCTCCTCCTGCGGCGGTTAGGGGCGTGAGGGCGCGAAGTTTGCCTCTCCCTCACGCGTTCCGCCTCCTCCTTCGCGAGCATTACCGCTTCGCAGAAGGAGGTGACGGCCTGGCATTTCCTCTCGCTCCGTACCATGGCCTGAACCAAGGCCGGACGCGAGAGATCACCGCCGCCGATCGCCTCCACGAGGACACGGTGATGCTCCGCCCAAGCCGCGCAGACGTCCACCGTATGCTCCACCGTGTCCTCCGGGCGATCCACACAATGGTGACCCGGGCGTTTCCTCCCGCCTAATTCTGCACACCCTGCGTTGAAATTTTTAGTCGGTTATTAAAAAAAAAATCTGCTGTTTCATAGAAAACTGCAAAACCTACGCGGTCAAAATGTATGGAACAGATCATCTTTATTTTCAATACCTACATTGTTGTACTTTTGTTTATAAAAGTTGTTAATTGACGTGTGATTGATTAGAGAGGTTTTGATGACCAATTTCGATTTGGTGGTCACACCGTGATACATACCTACCTACCGGTGAATATAAAGCATTCATTAAAAGTTGCAACAGTCATTGATAAACTAGAAACAAACAATAACATAACATCACGCCTGTAATCCCCGACGGACTAAGCAGAGGTGTACCTATAATATGTACATCGAAAATTCGCCAATTATGTTGAGATTTAATTTCAGTCTATTGCCATCAACCAAAATCCAGACTCCGGGCTACTAATGAGAAGTTTCTGATGGAAATACCCAATAACACTTTGAAATACAGATAATTTAACACTTCTCCACTATTCCATTGCCTACTCTAGGATGCATATCCAGTACGGCTCGCAAATCCTTCCATATCCTAAGGACACGTCTTCCGTGCCATTACCGCACCATCCGGTCTACTTCTTGATATGCAATGGCCTCTGTAGCCCCATGCAACATGAGGCTCCAGTCGCTAGTGCAAATCTTGGGGTTCATTCGATTTATCGAGTCTTGTTAAACCACGCTGGGATCACAGGACTTAATCGCTAAGAAATCAATTATTATGGTATCCATTAATTAGCACATAAGTTCTATAAAAAATTCAAAAGTCATTTATTCAAACTAGGCTGAGAATCAGCACTTTTCGAACGTCAAAATTACATAAGACAGTCCCCCAACAAATGCCCACCCTTCACTATGATTATGACCTATAAAAAAACTTTTTACAAAAAAAACACAACCGACTTCCAAAAAAAAAAAACACTTCAAAGTGAAAAATAACTTTAATTTCGGAAGTTGGTGTCTTGGGTTTTGTGTTTTCGTTTTTTGCCACCGACTTCCGAAATTAAAGTTAGTTTTCACTTTGTAGTGTTTTTTTTTTGGAAGTCGGTTGTGTTTTTTTTGTAAAAAGTTTTTATTTTTCACTTTTTAGTTGTGGTACCTACCCCACACACATTTGAATACCACTACCTGCTAGTCCTGCTACCAGTGACAGGAACTTATCATATCATCTACAAAAAATACGTATTTTGTAGCTAACTCAAAAACTACCCAAGCAAAATTAATAAAATTTATATGGGACCAATTTGGGAGCATATTTCAAAAAAAAAAAAAAAAAAAACAAACATACGCGTCGAACATATAACCTCCTCCTTTTTGGAAGTCGGTTAAAAAGTTCGCAGAATATCCTTTTTACCTTGTTGTTCAAATATGACTGACCGAAAACAATGTGTAGGTTGCCGCAACAAAACAATAATAATTTAATTATGTACGGTCTATTTATAACCTTGTTTACAATTAATGTTATTTCCACTTAAACAAACATCAACTTTATTTAAGTGTTTCTAAAGTTGATTTTAGACTGACTAGTACTGTTGAAAAAGTCATAAAAAATACGAAGTTGTAGCGCAAACTAAACCTTATGTGTAGGCATTACAGTTGTTTTTCCTAAAACTCGTGTTTGTTTACACGTTTGGCAAATAAATTGCGAACGCAGATTAGGTACGTATGTAGTTATGTAAGATATTAGCATTGTTTTATGGGAGGAATATTAAGTATTAATTAATCAATTAATCTAACTTTTTTTAACAAATAATCTATTGAATCGGTAATTATTACAAAAATATATAAAACAACGCCAACACAGAAAGACAGAAACTATAAAACGCCAACTGGTACGATCCTTACATACTTCTCATGCTTCGTTTATGTTCATACACCACACACGCGTACTACGTACGGACGTACCTGACCTTTCTAAAGAACATCACCAATAAGGTCACTATATATCCTACTAGAGCGTCCCCTTTATTATTTACTTTATTTAAACTATATTAACTTTTAAATCACCTTACGCAAAGAAAAAAATGGAAAATTATAGCGATTTTCCTTGCCCTACTTTTTTGGAACCACTTTACGGAATGTTCAAAGTTTTGAAGTTTATTTTTGATGTGATGAATTATAAGATTTTAAGAGGAGCTCGTGGCTAAGTAACTACAGCCGCACGGGTCGATCCACCAGGTTAAGCTACGCTTGTCGGGGTTGGTCCGTGGATGGGTGACCATCTTTACATATCGAGACTCCTCCGTGCCTCGGAAATCACGTTAAACCGTTGATCCCGGCTGTCATTCGTGGATCTTTGATGAAAGATTACGGGTCGTCAAAAGCCCGAAAGTCTGACAACCAATCTTACCAAGGGGTATCGTATTACCCAGTTACTGGGTTGTGGAGGTCAGATAGGCAGTCGCTCCATGTAAAATACTGGTATGTAGCTGCATCCGGTTAGACTGAAAGCCGACCCCAACATAGTTGAGAAAAGGCTAGGTCCTTAATTTTCACCTTAGCAGGCATAGATCACTCATTAAAATAAGTAAGGCCCGTACTCCACCAAAGCGGAGACGAGACGAGAGGAGAGGAGATGTGTTTTAAACAACCACTAGAATTTCGTTCTACACACATCTTGTCTCCACTCAGCTTCATGATGTATCATTTTAGTATGACGCGATCGAAGCGGAGATGTGAGCTGTGTCTCGCCGAGATTGAGCTGGGCCGCGCCGCGATAAAAAGCGAAGATGTGACCTGTGCCTCGCAAGCTGGCGATGGCGCGCAGCGGAGACGAGAAGAGATGTGCGTTGATTACAACATCCAACGCTCGCCGCACGCAACTCAGTTCCACTCTAGCCAGCACACATCTTCGCTCCAGTCTAGCTAGTACGCATCTCCGCACAGCTTCGGTGTATACACCCTAGCTGAAAAATATCTCTCTTCTCGTCTCCGCTTCGGGAATCTCCGAACATATCCGATTTGGTAGAGTCCGGTCCTTAATCATGCACGACTCAATGAATTTTAACTGGCTAAAAGTGGGTGTACTAGTACACCTCGACCTCTGCCTAACCCTTCGGAGGTTACAGGTGTGATGTTATGTTAAGTCCGCGTCACCACTCAAGACCGATAGTCGTGGCGCTAGTGTCTATGTCATTGCATCACATTGCATTTAAAAATGTAGTTCCACAATTCTCCAAATCTACTTCAGTGTTGGCGCGGACTCAATACAGGGTGACTTGTAATTTAACGGATTCCTTCTAGGACTTGATGTGACCCATTTGCAACAATCAAGCACCCCATAAAGGTTTGCTAAAGTATTATGTACCCAATCGGATAGCAATGAAGGCTATTGAGAAATTTAGAGAGGAGTGATATTTAGTGACGAACACTGAGAAATTTTCAAAAAGGCATAAAAACCACCTTTGTACGTATTTTTCTGTTCCTTTCTTCATGTCTGTTTATATGTGTGTAGATAAACTATTAAATAAAAAATAAAAATAAAATTAGATTTTCTCGAATTCTATGTTTTGTTTTTTTCTCTTCTCATAGCTGATCTCTGAGGTCATGACTATTTAACTGGATTTTCCTGTGGCTGCCTTAAGCTTCTACACTCAAAGCCTCCAGCTAGGGGCATACGAACCTCGGCTGGGGGGAGGACATCAAAGATGGGACGGGCTAGGTCAAAGTTTAGATCATGATTATTAATCGGGGAATTTAAAGCTACGTGCTCAGCTGCAACAACTGCTGGCACCTAATTTTCGAGCAAGGGTCGGGGGAGTATCATTTACTCGGGGTGAATCCTATGAATTTTCACTTAGGCTTTATGGGGTGCTTAATTGTTGCAAATGGGTTACACTGTCACGTCCTAGAAATCAAATCAAATCAAACCATTTATTTCTTTGCAAAAACGGGTATAGTACATAGGTGCCACCACCTATGTATGTATGGTGGTGGTAAGGAATACGTCAAATTACAAGTCACCCTGTAAGAATAAGAACCACGTCATGTGAAATGAGGTCAAAACCACAACGGCCTTCCACAAACTCAGATACTTTTAAAAACATATTTATGGCAGTTCGTTCAAAATAAAACGTGACTTTTGAATTTAGAATTTTAGTCAGATTGATTGAATCCTTGATTTTCGAATAGTGTCAATGTTGTATGAATTCTTAAACAATTAACCTGCGAGGTAATTGCGTAACAAACGTAGCAATGGCATTCTGACAGTTCAAAAACATTCATTACGTTATTTGCGTTGTTCAGCAGACAATTTTTTCGAACATATGAAGCAATGGATTAGCAATATCCTTCAAAATCATTCAGATTGTGATTGCAGTGTGTTACGAAATTAGGCTGACTGTCCACTGGACTGGAGAGGAGCGGAGCGGAGCGGAGCTGTGCCAATATTAACCGATGGAATTGCATAAAATCTCCGCTCCGCTTCAGTGGACAGGGATTTGAGAACTAGTTTAAAAATTCATACAAAACCGGGAAGCAGAGCACTTCGCTCAAATTACTCGTCGCGTGAAGTCGGCCTAGCTCCGCACAGTCCGCAACTCCGCTCCGTACTACCTCGCTCCGCATCAATGGACAGACAGCCTTAGGGTGCGGATTTGATAACTTATTTTAAATTTTGAACACTGAACAGAAGAAAAATCGTAAATCGATATTATTGTTATCTGTAAAACATCGACTAACGTGTGTAAGTCACGTGATGTTTAGTTTTCAAGTCACTCGCGTGGACTTACGTAAAAATACTTACGTAGGTAGGTACTTGGAAAATTTATGCATGGTGCAATCCATAAAATTTTACCGTCACATTGTCGCAGTACAGTTTCCGTACTTTTACGTATATGTACTTAACTGATGATTTTTTTTTAACAGTTTCTACAAGGTGTCGCCTAATGTTAAAAACAAACACACTTCACAATACAGTGAAGCAAGCCAAAACTACACCTTCACTCTGTGCATACACGCTCACACGAACGCATGTACAATCAAACTACACCTCACTAAGTGCACACATGTTTACGAAACCGGCTTCACGTCACTGTTGACAGTGCTATGTCTTGGTTTTTTATTTGGTCTGAGACTTACCTATATTAAGATAGGAGGAGGTCATGGAATAAAATAAATAGTATGATTTGGTCTTTAGAAAACCATAGTTCCTGTGCCTGATAAAATGGAAGTCATTTGATTTTATTTACTTATTCTTATAAGCCTGTGTTTTCCCACTGCAGGGCAAATACCTCCCTGCCCTTTCCTCTTTTCCCGGTCTACTGCGATTGAGGTCAGTCCTTTAAGGTTGAACTAGTCGCGGGCTTGAACTCATTGGTGGGTTTGGTCAAAAAGCACGCTATCTCACCTGGCATCGTGTCCGACAGAGACAGTATCAGTGATGAGCAGTTAGACGCTGGTCTACATGCACAAACTCTAGTTCGCACGCACGCAAACACCGTTCAGAACGATTTTAGTAAAACGAGCGCGTAAAAAAATTACGAAAAGTCCTTTGGAAGGTGGTTTATGAAAAAACTACTGCATAAAGTTTATTATAATCTTCGACAATTGAGCTTTGTCGGAACGAGCTTTGTTTTGGAGATTTTATACTTCTTTTATTACTTATTTACTCCCAAAGTTGCGTTAAAATTAGCAGGAAAAACGAATTTTTGTTGGCTCATAACTTTTTAATTGCTTTTTTTTTTACTATTCTGCTTCTGTACAGACAAAATTAATAATAAGACAAAATTATTTCATGTTTTACTTTGGATGTACAACGTGGAACACTGGAGTAAAACCCCCCCTGAAATTTGTATGGAAAAAGTATCGGCTAGTTGCGCCTTAAGAAGGAGCCACACAGCTCATCCCGCGCCATCTCTTTCTGGGCTTGCCGCGTAGTCGTTTCCTGCTATTTGGGATCCACTGGGTGGTGGTTTTTGCGTATTGTTGCTTCGACATGCGACAGATGTGGCCAGCCCCAGTAGCACTTTAGTCCAGCAGCTGTACGGCCAGCGTCCGCTATTTGTGTTTTAAAACAAAGTATTGAGTTCCTAATGCGGTCTGTGAGTTTCACAACTAGTATACTTCGTTCTATTTACTTAATCAGTATAATTTAAAGTATGAGGAACAGGGTGGTATAGTTCACTTATCCTCTATAGAAAAGGGAGGATCCTCCGACCAGACGGGTGCCATGTCTGGCGGGCATCTGCCCAACGATTGATGTCGGATAGTCATATACATTCGCGGTAAACTCTAATTGTGCGATGCCGGATTTTGTGTGACGTCATGTCGTTCAAGCATAGTTCGCATGTGGCGATGTAGATGCCACCACAACCCTCGTCCTAATAGGTACAGTTGACTGTTAGCAGTTTTTATCCTTTTTCTGTAAAATTTGTATACCCTACCTAGAATAGAATTATTTTATTCCTTGTTGCCATCGAGATGCACAAATGCAGAAGCAACGTATTTTAAAGTCAGTTAGGTATATGCAAGGGGCAATGAAAATGCCCTGATAACGTTATTGCCGCTGAATCCAACCAGTCCATCAAAACAAATAGATAATAATAATTATTTTATTGATGATAAATACACTCGCTGCCAATGACCTAACCAATTGTTACTTTATTGATAATATCATAGTTGATAACGTTATTTGTAGTATTTTCTGGGAATGTTATGGCATCCATGAATGCTTCATTGGTCTACTCGCAAGCGCTACTGCTGAACATGAGGTCCTTCGATCCCCAGGTCGGGCAAAGTGTTATTGGATTTTTCCATCTGTAATTTCTCAGTGGCAGCCAAGAGTCTGGATTTGTGCCCGATTGGCGTGCACTAGGCTCGCCCCCTATTACATGGGACTTAAACATAACTGGCGAAATTTGGGTGTAATAACAGGTTCGACTCTGCCTTACCCTTCGAGGAAAACAGGCGCACTGGATCACGGTTCGCTCCATAAAGCATAGAAGAGTGAATGCATGGTCTTTCGCGTCAGGGGTCGGAGCTGCCCGGATTCTGTTCCACCTCTTAGATTGAACGATGTCAAGTTAAAAAGAGTTCAACAGTTTAAATATCTAGGGCATATCGTGACCTCTGATATGCAGGGTGGCAAGGACATCGACGCGAAAACTGTTACCATAGATTCAGTGCATGATTCTGAACCTCACTGTGTTGAAATTTATCGTCGGTTATTTAAAAAAAAAATCTGCTGTTCCATACATTTTGACCGCGTAGGTATTATTGCACTTTTCTATAAAAGAGCAGATTCTTTTTAAAATAACAGACGAAATATTTTAACGCGGGGGTTCAGAACAAAGAATTAAACTCTTTGGTTTAGAATCATGTACTGGTAACAGTTTTTGCGTCGATGTCCCTGCCACCCTGTATCTGACATCGATAGGAAGCAGACAGCGTTGTCTGTGAGGGTCAATATGATCGCCTGCAGGTTTGTTTGTTGCTCGGGGGCCGTCAAAATAACTCTTTTCAGAGCGTTTTGTACGTCCCTGTGCACAGCCAGCCTGTGGGAGTCATATAGGTACCCAGAAGCAGTACAAAGCTCTCCGTGTTCAGTATAATAAGTAGTGCGTTTAGGGTGTTGTTGCGGCTGCAGCGCGTCGGGGATGTTCGCCGCGGTGCACATCTCTGGGGCGCAGGCTCCGGACCACCTCCAACACCATCCTGAGCGTAAATGCGAACAATTTTGACTGTTGTTATATGATAAATGTAATGATAAACAAACAAATGACTCGGAGGCAGGCGTATTAATAATCACTTTTATTTAATTTTATGATTTTAATTTTAAATGGGTGTATTCCTGAAATAAATGATTTGAATTTGAATAGATACTTAAGTCTAAAATTGCTAGAAGAGTAACAAGTACTTACAGTACGACACAACTTAAATCGCATCGGCAAAATTCGTAAAACCGATCTTGTGTGCGTCTTCAAAATCACCAATCTTTATTACTGCTTTAGGTGAAAATGATCTTTACGCAAACGCAATAACTTATAAAGTCATTAACCAAATACATTCGAAAAATTGAAATGAATGAATGCAAATTTTCTAAGTTGTGTCGTATTGTAAGAAGTAAATTAATTTATTTTATTCTTATAAATTAAAGAGAATTTATAAGAATAAAAGAAAATCAAAGAATTAACGATACAATACTTTACAATAAGTTTGATTGTTGCGCGCGCGCACGTTATGTCTCACGTGCGCATTGTTTCCAGCCAGTGTTTAACTTTCACTTGACGGTGATACGTGGCTCTCTGTAACAGTAACTGCTACTTCCATTGTCTTGTTGTATGAGAATTCTTCGCACAAAAACAATTGGCTCGCTCGGTAGGTAGGTATGCTGTTGAGGGGCTTGTGGCTAAGTAATAACAGCCGCACGGGTCGATCGATCGATCCATCCATCGACCATCTTTACTTAAGTACCAAGACCCCTCCGTGCCTCGAAAAGCACGTTAAGCCGTTGGTTCAGGCTGTCATTTGTAGATCTTTGACAGCTGTTAGGGGTCGTCAGAAGCCCGAAAGTCTGACAACCAGACCGTGTTATCCAGTAACTGGGATGTGTAGGTCAAATAGGCAGTCGCTCCATGTAAAATACAGGTATTCAGCTGCATCCGGTTAGACTGGAAGCCGACCCCAACATAGTTGGGAAAAGGCTAGGCAGATTGATTGATTTATATGAAATGCTATCATCATCGTTAAGTCCCTATCATGTCATAATATGAAATTAAATTAAATGAAGTTGTTTACAGAATAAACAATTTCATTTCATTTCATTTCATAATGATAAAAAACTTTTGAATATTTATGAAGATAACTTTTCCAGCAAGCTCCCCTAACTTGCGCAGACTGTGAAGTTTAAAAAAATACAAAATTTCCGGTTCCCGAAAGCTTACTCAAATCATGAGTAAATATGCTGTTGAATATCATCAAAATTTTTACTCCGGTCGAATCTTATGAGATTTCGACAACATTAAACGCTTTCAAAAACTTAACTTACTTTTAATCTCAAATCATTTCAAAAGTAAAAACTTACAGACAAGGCTTCTTTATTGCAAATAAGTCGAACTGATAACGAAAATCTAATGGTTGTCCGTCCCAACTCTTAGTGTATCAGGGCGGGCAGCACTAGCGATGGGCACGAATTGGTCGATAGACGATACTAATATCCGAGAGTGCGCGGAAGAGTAACGTGTTGTTCCTTTTGTATACATTGTAATTATTGTAAAGTACTCATAGTTTTGTTTCAGGACCTAACAGAATTCAGTCTCGAGTTCGAACCCAAGGCAACTTTGACTTTTTGGATTCATGTGCGTATTGTATATTTATCACTTGCTTCAAAAACTGTGATTGAAAACATCGTAAGGAAACCGGCATGCCTGAGAGATATTTCTCGAAGGCACGTGAAGCCAAGTCAGAGGCCCATGGGCGGCTTTAAAACTCTGACACCAGGTTAGTCAAAAACCACACGAAAAGAAGAATGCAAATAACTTTAAAGACACAGTTTCCTCTACCGTTTCCTGCTACGTGCACACACTTACGAATACCACTTCCCCAACATAATTCTTGCCTCGTGACATAAAATCATTCTGAATGCTAATTTAGCCCAAGCACATATCTTGCCATTATTCAATTTGAGCAGTAGCGTGTCTTTCAACGTGACTCGTGATATTCGGCGTGAAAAGGCTCGCATACACTAACAAGCAAGTTTTCTTAATTGGACAGAAATGTGTGAAAGTTTTTACTATCTTTTTTGTGTCAACAGTGTGTTGGGCAGTGTCTTTTTACCCGACTACGACAAAGTAAAAAGAGGGTTCTGATTTTGACCGGTATGTATGTATGTGGGTATCATCAGTACCCTCATAACTACTAAAGTCTAAACTACTTATCGTAATTTAAATATATCATGTTTGATTTATGCCCTAACACGTCGTGTGACTCCGGATTTTTAATTTGTCTGTCTGTGATGTCTTGTTTAATACCTTTTTAGTTGGCGCTTTTGTGGTAGTTGGGTTTTAGTTTTTATAATTTTTATTTTTTGTGTAATTGTGTGATGGCGGGAGTTGCAAAAACTTTCAAAATAATAAGGATCTGGTTTGTGGCTGATTTTCAACCATGACTAGGTGGATGACTTAATTAATTGTATCTTAAATTCTTTAAGATAAACGAACACTCTCACAACGGGTTATTCGCTCGAATTTACTCGCCCACAACGGCGAATCGACACTTTTAAATAATATTATTTTATCATGTGGCGATTCGCACGAAGTTAATTTATTTGTAGGAGAATCGTTTTCTGCAGTTGTCGATACGCTTACAAATAAATTAACTTAGTGGGAATCGCCTTAAGATTATTTTTTTCGCCCGTTTCGGGCGGGTAAATTCGGGCAAATCACCAATAAGCCCTCACAACAAACAAAAACTCCACTCGTCTCGTCTTGTAACAAATTATAATAATTTGTAGAGATCTTAGTGTCGGCGAAGTCTTTAATTCTGAAGTTTGATCGACGATAATTTTATTTAAAATTATTTAAATGAGAAGGTGATTGGGAACTGTAGATATCTACTTATTTTATTGAATAAGTTTCGCACACGTGTATGCTCGTAGGTTGCATTCATTTCCATTAAGAAAAGAAAAAATGCAGGTACATAAATAATGTACCTTAGAAAAAGAAATCTCTATAAAAATAAAGGTACATTAAACAAACTGATTATTTGCATGACTAGTTAAATACAATGAGCATTTTTTTTACTTTTTTACTTAATGGATCCTTTTTAGGGTTCCGTAGTAAACAAGGAACCCTTATAGTTTCGTCATGTCCGTCTGTCTGTCTGTCTGTCTGTCCGCGGTCTAGCTCCAAGACTGTTAGTACTAGAAAGTTGTAATTTGGCATGGGTAGATATACATATTAATCATGTCGACAAAGTGGTAAAATAAAATTATGAAAAATATTTTTTTTAGGGTACCGTAAACCGGGGTTACTTTGATCAATTTTAGACTTGTGACACCATTTTTTGACGATCCAAATAAACGTAAAAATATGAAATTAAAATATAATAATAGGTTTTTTCTCTTCTTTAAGCCTGCCAAATAAAAAAAAATATAGGACTTATATTTTTTACAAAAACAAAAATTAAAACAACGCCATCAATGTTACATTAAGAATGGGGTTACTTTGAAACCACTACTTTTTTTACTGCCACTCTAAAGTAAACTCGCTAAAAACCTCGCAAAAAATTAAAAAATTAAATTCGGTCAAGTACTTTTTAAGTTAGGTATCTTTTTAATGTGTGGGGTGGGTTACTTTGATTAAATACCAAATGATACAAATTAATAACTTTAACTGATTTATTAGATTATTTACTAGAAACAACGTAGAAACTTTACTTAGACAGGCTTCATTGAGTTGTTCTACTTGGTATTTTTCGTAGTCTCGCGTCCCGATCTTTTTTTTTGTAATCTAGTGGCATAGCATCTACAAAAAAAAAACAATATGTGTTAATTTATTACAAAATGAATATCCTGGTGGTCACACCCGCGTAAAATAATAAAATAAAACTAAAGCAACGCCGCAGGATAAAAAGAAAGTTCATTATATACCCAGGTAAAATAATTTTTGGTATCGATGAGTAGTTTCGGACGTTTATTCCATTTATTCCCGTTGTCCCCGTATGCCATATCCCTGTCACGGGGACAGCGGGATGTGATTAAATTTATTTCCAGTTGTCCCCGTAACGTACATTCGGCTAACGGGGACAACGAAAAGTAAACTTTTCACGAGTCGTTGTCCTCTTAAATCTGCATTGCCGCCGGCGCATCCTTTTCAAGGTCACTCCGTTTATCATAGTTACTAGAAAACTTAATTTGGAATGTATGATACATTTCAAACAATAAAAATGTAATAAAATCGATTAAATTTATAAAAAAATACTACTTGAAAACAAGGTCTAAATCCCTAATATTAATCTACCGCGTACCAAGACCGATCTACCAATATTTCCATACACTTTGTTTGTTGGGTAAAAGATGCCAACATTTATAATACTACAGAAAAATGAAAAAACGGGGACTGTGGGCAATAATTTTTACTTATTTTATTCAACTATATTAACGGGGACAGTGTACGGGGACAACGGGAGTTTCGGAGATCCCCGGGGACACGTACAAACTTATAAACTTACAATTGTACAACCCCACAAAACTACAAACTCAGAAACGAGCCCTACTTATTATATTAGTATTGAAAGTTTACATGAAAACATCGGAAGCTGCCAAAAAATAATTCTTGGGATAACGTTGATCATTTGATCAATTTCACCACGTATAAGTGATCAAAGACACCCCGACCCATGGATTCCCCGGCAACGTGGGCATGTACAGGTCGTCGAATTGAGGGTTTTTTTTTAAACTCACGACTAAACACTGATCAACATAAGCAACCATAAAAATCACATGTATTTATTGTTGACACAAGTACAGTCAAAGATTTTCACGCAACAAAATTAAGAAGAAAAGCGCACTTACCATTAACAATTTTTTTCTTGACGAAAGAATAACGTGACACGCGCACGCGGTCAGTATGCGGCGGTGAAGCAACTATCAGTGTTGCCAATAAATAAAAAATAACTGCCAAGGCGTTTTTCAACTCGTTAATATGAGGACCTTTGTACCGGATGGAAGTTGTTATCAAAGTCGACCCGTAAATCAAAGTAACCCCGGTTTACGGTACCTACCTCCCCTACACGTAAAGCGTATGATTTTTTTTCCCTTGCTTTGGGGTATCGTTGGAAAGGTCTTTCAAAAACATTGTGAGTATGTTCAAACCATTTTTGAATTCAGAGATCCGTTTGCGAAATATTAAGCTTTAAAATTAAAAATTTTGTTCTGACCTCCACAACTAAGTGATTGTGGAGGTCAGGTAGGCAGTCGCTCCATGTAAAATACTGGTATTCAGCTGTATTCGGTTAGACTGGAAGCCGACCCCAACATAGTTGGGAAAAGGCTAGGCAAATTAAATGTTGATGACCTGTTTTTGATCCTCTTAAAACTTTTTGATCTTCTTACGATGATCGCCTTTTTTAATAAATGAGCCTCTTTTTATCTTTCTGGTCTGTTTCAAAGTTGGTTGCAGTAACTAAGCTGGGGCACCCTGAACAAATGGGTTAGGTTAGATTAGAACTATGACCAACCACGATGGTGGCAGTCACTAGGCTAGACCACATCACGAAAAGACGATCGGGTAAGTATATAAGCGTCATCGATTAGTATTTTGAGGATATCAAAATGGGAATTGTATGGGGATCACAAAAAGACGCTCACTTATTATATTAGCAACTCGATGATTTCTTTTTTTTTTTTTTAGATTATCTACTGCTTACTAAATTTCGTTTATGGAGGTACATTTCCGTTTAGACAATGCTGTGTCCCGTGCGTGGTGTCTGTGTTGTAGGGAGTAACGATAATCTTGACATTTTAAACTTTGTCTTTTTGTGTTTTTTTCGAAAACCAATTATGTTTTTTTTTTTTATTGGATGCTGTAGCGTGGTAGTAGACCATGGTCTGAACAACGTTTGTTCTAGCAAAACTGTAATTCAAATTTCACGGTGTATATGTCGATCGCTCGGTAAACTCTAATTGCGCGATGCAGGATTTGTGTGACGTCGTCTATGATGCGTAGTTCGTATGTGGCGGTGTAAGTGTGTAACCGCTACAATATCATTGTTTGGTTTTTGGTTTTTATTGCATATCAATGTGTTGAGAAACATGTTATTGTTTACGATTGATGTTGACCTACATTGAAGAGGAAATGAGGAAAATTTGAGCACTACTTAAAAGCCTGCAATGTTTGCTAATTAATTTACCTGTTTCCTTGCGGGCATTAAAAGGTTCACTTACCTGAGTCTTGCACCAAAACCCGAAATAAAGACTGACGGTCACCACTTCGTAGACTGGTTACATCCTTGTTTTTTTATTGCCGCATGGAATAAATTGTTTTAGAGAATCGCATATTTATCACAAATGGAAAAATCTGTCTCCTAAACTAGCCGTCGAGTGATACAGAATATTTATGAGATTCGATAAAATCCATCGTGAATTTTCAGGAAATAAGTAATAAGACTATGTACAGTAAAATGTGATTTTTCATAATGTGCATGTATCGAAATTAATATTATTCATTTTATCGACGGAAAAAATATTAAAAAAAAAATGTTTTTTTTTAATTTTTTTAGTATTAAGTCGTCTTTTGGCATCTTATTTATAAATTTTACAATTATTGTAAAAATTTATGAAAAAAATACAGATTTTTCCAAAAAAAATATGTTCGTTTTCACAATAATTGAGGGTAGTTTTTTTTTCTCAATTTTCATTTTATGTGTACGCCTAAATATTTCCAATCATTATGGAGTTTGTTTCATCGCTATAGATGATTTAGTTTAAAAGTTACACAGTTTTGTAATTTTTTTTTTAATTCCATAAACAACAAACATTAGTTATGCTGACGATATGGTGTTGCTGAGCCCATCGATCGGTGCCTTGAGGCGACTGGTGTCAATCTGTGAAGCATACGCGGTAGCTCAAGGACTCAAGTATAACACCAAAAAGAGCGAAATTATGGTTTTTAAAGCAGGTGCTATAGGTTACCCAACTATACCAGACATATCGCTCTGCGGAGCACCCTTAAATAGGGTGACCAGTTTTAAGTACTTGGGTCATTGGGTTACCGACGATTTGAAAGACAACATGGACATTGACAGGGAACGTAGATCGCTGTCGGTACGTTGTAACATGCTGGCCCGCAGGTTTGCGCGATGTACAGAGGCGGTCAAGAAGACTCTGTTTAAATCTTTTTGCTCGTCATTTTACACGTGCAGCCTGTGGACTAGTTATAGTTTGCGTGCATATAGCGATCTGCGTGTCCAGTATAATAACGCACTCAGGATACTGTTGAGGCTGCCATGGCGATGCAGCGCGTCAAAGATGTTTGCGGAAAGGCATATAGATGGTTTTGCGGCCATCATACGTAAAAGAAGTGCCTCTCTGCTTGCTCGTCTTCGTGGCGGCACCAACACTATCTTAAGATTATTCGCAGATAGATGGGAGTCTCCAATGGTGCGACATTGGATGAAACTCCACACTTATTAAAACTTGTATGTCTACTAACACTAGTTTATAAGACCTTTGTTACTAACACTATGGGCGTAGCCCGAAATAAATGATATAATAATAATAATAATAACCCCACCGCCGTATCTCTACGTTGACGTCGTGGTGGGGCTTGCGCGCTCCGAACTCTAGGTCTGTGCCGGTACAGTTCACTTTGCCGGAACGGGTCTGGGATGAGGAGCCAGACTAAGAGAGATACAAAATCCCGCAGGGCAGCATGTGGCGAGCTGTTGGGCAGTAGCGACCCCACGGACCCTATCTCCCGGGAGAAGTCTTGTTCCTCACCTCTGGCTTGCCTTTATTGGCCGGTTGGAGTGAACACTGACGAGGAACGGCGCTCCCGCCTCATTCTTGCCTTAATTGGCCGGCTTGAGTGGAGATTCGCAAGAGCAAACGTGCTCGGAGGAAGGAAGTATTCCAGTAAGTGCTCGTAGGGATCTTGACCATCTTCCGGGCTCTGGGATTGTTCTGAAAGCCGTGGAATACCTCTCCACTCCTCAAGCACCTCAGGACATGTTGCCCCCTTGTTGCTACGTCACTATGTGCTAGCGACCGTTTCTGGGGCCCATTATTGAGTGTGCAAGTCACCCCCTGCCATTTTATCTGTGTAAATATAAAACATTGATCAGGCAGGGGCTAATAGTCCTACCATAGTTCCAGGTAACCAGTTCACTTTAGCTACCCAAACCCATAGTCCAATGTTTTGTTTCCATGTACTGCAATAGTCCTACACCAACCGGGGGTTGTCCTTTGGTGCACTTGCATAGTGCATACAGGTATAATAGTCGGTTGGTGCCTCATTTCTTGAAAAGCGTCTAACGGGCCTCTACGAGTTGGCTTCGGCCCCTCGTACGCCTTTCAAAGGAACGGGATCCATGGTCCCGAGAGTAATTAAAAACTAAAAATAATAATAATAAAAAGTATAAAAAATATCTAGATTTTTTTTATTATTTTTTTCTGTCTTTAAAATTAAGCATAGATTCTTTCGTTTCGATATATGCACCCTACGAAGAATCACTGTATTGCTAGCTTTGTCACAAATGAATGCAGAGTCACTCAGCATATCAGGTATGAAGCTAAAAGTAGGTTCGCGGCGGGCTCGACTTGCCGAATTCAGTGGGCGTAAAGTAGTCAGAAGATATATAAGAGAAACTCGATAGAAAGAGAGGCAACTTCTTGGTAAATATAGCTATAGGTAATTAGCGCTGTGCGAACTGAATTGCACTTTATTGTGTCGTAGCAAGAGTCGCTTTTTATTTAAATAATTTTGCGGAATGAACTATCTGTACTAATCTGGGGATAAAAAAAGGTTCCTGAAAACTTAAATCGAGGCGCATGACAGACAGTCTTTTGTTGTTTTAATTTAATTTTTAGGGTTGGTAAACAGTTGAAATTTTCACAGATTGTGTATTTCTATTGCCACTTTTATATTTAGAAAGCTATTAATTAAATAAAGATAATAATTAAAGGGGGTTCATACAAGAAACGCCTTTTTCATCGCCGTTTTGTTCAATTCACTTGGCCGGTTTTTTATTTTATTTGTGTGGCCCGCTACCACTGTGTGTCTTGAAGTCATCTTGAGATTGCATGATAGGTACGTAGGTAGTGCGTGGTTATTCACCTATTCACCAGTATAGACTAGCCTTAAGGTCGCAGGCACGCGTTGCGCACACATTAAATTCACCAATCCACGTGTGCAACTGGCTGTTATTGTAGACGCAATGTGACCGGACTGGGCAATGCGCACACGCAGGTGGCTATTCAATTTGAATATATAGCGCCACGTGGGTCAATTATCTATTATATTGAACACAATCTATAATAAAACAGTAGAATCCGGTGTCTGTCTGTCTGTCTGTTTGTTCGCGCAGGGATTAATTTAGAATAGAATATAGGCTTTGTTTCATTGAAATAGGATGTTGCAAAAAAAGATATCGTCATACAAGACGGTATTCTGTTTACGACACGTTGTGCATAATTGCTGAGTAACCCAAGAGTGAGTAATTCAAGATGCAATAATTAAGTATTATCCCACTTATGAAATTTGGATGATTTTTTTTTTATTTAATTGTTTTTCTTGACAAAAAGGGCAAGATCCAACCCAATGGAAAGAGGTTAGCGTGGTTATAGACACCTACACGGCTAAACGGGTTTTGTCAACGGAAGAATAGACAAAATGACAGATAAGCAATCACAATCTGTCATTTTATCTATTCTTCCTTCGACAAAACCCGTCGCAAACCCGTGTCATGCTACGCGTGTTAATGGATTTGCAATCGATCCATCCTTAGGCATAAAATTCAACTTATGTCTTACTAGCAACCCGCTCCTGCTTCGTTCGGTAATTAACCACTGACAAAATTTCGAGATTTCTTTATAAAATGTAAGTTTAAATTAATGTATTATACACATAAACCTTCCGGAAAAAAATCTCAAAATGATGGTGATAACCGAATCAAAATCCATTGCGTTGTTTAGAAGACCAACGCTGTCACACAGAAAGCGATAGGTACCTAGATATGTGTAGTGTATTTGATCGCATTTACAAGGAAAGTACCTACAATTAAAATTAGCACAGATAATAAGAAAGTAATAAGGCAGATAATAGATAGGTTACATACAATGTTATTAATAATATTTCATTTATTTCAGACAAAGTCCATAAAAACATTACATACATTATATTAAAACATAAAATTGATATAAAAATCACACACATAAAATAATCCTCAAACATTCTATTATAATAAAATTAAAATACATACACATGTCATTTTCAAATAAATTTAAAATACATACAGATGTCAATCGAAACATAATAATATAAAATTGAAATAAATACAAACAAATATCATCCAAAACGAAAACAACATATATTACATAATACTTTGTGTTATTGCGAAGGGATTTTTTATTTAGAGTTTGGAAAGCGGATTCGAAGAGTATGAACAAGCGATTAGATTATACAAAGTATAGAAATAAAGTAAATAAATTAACAAATATGGCAAAAAATAAATATAGACAGGAAAGAAAATGTAATGGAGATTTTAGGAAAATATGGACACATATAAACATATGGTTGGGTCGAAGCTAAAATAGCCTGGACGATGTTATTTTAAGGCATTTAGGAAAAACAGATTGTTTAGAACAGATTTGTAAAAACTTCTCTAAAACGTTTACGAAAGAAATAATGGAAATTAAAAATGTATGTAACTTGAAGTTTTTAGATAGAAATAAATATGTAAAACCGAGTGAGGTAAGCTATAGATACAATAAGGTGACGTCGTCAGAGGTAGAAAAGGTCGTAAGAACATTGTCCTGTGAAAAAGCACCTGGTTCAGATGGAATAGGGGTGCAAGATATTATATATTTACGTAAGCAAATACGTCCGATTCTAGCTGCATTGGTGAATATATCTTTATCTAGCGGTATTTATCCAGACCAGCTAAAAAATGCAATTATACGTCCTATATACAAATCAGGAAGTCATTTAGAATATATGGTCCCAAGCAGCAAAAACTATTACTATAAAATTTAAAATTATGAATTCTATACTTTCAAACCCTAACAGTGAAGGAGCTTGTCTTTTGTTTAAACTATTATCATCTTAAGTTAATGATGTATTGAATAAGATTAATCGGACTGACATATACATGTAGTAAAAAACCTAAAAAAAAACCTTTGTTTATAGGTGTTTTTAGCTCCATAAGCATTTAGAGCAATAATGTACTGTCGAATGCTTTTATACAACACTCTGGCACCGCTAAAACCTTAATAAATCGTTTATAGAGTTTTTTAGAGTTATGAGCTGAAATAATAGGACTGAATGCTAGTTTTGGGGTAATTATAGGCCTATCGCAATATTATCTGTTATAGATAAAATAACCGAAAAAAATATAATAGGATAGATTAGCGCGTTCTTAGAACAACACAACAAAATATGTGACACTCAGCACGGTTTCCGGAGAGGGCGCAGCACTGTCTCTGCCTTGTTAAGTTTTTCAGACTATATTAATGACTGTTTAGATTCTGGCAAACAAATTATAGCGCTATTCATTGATTACATAAAAGCGTTTGATACTTTAGACCATGAGATCTTATTACAGGCAATGGACAAATGCGGAATACGCGGCCCCACAAATTATTGGTTTAAGAACTACCTCACTAAAAGGAATTAGTTTCCTATTAGTGACACAATTATATCCCGTGTGGCTGGGAAAGAGACAGATGTCGAATTGCGTGTGCCTACTGGATCGGTGTACGGCCCTGTGGGATATACATATAATGCATGTGAACAGTGTATCAAATGTCGTACATAATTGTGAGGTATTCATGTACGCTGACGATATGTGTCTTGTTTATGCCTCCAAAGATATGGCTGAGGTACAAAAGGGTATTCAAGGTGACTTTGAAAATATTAACAAACGGGCACACGACAATGGAATATTATTAAATCTCTCAAAAACTAAATGTTTGCATATACACTCGCCATATAATTGAAATGCTAAATCTGTAAACAATGAGTATCTCACAGTGATGGGACATACAGTGCCGATTAAAAGTCCATGAGCAATCTCACAAAGCAATAGACTGACGCTTCGGTTTGACTTACGACCTTCTTCTATAAGTTGTTACAATACTGTAGACACGCACATTACACACACACACTCACTTTGTCTGCAACCAATGACTAGTTCGATAATCATCATTCGTTTTTAGTTTCATTCGTCTTGTTCACATAAATATTAAAGTTTAGCAGGTAGACCACAAAAAACTAAGTAAATTATTTCGATTTCTGTGGGGTAGATGCAGTTTGTTACAAGTATTCAATTAATAGAACTTTGTTGGTTCGTGCCGTGATAATATTGGTGACGAGCATTTAGCGCAGTGTTGTGGTTATTATTATCAAAAAGCAGGCATAAAATATATTGAAGAGATCAGATCAGATCAGAGAATATTATTGCGCTGCGTAAAAGTGAAGTGAATATCTAATAAAACCGGACTAAGTGTGAGTGTTATCATTTATATATTTCATATTTTACTAAACATAAATCTTAATCAAGGGTTTTGTTGATAGAACAGAGGTATTGCTGAGACAGAAGATGCCTTTAAAGTTTTAAATTCATTGTGAGGTTTAATTCGATTAGTGAATAATAAATAATTAGGTATTATGTGTAATAAAAACAATGATTTTCTTTGTTCTAGAGAAATACTGTGACGGTTAAGAGATATGAGGAAGGGGCTTATTATCGAGTAGCAGCGACGTCAAATGGTGAATGAAACAAATGGTTTCATACCAACGAGATATTTTGCTGAATTATTAAAAACACGTCATTATGAACCGTTCGCCGTGCACTCTGAAGGCTTGCATCACTGAAGACCAGCTAGAAAACCGTTTTTGACCTTAAAATATTGACCGTACCAACTTAATAAACAACAGATTCGTTATTGCATTTTTAAGCACGTTTCAATAGGGTGTTTGTCGTATTTCTTGCAGATATACCGAAATTGTTTAATATTATTTTAGTAATAGTATTATTTTAGGATTAAAATTTGAGGTTTAGTTTCAATCTTCTTTTCGTAAAGAAAATGAATACTTAAGCTATAACCTCAATACCAACCAATATTTACTAAAGCCAAATAAAGTTTAAAATAATTAATATGAACAACTGCCTTTAACCTTAAAATCAACAATTTTGTCAGTAGATTTTTTTACATTTTAAGTAGTCTAATATTCTTATTTATTGCTTAATTACTTAGACCATGATCAAAGCTTTATATTTATGGTGCAAAAAAATCCATTTAAAATTTAAAACATTTCAAAATTTAAATATGTCAAAATAATACAAATTGCTTCTAAGTTTCTAGACATCTATTTCACATATTATTCAGGTGAAGTAATGATAAATAATTGTAGCTATAACTATACTTAAGTAAAATAAACATAACGAATAAATATTATTTATTTTTTATTATAACATATCACGCATTTTTTATTCTAAACCCTTTATTGCAATAACAACATTAATAAACAGGCAGGATATTTAAAAATATTATTATTGCAAACAAAAATAATAATATTTGCAAAAACAGCGCTGTGATTTACGAGATTAGAACCTTAGCCATCTTGAATCTAAGACCAACGCTTAACGCCTTCTGCTATCTGCACATATAATTTACTTTCGAATTTTAGCAATGCGATACACTGGCCAAGGTCACGCGTACGAGTATGATGCGTGCTAACAAAAGTTATGGAAATATAAGTGCGGCGCCCGCGAACCGTGACGATACGATAGTGTGTAGTGCGAAACTGCGTTCTCTGTGGTGTGTGTACGGCACTCACACCACAGACGTCTGACTGCTTACACATACAAATGTACGGACTATACCGCGTGTTCACAGCAATACGACTCTTAGCGTGCTCATGCACTTTTGAGCGCTTACTGTACATACGAATGTTTGCATACAAATAAATGTAATTATAACTGTGCAAAATAGGAGTACGTAGATAAATTTAAATATTTAGGTCTAACAGTAGATAAGAACTTTAACTGGAAATTACACGTAAATGACATTTGCAATAGGCTAAGATCGGTGCTGTAAGTTTTACCAATTAAAAAATGTATTGAACAAACTGACGTTAAGAATTGTTTATTTTGCACTTGCCGATTCGTTGTTAAGCTATGGACTCCTTGTGTACGGGCGAACCTTTATTACATATTTAAGAGATGTTAAAGACTTACAAATAAGTTTCTGGGGGCCTAAACCGGCCACTTTGGCAGAATCATAATATGATAATATTATGAATCACACTGACAGTACATAATATTATCTGCATTCAATTCATCTGTTTGACAGTTTTGTAATTTTAATGAAATAACATTTAAACAGTAGAAATAAAAAATGAAAATCTCATTTGATTAATAGAAACTGTAAAGATAAATTCTCCAGTAAAATTTACCAATTATTACCAATACCTTTATTTTTACCAATTTAATTGAATATAATTCAGCTAAAATATGTGTCACCACAGAGAAATTGCTGGGAATTCAGAACATGAATTGCTTTTAGAGGAATTGCTTAATGTGGCCGTTTTAGGCCCCCTGGTCAGTAAAAATGTTAAAGATAAGTGCAACAAAGAGTATGATAAGGTATTTCCCATCTGTAAAGTTTACGCGTAGATAAAAAAGTAGATTATTTGGTAGGTCTGGAATATTATTATAATGAAGAGTATAAAGTTAATGTTAACAATATGTTCAACACACGTAGGGTTAGAGAGAACAAATTGGTTCAACCACAGATGTCAAATTATTATGGTAAGAGAACATCTAAGTATTTGGTACCTAAAGTGTTTAACAAACTAGATCGATTAAGAGAAAAAGTAAAAATTAGTAAAGGATCACTTAAGACAAAATAAAAAAAACATTATACAGGATAGCAGATAAAATTAAAAACATTGTTAATATATGAGTAGTAGGTATGTGCGAATCAAACGTAAAAGTTTGGCGAGTTTAGAATTAAGTAACACCTCTGTATTATAATATAATTAAATAAAAAAGTAATACCGATATCCATTACCTTCAAAAGCAGACAGCAATAAAATAAAATTAAAATTAATTTATTTCGGACAGCAAAAATCCATATTGTGTCAGTATTACAAAACAACTTATATTCTAGTGTTGGTAGTACTGATCTCAAATATTTAAAATAATAAACACTCCACGCAGAGGACGACCTGACAAGAAAACATGTTTCCTATCTGACCGACCTCCGCATGAAATGTCTCTTATATATTTGGAGTATAGCTCTCCGACACTCCGACACAGCTCTTGGAATATAGTTGTGCAGTTTGGCAGAGGTAATTTACTATGTAAAAACAAGTATTGTTGTGAATAAACCTTTTTTCATTTATTTTTTTCGCTCTCTTCTCAGCAGCGACGCTGTTTTTTTTGCGAATTATGGCTTGAAAGCTATCTGCAATGTTGCTAGAGGCTAAATAAACTTTTTGTACAGATTTTATCAATAGACTTCAGATCCGTCAAATATACTTATGTGTACATAAGTTTATATTATCACAGCATCCATTTTTCTCATTACGTTTTCCATTTTCCTTCAATTTGTATCCCGCGTTATTTCCCCGCATGTATTTTAGTGCTTTAGTATCACAAAAATGTAATTTAGACAAATTATTAAAATCATTTTATTGAAAAAAGATCTTCCTCTAAGTTTTCCCACAAAGTTCATTATAATTTATACAAATAACCTCGAATTATCTTTCAATCAAATTGACTGTTTTTTTAGTATCATAATAGTAGCCTACATACATAATACATACCTACTTAATGATATCTTACAATCCCACAATAATTTTCTTGATTATATTGATTCTTTGATAGATAGATAATTGGCTTAGTCCTTCTAATAATCTATTTCCATTCAAGTTTTTACATTGATAAAGCAAAATTGCGTGGGTTTTTGAACTAATTACTTGTACACATACCTACTTCTTTTTATCAATAACTTCGTGGAACATCTATTTAATAAAGTCACAAAGTCAACCAAAATGATCTTAACTACTAAAGTTCGTTTTTTAATCCAGCGACTAATTTGACAGTTGCAAATGTCAAACTCCAAATTGAAAAACAAACAACAATCACTTGAAATCTGACATCAGGTAAGTAGTCACTAACCAAACGAAAAGAAGACTTTTTTTTTTTTTTTGTATGTTTGTTACGCCATTACTCCGCCAATTATGAATTGATTTTGATTAGTGTCAAATTTGTCTTTGGAATTAAAAAACAAACTTTAAGGTCTCGTAAGTAAGACCGTTCAGGGGGCCTACCACCAGCTCAAAAGCAGTATTATTTTAATATTACTTCAGTGGGAGAAAGAAATGGAGCTATACGTCCTGTAGAGCTTCAGAGCTTCGAGCGGTAGACCCTGCTTGCGCAATGCAGGATTTCAGGTGATGCGTAGATCGTATGTGGCGTTGTAAATGCCGCCACAGGCTTATGTTCAACAGTGAACCTTTTTGAGCTGATATAGTGTAATTAATATCGAGTAATTTCTATATTTCGGTGAATCTGAACATGTGGAAGTGTGGAACTACAGTTAATACGAGTAATAATCGTGTTCCACACATGATTATTATTAGCTGTCCCTTCCTCTGCTGAGGTTGTGTCATACTTACCTAGTAGTCCAAGCACATTGTTATTTTTTAATGCCAACCATCTCTAAATTATAAATTCATATTTATCATCAATAAAACTGTCTTGGTCCGCATAAAAGTATAAATTATGTATGATACACGTGCTCACACGTTTTTTCCATGCAATTTATATAAACGTTCGTCTACTGCTGTGTCATTTGGGTTTGTTATTAATTTGACGTCATCTGTTACTGTCCAGTTGTAAAAACCAAGTTATTAATATCAATTCAAAAAGTCAAAAGGAGATGGAAAATGTTGGGTGCAAGTGTATTAAGTTGAGATATGATCAAAAAATTTGTCATATTTTTTATCCTTGAATTCCAAAAATCTGCTCAATTCTTTGCCTGGAAACGGAGAAATATGATAAAGATAGTTTTCGTGAGATCATCGATTATAGTAATCGATTACACAACTACAAAAAGAAAACCTACACACTAGGTAGCACTAGGTAATATGGTTAGCTCAAAGTAATTAAATGCACTTATACATATATACTTTTATACAATATAGTGCATTTAATTTAAATAAAACATCATTAATTACTGAAAAACCAAAATAATGACTATCAATTTCATATCGATTAAAATCAGTTTTATTTTTTTGTCAATGTCACTCACTGGCAGTACATATTCTGCACTGGCAGACTGACATTGACAATTTGACACATTAGTGGTGGGTCATTCTCGAATTTTTGGTGACCGAAACCGTTTTCCCGATGACGAAAACGGTTAAAGTACGTTAAAGTTCGAAACTTATCCAACATTACTTACCACTGTTTGTCTCTGCATCACCCAAAGGTTGACTGGTAGAAAATGCCTATGGCATTAAGTCCGCCTCTGTACATATAATTATGTGCTTAAAGTATTAAATAAATAAATAAACATGGAATAGAATTGCCTTTTCGTCAAGCGCAGTTTCTTAAAACTATCAACGAGTTGAAATGTATGAAATGTTTTTTTTCGCATCACGAACGACAGCATTGACAACTAGTAATACATTACTGACTGTATTTCATTTCAAAGAGTTCACTTTTTATTGGAAGGGCTGTTTTACGAGTGTGATAGATAGTTGAATCATTGTACCCGACTGTATTTTCTTAGATGTAAAAATCGCACCAAGTAATTCGAAGACTGGTTTGTGCAATGAAGACTGTTTGAAGTTGAACTCAGGACGTAAAACGGTTTCATCGTCACAAAACGGTCTTTGTAAACGGTTCGTTGTCGCAACGCACATCCCTACTAGAACTAGACAGCTGTCACTTATTTCGTATTTTCGGATGTGTTTTGAGTGCTTTCCCAATTATTTTTCATTTTCAACGATCACTGCTTTGATTTTTATGGATTCTGACCCTGCCTACCTTGTACGACCCTGATCGGCACGGATTATAAGACTTTTTTTCCAATTAGGTAGGTACTTATTTTTCTTTTTGTACATTTTTTTATTTTTTATTCCTAGTTATGTGCATTACTTCCGGGTGTACATATTACATTTCCGATCTTAAATATTTTTAAAGTAGAAATATTTTAAAATATTTATACAATTAAAAACCCCACTGTAATTATAAAGTTCAAAACAAACTCACTTTTCAAGCATTCTGATGCAGTTATTTTATTCCAATTTCAGATTTGGAAAGTTAGGATGCTTCGAGGGTAGGTATAAAGAATCTCACAGAACAAAGATACGGTACAACTATGTTCTTAATGTCCTTCGGCAAACCTCGTGTTTCGCCAGTGGTCGGATTCCTATCAGTTGCCCTTTGCACTTGGTGCAGACCAGACGCTCTCAATCGACTTGGAAGTATATAGAGTTGTTAATACTCTTTAAACTTACTGTAGTTTATTTTAAAAATGGTAGGAAAGCTGCTAAAGTCGCAGGCACGACAGATAGTTCACACGAAAATCAAAACAAAACAATAATAAAGTACTTAGTTCTGAATTCAAATTATTATCTATATCTACCAATATTATCTATAATAATATTATAAAGAGGAAAGATTTGTATTTTTGTATGTAACGAATAAACTTAAAAACTACTAGGCCGATTTGAAAAATTCTTTCAGCAATGAATAGCTACATTATCAGTGAGTAACATAGGCTATATTTAATCCTCGTATTCCCACGGGAACGGGAACTACGCGGGTGAAACCGCGTGACGTCCGCTAGTACAAGATAAATAAAAAAATTGATGGACATGAAAATTAGCATTCGTTTGTATTCGGAAATGCGATGATTCCCGAGGGACATTAAGAAAATAGAAATATTGTATATAGATACGCGTTAAAACCGCCTCTGTGGCCTAGTGGTTAGACCTCCTGTCTCAGACCCAGAGGTCGCAGGTTCGATCCCAGTAGGGGTAAAAATTTCTGCTCGGTTTGGTTGGTGGAGGGCTTGTTCTAAGTCTGCCTGGCTAGCTACCGCCATCTTATCTAAGTCTGTCGCCATAACAACAATGTTATCAGCATCAGGTGACATGCAGGCCAAGAGGTCCCACACAGTGGATAAAAAAAAAAAACATGACCCTGTTTTTGCCGTCGCGTAGTCGTGCGTAAACTAAGAAAAGGAACGTCTGGCATATGTAATATGGTTTCAACAACACGGATTCTACTACCTACTGGAATTCAGAAAAGTATTGTTCAAGCTCTGCGATAATAATTGTAGGGGATTTAGGTGCAGGGTGGATATTGGTGGCCATAAACCAAAAATCAACACCCGTTCTTTGAGTACACACAATATAATCACAAATATAAACACTGATAACAACACAAAAATAGCTTACGCACTAAATAATCTAATCGAGGTACTAGGAATATAATAACTACCGAATTACATAACTTATCTTCTATTCCTAAATCTAGACTAATTAGATCACGTAAGGCGGAACGCGCTAAAGGTAGTCGAATAGGCATCAGCCACACACGGTTCGACGCTACCCAAAAAGAGACTGAACTTATACTGAACTACTAACTTTGAAATACTGGAAAATATATCTCTAACTGTGAAAATACCTGTGAAAATAACTGAAAATACCACTGAAAATATACAACATTTGCATCAAATGCGACACCTTAAGTAGTTTCCTACCATAGTACACCCGCCCTGTGGCTAGCATACGCCGACTCGATGAATCTCCTATGCAAGTCTAGATTCTCAAGGTGAGGAGGTCGGTATGCGATCGGGGATTGCGGGGTACGCCAATATTCGGGTGCTCCAGGGGAGGTGAGGGGACTGAAGAGGGAAAGAATCTACGCAGTTGGTCTGCTTATGTATTACGTTCTTTGTGACGCCTTTGTTCTTTCCTCAAATCGTACATCCCGGGTACTTTTCCTTATGTAATAGATATAATCTCTTAGTTTGGCTATTTACTATACATGGTAAATAGCCAAACTAAGAGATTGTGTATCCCAAAAACCTTATTTTATGCTCAGATTGGCCTGTGTTACATCATTTGTCTAGTACATAAGGGGGATCTTTGTGTCTTATCTAACAATCGTCAGATATGATTGTTCTGAAGCTATTTCCATTGTTTATACTCACATATATAGCTAGGTTACTCCACATATGGGTAATAAATGTATAACTCATACGAAAGACTTTAATAAACTTAACCTAGGTGGTGTGAAGTACCTAGCCATACATATCGAACAGATTCTTATGAGATCGCTGTGCTTCTCAACAATAATAATAATATTTTATTAGAATAGTATGTAATAATAACATGCCATTGTTCCCAACCGTGGTTTTTCTATTATCTCCATGAGAATAGAAATATTTTTTAACCGACTTCAAAAAAGGAGGAGGTTCTCAATTCGACCATGAGAAAACCATATAAGTCTTTTATTAGAATAGTATGTAATAATAACATGCCATTGTTCCCAACCGTGGTTTTTCTATTATATCCATGAGAATAGAAATATTTTTTAACCGACTTCAAAAAAGGAGGAGGTTCTCAATTCGACCATGAGAAAACCATATAAGTCTTGCATTAAGTATGTGCGCGACAAATGGACGAATAACTCTTCCTGTCAGTGTTATTTACATAGTAGGTAGTGTTGTTCGAATTTGTGTGGGGTAGGTACCACAACTAAAAAGTGAAAAATAAAAACTTTTTACAAAAAAATAAACAACTGACTTCCAAAAAAAGCACTACAAAGTGAAAAATTATTTTAATTTCGGAAGTCGGCTGTTAATTTTTTCACAAAAATTTAAAACCAAACAGAGACTTCCGAAATTAAAATAATTTTTCACTTTGTAGTGTTTTTTTTTGGAAGTCAGTTGTTTATTTTTTTGTAAAAAGTTTTTAGTTGTGGTACCTACCCCACACAAATTTACCCCACGTTATTTGCCACCGACTTCTGAAACATAAGTTATTTTTCACATTGTAGTGTTTTTTTAGAAGTCGGTTGTTTTTTTTTTTTTTTTGTAAAAACTTTTTTTAAATAATTTATTCGTTCTCAGATGTAGCCGATGTAACTGTGTCCTAGGATGAGTTTAAATGAGGTCACTGATAAACAATGCCAATACATTTTAGGTACTCAAATGTGCAATCACCTCTAAACCAAAGATATCTCGATGTAGTGTATATCAACCACTTGCCAGAGGCGATAAGCAAAGATTGCATACTGTTCCTTGATGACACGAAATTACTCATTAAAGTGCCAATAACAATAATTTGAAAAACGACATTTTTAAAGCTTTAGATCATGCAATCAATTGGCTGGATATTAATAACTTAAAAATAAACATGACGTAAACAAACAACACAATTTTAGATAAACTAGACATTCAATATAAAGATTCAACTTAACTACTGTTTAATGAATGAGTATTCTTAAGGGCTTGCTACACGGCAGCCAACCGCGTCCCAACAGAGGTGACCTTGTTGGTTTACAAACGTGGAGTTGGTGGTTTACGACCAAATTTCAAACAGCTCTGTCTGTCGCCAACCAAGGTCACCTCTGTCGGGGACGCGGTTGGCTGCCGTGTAGCAAGCCCTTTAGGTTTAACCGTCGAAAAAAACTGCAGTTGGAAACCACTCACAGGTAAATTCCTGCTAAAAATATATCGTGGCCTATATGTCCTGAAAAGAATCAGGCAAACTGTTAACCTCGATTTGGGTATCTCAGTGGTAGTTGATAGAGTTTTGCAAGCAATATGTGGACCTCACTTTTTAGATAGCTGTAAGCTACAGTTTCAAAAATTTGAATATTACCACTAACCATGTCTGTATATTTTGGGAATTTGTATTTTTGTAATAGAATTTTTTGATGGATTCAAAAGTATTGGTGACAAGTTAAATATATATATGTATTAGGTACAATGATGTGACAGAGCGGAGCCTTCTAATACAGGCATTGTTTGCCTAAAAGGAGGCTCCAAACACGTTTAAATGTAATTACCTATGTAATTTTCTATTTGTCACAATAAACTGTTTTGTATTTTTGTATTTGTAAATAGCCGGACACGTCATAAAGACAGACTACGGGTTGCCACTCTAAACCGCCCCAGGAATGAGGCGAATAAAGCAAGAAAAAAAAATCTAATCGATTGAGCCATTTTCGAGTTTTGACGAGACTTCGCACGTCAATTCATATTATATATTTAGGAGAATTATGCCATGCCATGAAGCCACAGGCAATTAAATTGCACCGTGTATATCAGGCTTTACATCGCAGCATACTTTCGGCTACGATCGCGTGTCGCGGAAGGCAGTCAAGCTGCTGTGCGCGGCTTGGATATATATAGACTTTGAATACTGTGTACACGATTTAATATCGTTTAAAGATTGTAAAATCCATTCCGATCCAATGCGATGCGAGCCGTTTGGTGAAAATCATCCTTAACTTCTTTACATTGAAAGTAACTAAAACAATCAATAATTAGTTAATTAGCCTTCTTCATTACATTGAAAGAAATTAATAATCAGGCATCTTTGGGGTGGGTTAAGGCGGAGTTGACCAAAAGCCTAACAAAAGCCGGACAATCCGAACCTGTGTAAATGTTGCCGGACACGATTTTAAAAAGCCGGACATCTGGCTACCCTAGATGGGACGGCAATCCGACACGACCTGAACGAGATGAGGCGCTCCCTATTACATAGGGCTTAAATATAACTGACGAAATGTGGGTGTGTCTGTGTACTATAGGTACTTGACCTCTGCCTAACCCTTAGGGGAAAAACAGGCGTGATGGTGACCTAAATACTCCTCACAAAAACACACCAAGCACTCCCCTACAAATCCAATTAAAAAACAAAACGCACGCACAAACGTGCGACTTCCTCTATCTGCACGGCTGTCGATAAAGTTCAGTTAAACCGTGAAACGAGGCACGTTGAGTGACTCGACGCACGTGTTGAGTTCGAGTCGTCTCGTGAGCCATGACACAGTTCGCGATCAGTGATAGAGGATATACTTTGCGAGGAAACCTCTTGACGTGGTGACTCGAGGTCGCATGTTTAATACCTTGGATTTTAGATTCTGTATGTATACAGTGTGAATCTTTATAATGTGCAAATATCGAAATGATCTATGTTAATTTTATCGACGGAAAAAATATAAAAAAATCTAAATTTTTTAAAATTCTTTTTATGTACCTAATTTTAAAAAAAAATGTAACAAAACTGTGACTTTTAAACTAAATGATCTATCGCGATGAAACAAACTCCATAATGATTGGAAGTAATTAGGCGTCCTCATAAAATGAAAATTGTTGAAAAAACTACCCTCAATTGAAAATAAACAATACGTTTTTTTTTGGAAAAATCTGCTTTTTTTTTCAGAATTTTTTACAATAATCGTAAAATTTCTCATTAAAAAGACAAACTGAAAAAAAAACATTTTTTTTTAAATTCTGGTTTTTAAATAAAAATCCGTCGATAAAATTAAGCGTTTTCGATATGTGCACATTATAAAGATTCACACTGTATGACAAAACTTTCTACATACATAATAAACTTACGCCTTTTTCCTATGGACGTAGGTTAAAACTACAGACGCCACATGCCACGGTCCTTACATAGGTACTCCTTTTGCTTTATACATCCCTGGTCATACGCACGCCGGTTGCCAGTACTACGCACCTGACCTTTCTGAAGAATATCACCAATAAGATCACTTAGGTCTCCTATTGTATCCATTTTGTTGTAGGAACTAATTATGACGGGGATTTGTCACGTGGGAAATTCCATCCTCTGAGTTGTGCCAGCAGTATTATGTCTCGAGGCTCATTTCAGGAATCCAGTATTCATCAGACTGGTGGCAAGTTCGGGAAGGACTTACAGCACTGTATTATGCAAACGAAACATGTCCTGATAATTTGAGCAGCATTTCGCTTATGTGGTTGTTACCTGTACTATTAAACGAGCAATATTTGTATATATGTATATACATATATTTGTAATCAGTAATCACGTTATTGAAAACGGCTCTAACGATTTCGGTGAAAGTTGCAATACAGGGGGCGAACAATCGATCTAGTTAGGTCTCATATCTGGAAAAAATCGTTTTCTCTGTTTTCACAGCTTCGGGAATGTGATACAATGTTGATATACCTGGACGAATGTTTATCTATTTTCACCTGAGCAGAGCTCGGTCGACTAGGTACTTAGCATAATCAGCCTATAATGTTCCCACTGCTGGGACACAGGCCTTCTATCTGTAAGTGGTAATGGGTCAAAATCCACCACGCGGGCTCAGTTTGAGTTGGTGGATGATGCATATTTGTTTATTAGTTTTATGAGAATGCATGAAATTGATCACCAAAACTTAGGTTGTATGAAAAGCCGTTTGCGAAAGACAAAGCAGAGTGTAGACAGATGAACACGAAAAAGTAGGTCAATAACTTCAACGGAAAGCTCTTACATATTTTTATTTTTGCAGACGGTCAATGAACTCGTTTATAAAATGTGAAGTCAATATCTAATCGCGAAAATGAAAGTACTTTCATATTAGAATTCGTAACATAGTGCCATATCATGAATGGCGTTTATCAAAACGTGTCAACAAAATGAAGGCTGTAGAATAAAGGTCGCTTAGTAGATTTCGTAAATTTTAAAATTGCAAAGATACAATGTGATCAGGATATAGATGATAGAAAAACAATTACTCCACACGAAATTTCTTGCATCACCGTCGTATGAAATCAACACGTTCAGAATCATGGCAATTCACTTTTTCATTTGCTACAACAGTTTTCTCCCTACAAGAACTATCAAGATTCCTATACTATTAAACCAACAATATTTGTAATCACGTTCTCAAAAACGGCTCTAACGATTTTGATGAAAGTTGCATCATAGGGGTTTACGGGAGCGAAAAATCGATCTAGCTAGGTCTCTGGGAAAATTCACTTTCTCCGTTTTTTCAGAGCTCGATCGCCCAAAGTTTAGAACAAGATTAATGACATGGAATAATGACATGGCAGTCTGGAATTGGTAAGTACTATTCTATACTATTAAATGAGCATTCTCTATTTTCACCAGAGCAGAGCTCGGTCGCCCAGGTACTGCTCTTTAAACTGCTTCTGCATTCCAATCCTCCTTATATAAAAACAGAACAGCACATTCATCATACACGACCTTACTTCATTGGATCATAAGCCAGGCTTCCATGACGCTAATCCGTCGCACAAGCCACAAGACACTGCAGCATGCGAACTATTTCGGTGTCACGGCCTGTGGCAGTGTGGCACGTGTGATTCCGACCGCGCCACGTGCGCACCGACCTACATTGCTGAATGGCGGGTCACCGCCCGAGATAGCGGCAGCTTAGCAATGCCCTGAGAAACCAAAATAGAATTGCAGTGGAAATAGAATGAAGACTTAATAGTGCTACCTAGTAATTAGTGCAGTTAGTGGTTTCTGGCAGTCATGATTAGAGTTGTAGGGAATATGTTGTGATAATTTATACAGGATCAACTTATGTATATTAGCTAGTGAAACTTCACTAGCTAATCTCCAGCCCGTCCCATCTTTGATGTCCTCCCTCCGGATAACGCCCTAAGCCGAGGCTAGTACCCCACAAGGGGTGCCCTTAGCGAGCGTCTATCCTAAGCTTTTAGCTTAGTTTTTATGTGTGCCCTGGCTGGAGGCCAATGAGTGTACCAGCTTAATGCATCCACAAGATTGCCCGGTTCTATAGCCACGGTCGTTAGAGACCAGCTATGAGATGCCAAAAAGAAAAAAAAAAAAAAACTAGCTAATCTATTCTGCTAAGTTCAGCAGAAGTGATGGGTATAAATATGATAAAATGAAAAATTTATTTATTTGAATCGATATTAATATGATAAAATAAAAAATATATTAATTTGATGATTTTTGAAGTTAAAACTTCTTTAGGCGCGTTGGGTATTTTTGAGATGGGACTAAACCATTGATTTCACGACCTGTTACCAACACCGTGGAGTAAAAGACATTAACGCGTTGATAACCGAGGTGCGTGGAGTAAAGACATGAACGCGTTGATTACCGCGGTGCCGATTTTTTTTGAAGTTTTATCTTTTGTTGACACTCCCGGAGTGCCACTGTTTTTTTTTTGTAGACCGCAGTTAGTGTAGTTACTTGAAATATCAGCTCATTTGTTGATTCGCACGAATTCACTCGCATGAAACAGGCGAATCGACACTTTTAATTTTAATTTTTATTTAGTATGAAACAGGCGAATCGACACTTTTAATTTTTTTTTTTCTGTAAGCGATTCGCACGAAGTTAATTTATCTGTGGGTGAATCGACAAATCTAGAAATAATCCGACGTTCGCACGGACGTAATAAAATCGCGGCGAGATTTTATCGCGCACTGGATTTTCTACTCTTGGTGTTAAGCCGAGCGTTGAGAATTTTTAGTGTAGTCACTTGAAATATCGGCTCATTGGTTGATTCGTACGAATTCTCTCGCACGAAACAGGCGAATCGACACTTTTAAATAATATTTTTTTTTCTGTAGGCGATTCGCACGAAGTTAATTTATTTGTGGGCGAATCGACAACTCCAGAAATAAATATTAGGCAATTGGCACATTTTTAATTTTACGCAGTAAAGTTAATGTACTATTGCATAAAATTCAAACCTAACTAAATAGTTAGGTACTCGTTTATTAAAGTATCAAATGATTATAGTTAGTTATGCGCCAATCCTAAGCAACTTGTCAATTATCATTGGTTGCATGTGAATAACAATTACATTATTAATTAGTTTTATTAGTGGCATTTACCGGTATTTAGGTCAAGTGCTAGTAGACACACAACTTGTAAATATGCACTGACTGAACTGACACGAACACTGTGTTGGTGCAAAACATTGTATTAAGTACAATCTCACAGCTAGTAAGAAAAGTGTTTTTTACCCGACAGCAGCGCAGCAAAAAGGAGGGTTATGTTTTTGATCAGTATGTATGTATGTTTATCTGTTCCCTTATTACTTCTAAACTCATCATAATTTGAAATATGAGGTATCGATGGAAGCATCTCGATGGTCCGCTGGTTAAAAGCGATGTGACGTCAGATTAACACGTAATTTGTTCAATTTATGCCGTAACACGTGTGACTCCGGATTTTTTATTTGTCTGTCTGTGATGTCTTGTTTATTTCTTTTAGTTGACTTTTTGTCGTAGTTGGGTTTTTTTATGACTTTCGGTGGCAAAACTGGCAAATGTGGAAATCAAATAGGCGTCCCATCGTGATTAGTCACCGCATATGGACATCTGTAATACGGTAGTTGCCTAGGCAAAAAGAAAGAAATTATATTTAGTCCGTCTTTCAGATAATAAAAAAATTTTAGACACGTATTTTTTGCTTTATCATATTAACCAAAAATAACTTAGAAAACACGCATTAAAGTTGGGAAGTGGGAGCTCGCTGCGTCACAACTCAGTATTAAAAATCTAGCAAGGCGTGACGTCATGCCACATTTTAACTCAGTATATCGCCGTAATCTTTTGACTACGTCAAAAATGAAAAAATACGTGTTCAATATTTTTTAATAACCTACAAGACGGACAAAACAAAAAAAATTGGAGACAAACCTATTTCAGAGCCACCGTAGGCGCGGGCTTGCGGACGGTGAGCATGGGTAGCTCGCCGTCCGATAAGGACCAAGCCCGGGTCGACGGCACGTTGTGTTCCACGCGCGCCTCAAAGAGATGTCAGCAGAATTGACGGGGTCCGCTAGGGCCAATGCTTGCCGGGGCTGCGAATACGGGCCGAAAGGGAAATCGTGGCCCCCCGGCAACATGGCAACTGAAGGAACACAGGTGGGTTTTAGTCAGTAGGAGTCTGACACGCCCTCCCGCTCCACCCAGAGCGGGAGAAGTTATTTGATAATTTCCCACCCAAAAAAAAAAAGGCCTATTTCAGAGGCCAATGCCTCGCACAGTACTCAGATGCTTCACCATCTCAGAGTCAAAGATGAAATGTCTCATGTGTTTGTAATTACTTACATTGGCACCCATATCCTTCAAACAGGGAACGAGCTACACTATTAGGGTGACGACTGTGACGAGTATCTTTACATAGAACTCCTAGGTCCTAGACAATAAATACAGTGTTAGATTGGTCTACCGCAATGTGGATGCATACACTTTTAACCGACGGAAAAAAGGAGAAGGTTCTCAAATCGACGTGTATATTTTTTAAACGACTCTACTTACCATGCTAACAATTGCTACCAATTAAAAAATAAAATAAAACAATAATAATTTGTAATAATTTAATTTAATTATATATTTAATTAATTAATTTGAATTATTTATTTAATTAATTAATTAAATTATAAAATTGATTGTTTGAACAATCAAGTTTATAATTTGCTACGATACCCTCAAAAGGCTATTAAAAACACAAAAGGTTACAATATCTATGAAGCCCTTTCATTGACATTTGCTTCAACACTTTCCTTTGATGTCACATCACATGGCTTTATTGTATAGGGAACGCCCGCAGAGTCTTCATTTTAATTTCTCTGTGAGCACGTGGCACACAATGGGACAACTGGGTAGGTATAGAATCACTAACTGTTAATATTTCTAGAAGCGAGCATTTTATAAGCAAAATATATTTATAATGTGGAATAAATGTTTAAGAGTCAGTATGATTTATTTTAACGTATTTTGTGGTTCAGCTGTAGTAAAGACGCCTACCAAGTCCTAAATTCAAAGTTCTCTTACGTGACGATGTTTTTATTAGTTATAAAAAACTACAGACTGGGTTGTCTTCTTTTCCTGCCAGTACTATCACCTTATCACCAAGTAATCGCCTATTCAAGGGACTCATCATTTCAGCCGAGAGACGTCCACTGCTGGACATAGGCCTCCCCCAAGCCCATCCCCCTCCCCATCGCCACTTCAACCGGTTCTGTGCTTCCCGCATCCAGCGGATTCTTGCGGCCTTCACGTTTATCGGTAGGTACACCGTGTGGCCTCTTCCAACGCTACGTGTTCCGGTACTCGGTCGCCACTCCAGAACCTTTCGGCCCCATCGGCCATCTGTTCTGCGAGCAATCAAGGGACTATTACAATGAAAAACAATCATGCAGAATTTTTCCAGAGTCATTATTACTATCACGGATGATGATCGAAAAATTTTGTTGGATACTGAGGTATTCCGGATATAGCTGTACCTACTATACAGGGTGACAGGGACATCGACGCGAAAACTGTTACCAAAATTTTTAGTCGGTTATTTTAAAAAAAATCTGCTATTTCATAGAAAAGTGCTATACCTACGCGGTCAAAATGTATAGAACAGCAGATTTTTTAAAAATAACCTACGAAAAATTTCAACACAGGGGGATTCAGAATCAGGTACTCAAAAAAAAAAACAACGCACGGCTTGCATCGCTGTCGGCGCTTTGCGTGCACGTTGCCATTAATATTAACGACAGACGGATACTTATTTAACTATACATTATAATAGTTTATTTCGTCACGGTAACATGAATATAACAATTAGATGAGGTAGGCTAAGTTATACTTAATTCAGGTAATGTTAGGCATTATTGTATCACATCCTACTAAATATACCTATCTATTACGAGAGTGTTTGACAAGTGAAGGACTATACAGGGTGGCAGGGACATCGACGCGAAAACTGTTACCATGGATTCAATACATTTTGACCGCGTAGGTATTGCACTTTTCAATGAAACAGCAGATTTTTTTTTTAATAACCGACGAAAAATTTCAACTCAGGTGGATTCAGAATCATGTACTGAATCCATGGTAACAGTTTTCGCGACGATGTCCCTTCCACCCTGTATACTCCTTCACTTGTCAAACACTCGCGTAATAGATAGGTATATTTAATAGTGATACTATAATGCCTATCATTACCTAAATTAAGTATAAATTAGCCTACCTCATCTAATTGGTATATTCATGTTACCGTGACGAAATAAGCTATTATAATGTATGGTAAAATAAGTATCCGTCTGTCGTTAATATTAATGGCAACGTGCACGCAAAGCGCCGACAGCGATGCAAACCGATGTGTTGTTTTTTTTTTTTTATCCATTTAGTTATGAATCAGTACGAACACGTGGATTCATAAAACTGCATTTTTTATCAAAGAAGGACACCTTGCTATCTTTGTGTTTACTTAGAACTGGATTTTTTGTAGGTAGACAGTATCACGTCTAAACTTGTATGGAGTAGTGACAGGCGCTGATTAATTTGACAGGACTAAACTAAAATTTATCTTCTGTCCTTTTCTTAATGAAATAGAAAGAAAAAGATGCACTAAACTTAAATTTAGTTTAGTTTGTGAACAAGGGAATCAGCACCAATGTGTTTGAATTAGTCGTTTTGAATTGATCTATGTACGTATTAAAATATATTTTTCTATTCCACATTTCAAATCGAATTACCAATAGTACCTACCATCGCTAAAATTCAACGACAGTTTAAAAGATAACAGTATGACATGGTGTTAGATAGGTACTTAATTTTCAGCAATCCCGTATTTGGAAAAGCTCTAATATTTGCAAAAGGCTCGTAATCGCCCAAAGGGAGTAGACTGAGTATTTTAACTGACTTCAAAAAAAGGAGCAGGTTCTCTTTTCGTCGGGTTTTTTTTTTTATGTATGTTCCCCGATTACTCGAAGACGGCTGGACCGATTTGAAAAAATCTTTTTTTGTTTGAAAGGGTATACTTTCAAGTTAGTCCTATTGTCATTTGGTCACGATCTGATGATGGGATCTTGGAGAAATCGAGGGAACTCTTCAAATATTGTAGGCACATCTATAGCGATTTGGGTATTTTTGATGAGAGTTGACATTAGGCTCTTCTAACTTAGATAAATTACAAACCAACCCACTAAAAAGTGAAAAAAAAAATACTTTCTTTACAAAAAATACAACCGACTATAAAATAAAAAATAACTTTAATTTCGGAATACGGTGTCAAAAAACTAAAATACTGATCCAAAGACACCGACTTCCGAAATGAAAGCTATTTTTTTTTACTTTGTAGTTTGAAAGTCGGTTGTATTTTTTGTGAAATAAAATAAAAGCCTACGCACTATATCCGTGTTGTCTAGTAGTTGGATTGCCTCGACGTTCACATGTCGGTGAAGTCTGTGTTCGTGGTCTTCAGCAAATTTTCGGATGATGGTGGTGACGAGTTCCATTTTAAGATCTCGGTGGAGATTGCCATTTCTAATGTACCATAGTACATTTATTAATAAGAATATCTATTTTGATACGCACCTAATTAGTACAGAGACAAATATTGAAGAAACGAGACCGGATATTTGGCAACATACAATAGAACTACTAATAATCTCTCTTAATTATATATTAAGAAGAAACACAATTTCTTCGACGTTAATGTAAACGGAATAACGCATGACTAAATTCTCTAATAAATACCATAAGCTTACTTATTTTTATTTATTTTCTGTTAATTGCGTCTTAATCCTGAGGAAAACAACACATGTTTCTGCCATGACTGCTATCGTTAGGACAACGTAAATAAATAAGTTTAATTTTGCTTTGTAGTGTTTATACCTAAAGTCCAATTGGAAAACCTGAGAGTATAAATTTTTTTTTCTTAATAATATTATGTACTAGCAGCACCCCGCGATTTCAACCGCATAAGTCTCGAACTCGTGGGAATGTCAGGATAAAAAATATCCTATGTGTTAATTCAAGTTATAAACTATCTGTGTGCCAAATTTCATCCAAATCCGTTCAGAAGTTTTTGCGTGAAAGAGTAACAAACATCCATCCATCCTCACAAACTTTCGCATTTCTAATTTTAGCAGGATAGGATAAGTAGGACAGTAGGATTTTTACAGAGGTTCAACTTTTCTTAAAGAGAGTTGTATTTTGTTGCATAATATACCAATTAACGGTATTATCTTTTATGTGCACGTGTTTCTCCTTTTTCTGCGACAAATAAAGGCTCCCCGCAGATATGCGCAACGCGATGGGGAGACGCGATTCTGGTAGAATAATTTCCATGAAGTTTTCATAGAAATTGATCTACTAGAGTCGCGTCGCGCCTGTCTGTGGGAAACTTTAACCTATTTTTCTTCTTTTTTCTGTAATATACGGCATCGAATTTTCAAAGCAGACCGGAATATCACCTACAGTCCGGCCGTTGAAAGGATGTGTTCTTAACACCTGTCAGTTTTATACAAACGAATATGTGTTTTGCGAATTTGATCCTTATGGTGTCATATATACAGGTGTCAGGAACGCATTCTTTCGAAGCTCGGGCTGTAGGTAATATGGTGCATGTACATATAATGGAAATCGAGGTTAATATTCCCTATAAAAATCTCCCATTCAAAAAAAGAACAGTGGCACTCCGGGAGTGCCGACAGAAGTGAAAACTTGAACAAGATCGCCTTGGTGGAAGAAAAATACTTGTATAGAACATTGGTCCGTAACTGTATCTAAATAAAGAGCACAATCGCGTTTACAAAAAAAAAAATACTTCCAAAACCTTTAAAGTAAAAATACTTGCATAGAACATTGATCCGTAATGTAATATAAATAAAGAGCACAATCGCGTTTACAAAACCTTTAAAGTAAAAATACTTGCATAGCACATTAATCCGTAACGTAATACAAACAAAGAGCACGCGTTTACAAAAATGAGGTGTCGGTAACGGTGTCGCGAGTTCAATTGTTTTTTCCCATCTCAAAAGTGCCCAACGCGCCTAAAGAAGTTTTCACTTCAAAAAAATCTTACTCGAAAACTACACAGCCCTAATATTATTCACTCTCAGACTCAAACCACGTGGCCAGACACTCGACTAAATATAATCTGTTTACATACAAGAGACCTAGATATTCCGCATTTAATAATTATGTATGCTGCACAAACAAAGGGGTACATAATTTCACACGTTTCACGGAGTTTCCTCGTTAAGTCGTCATGTCCACGTGATGTAAGGTAGGTAATGTATACTGCCTTACCACGTGGGGCTATGAATAAACGTTGTGGGGAACGGAAGTGAAGAATGTGATCGGAATTTGTATACCTATTATGACTGAAAAATTTAGCGAAAAGTATTTTCATCGAAATTAAAATATACTTGAGCTGCGTTAGTTTAAAAAATAATTAAGTACTTACATATTTTTTTGTGAAATTGGCTTAAATTGCGTGGGAATGTACACACGATGATATGGTGGTGGTGGACGGTGGTGTGTGTGTGTGTGTGGTGTGTGTAGGTGGTGTGATGATTACACACGTGTCTACAGGTAGACCCGACTTCTTCTTTTTTTTTTTTGATTTTTGTTTAGGTAGGTATAGGAGGTAGGTTCAGGAGTAGCGACCGCGTACCGGACGACCGCGACGGAAGGCCTCCCACAAGGTGGATCGATGACCTGGTGAAGGCCACAGGAATCTGCTGGATGCGGGAAGCACAGAACCGGTTGAAGTAGCGGTGCTTGGGGGAGGCCTATGTCCAGCAGTGGACGTAATTCGGCTAAAATGATGATAAGGTATAGGATATATTATGCTACAGCTCAATTCTAGAGACATTATTATATGGAACATGATAGACAGAAGTTTCAAATTCCTAACTTCTTTAGTGGTTGCGATAGAGCTCGTACAAAAACGGTCTAAGACTGACTGACTTTTACGGCCCCTATTTCTTAATTTTTAAAGATAAAAAACAATAAAAAATAAATTTGTATACTACTCGATGAGTTGAACCCCACATAGCAGGGTAACACTTAAGATTTGTAAGATTTTTGTGTTTGATTTTTATTTTGTTACCTACGTATTTTTTTGGTGTACAATAAAGTATACCTACATAATATATTTTATTTTTAATTCAATGTTTATTGTATTTTATTAAATGTTAACCCCCCTAATTCTTAGGGAGACCTTTGCCCAGTAGTGGGATAAAATAGGTAAAAAAAAAAACTTGGCCCTTTAATTTTGAACTTTATAAAAAATATATCATTTGCTGTTAGCAGCAATAGAAATACACAATTTGCGAAAATTTCAACTGTCTTACTATTACGGTTCATGAGATACAGCCCGCTGACAGACACGAACGGACAGACAGCGGACGCTTAGTAATAGTGTTCTATTTGGGACCCTTTGGCTACGGAACCCTAAAAAATGGAAGAATGGAGTTTAAAAGTACACATTATGCTATAAAAATTATTTATTTTCAGAAATTAATCTAAAATCACGTTATCTATTTACAAAAAATCAAAACATTCAACACAAACAAGATAGGTATTTTAAATACCTAACAATTTATTTTGACGCTCATGATGTACCTACGTATATGTTATCGTTGCGTACATTTGTGTAGGTATATGACATATTAACGAATGTTGGTAGGTAGAACAACGTGAGACGTGGTCGAACATGTGCACTTCCGAATCGCCGTCACAACGTGACCTAGGGGCGCACGCCCGCGCCGCGACGCAGTTGAACTGAACTAAAATGTTACGTGTTTATACATTTTTTTTGGTAAGTGTTGACTTTGTCGGCTGCTTTTTTTAGCCTATATTTAAACTGGGTAAACTAAATATACTTGGACTTATTCATAGCATTTTTAGGAAAATAAAATAGATGTTTCACAGCTGAAATATCGAGGGTTACCTACTTTTCCAAAAACCTTTTTTATTTTGTTATTATTTGTAGATTTTATAAATTATTTTTCAATACTAAAAAAAAGCTTCTGATTTGATAAACAGCTTTCGTACAATGCATTCTGTATCTTCTTCTAATAAATTGATCCATTAAACGTTTCCACCAGTCTATCCATTTTCGTTTGACCTATTTTTATAACGCCATATGTACGAGCAATAATTGTTCATTAAATTAAACCGAACATAAATAGCTTTATATCTATTTAATTATAGATACATCCGTGTGTAGCTTCATCTAATATAGGCAGTCGTAAGCTTCTTAGCCAAGTACTCTACTTAATTGCTGTAATCTTCTTAGCCAAGTACTCTACTTAATTGCTGTAATCTTCTTAGTTATTAACTTATTATTATAGCCTTACACGTGGCTTGTAAACTGAAATGCCTTATTTTTTAAGTAGAAATATATGTGGAGTCTGTACGAGTACTAAGGGATTCTTGGAAAAAGTTGTGAGAAGCAACGTCAAAACGACCCAAAATCTAAGTACATTTAGTATTTAAGATCAATTTTCTGCCAGAGTGTACACTAGGCTACACCATCAAGCTATCTATACACTTCTAGTTTAAGCTGATCTCGCATTTTATAGGATTTCCGTACAAAACTCTACTTAAGGCGACGACAACCGTCTTTTAATGATTTTATACTGAAGATCACGTCTAAACGAGTAGTGTTAATTATTTGAAAAAAATTAATGTTAAATTAGAGCATTTAAAAAAAAAACTAAATCTGTGAATATTTTAGATAATGTTTATATTACATAGTGAAATTAATTTGTAAAGTCATGTCTAACGCAGATAAAAACTGAGAATTACACAAAATCTATCAAGCACATTTTTCAGAAACTTTCACCATTTTAAAGATAATTTAATTATTAATCTTCTAGTATACGTGTTTTATTCAAATACCTTTTGTTTTATGTATAATAAATTAATAATGCGTCTAATTTGGGACAGCGTTCCTTAATGGGCGAGTGCTATAGTTGGTCTTGCGTGAGCTCAGTTTAGAACACGCAAGCTAACCACTCAAGGTCACTGGCATATATCTGCATCTTAATAAGCAAGTAGGTACGTTGCTAAGGTCGGCGAAGTTTCCCTAAAAATCCATAATCCAACATGGTTTCCCCATACAAGTATGTCCATAATAAATATAAACACGTTTCTATAATTATACCTCGCTGCTAATCACCGGTCTTGCTAATGTTCACAGATTGTGGAAAACAATCGTCACGTTGTCGAACGTTACGTTACGTTAACCATTTTGTTATCAAATATTTTTACTCTGTAACACTATTGCATCAGTACGTGACACCTACCTACCGGAAAACTCGTAAATATAACGGCTGACCTAGTTTCAGTAGTTAGGGTTATTTTTATAATTCTGTGAAACGTCGATTGTGGGTACATTCCCAAGAATTGTTAATTGTGAGGTTATTATACTATGTAACTTTCTTTAATTAGAAATGAAAATACCATTTTTGATACAGATATTTTTTTTTAAACATTGTTTCTCTGTAGCATTCAGAAATGTTTTTTTTTTAATGGTTTCTTTCCTTGCTTGGATATTATTTATTACTCCATCATAATCAGCTTATATTGTTTCCAACTTCCCACTGCTGGGACACAGGCCTCCTCTCTGTGAGAGGAAGTGGGCCGTTATCCACCACGCGGGCTCAGTGTGCGTTGGTAGATGTCACATGTCTTCAAATTTTTGGTTCTAGGACATGCCGGTTTCCTCGCGATGTTTTCCTTCACTGTTTTGAGAGCAGTGGTGATGGAATAATTTACACAAAGTAAAGGTCTATCAGGGTTCGAACCTACGACCTACAACTCTTAAGTCGCGGCGTTATCACTGGGCCCCCACTGCTTTCTCCATAAACAACTAATTAGTCAAAACAATAAAAAAAAATTAAACAACGTTTTAGTTTTTTATGTATTCATGTTGGGGTTGGCAACCCCAACATGAATACATAAAAAACTAAAACGTCTAAACGTCTTTTTAAAATATTTATACATGTACATATTATTATTATTATAAGTCTGTTAGCGTATAAGTACATTATGTAAATATTACCTCGTGTAAAATAAATGTTCATAAAAAAAAAATATCGTGTCATTTTTATAATATTGCACATAATACTTATTTTAAGTAAGTATGGCGTATTACATAACTTTACTGTCCTTATTCTAGAAAATTCATATATTTCTTATACATATAGATAGGTAACCAACAGGCAAGTAAACGTGAGGAATGTACCTACTACGATACATGCCAACCGGTTACTGAAATTAATTAAAATTGTGTATTTAATTAATAGGGATTTTACATATTTTTTTACGTAAACATGATAAGTACTTGAATACTTTAAAAAAAAAAACAGTGGCACTCCGGGAGTGCCGACAGAAGTGAAAACTTGAACAAGATCGCCTTGGTTGAAGAAAAATACTTATATAGAACATTGGTTCGTAACCTTATCAAAATAAATAGCGTAGCGCGATAGTTTTTTTTTTTTTGTAAACGCGATTTTGCGTTTACAAAAAAAAACTTCCAAAACCTTTAAAGTAAATATACTTGCATAGGACATTGATCCGTAACGTAATATAAATAAAGAGCACAATCGCGTTTACAAAAATAAGCTGTCGGTAACGGAGTCGCGAGCTCAATTGTTTTTTCCCATCTCAAAAATGCCCAATGCGCCTAAAGAAGTTTTCACTTCAAAAAAAAAAACAAGAAACGAATTATTTGAAATTAATTGTTTAAAATAAAAGGTTTTTGATTTATTTACAAATTATCTGTTCAACCTAAATCATCTCACTGAGGAGTAGATTCCGACCGAAAATGTTTTTTTTTCGCTCGTAACGTAACGGAATCCGGTCGGACCCTATTGAAGACCAAATGCCTCTTATTTATTTAACGATTTATGTACACACATATGTATAAATATATAAACAGACAAAAAGGAAAGGACAGAAAAATACGTACAAATGTGATGCTTATTTCTAAATAAATCTTTTCCAGCATAACTGCTATAGGAAAGTAGAAAAACTCTTAAATAGAAAACAAGAAAAGAACCATAACTCAAATGATTCACAATATGAAGTTTATTATGCAAGCTGAATGTTTTCAAAGTAAGCCACGCGAGCTTGAAACATTGCATATCTTATCGGACGCACGTTTTCACGCGCGCCAAACTGAAAAGCATTAAAAAAGGGAAAAAATATTACTAGGTCGTGTGGGTAGGGTTGCCTGTTTTAAGGGGACGATAACTGACTTTTAATGATTTTATACTGAAGATGACGTCTAAACGTGTAGTGTTAGTGATTTGGAAAAAATATATGTTAAATTAAAGCAATTTCCTAATATTTTAATATAGGCATATTTTTGATTATGTTTGTATTACATAGTGAAATTAATTTGTAAAGTTATGTTTAAAGCGGATAAAAAACTGAGAATGACGCAAAATCTATCAAGCGTATTTTTCTGAAAACTTCACCATTTTAAAGATAATTAAATTATTGATCTTTTAATATATGTGTTTTATTAAAATACCTTTTGTTTTTCGTGTAATAAATGAATAATGCGTCTAATTTGGGACAGCGCTCCTTGACGGGCGAGTCCTATTACTGGCTGGACGTACGACGCGTTGCGTGAGCTCAGTACAGAACACGCAAGCTAACCATTCAAGGTCACTGTCATATATCTGCGTCTTAAGACGGCAACTGCCAGGTTCATAAAACAACTATTTACAAACGACTTAGGTCCGTACTCCACCAAAGCGGAGACAAGACGAGAGGAGAGGAAATGTGTTTTAAACAATCAATAGAATTTCGTTATTCACACATCTCGTCTCCACTCAGCTTCAGTGGAAACCACTGAGCGGAGATGTATCATATTTGTATGGCGCGATCGAAGCGGAGATGTGAGCTGTGTTTCGCCGAGAACTGAGCGGCGCGGCTGTACAAAGCGGAGATGAGAAGAGATGTGAGCGGCGTGCAGTGAGCGGCGCTATAACAATCCCGCTCTAGCCAGCATTCATCTCCGCTCTATCCAGTCCATGGCAAAACATACATACATAATCAGCCTATAATGTTCCCACTAAAAAAAATTTAGATATTTTTCATGACCTGTAAAAAAGTTACTTAGATATTTTTGACGACCTATAAAAAAGTTTGTATTTTTTATTCAAAACCTTAACATTTATTTCCATGTATAGGTAGGTACCCCTAGTAAATACTAAATCGGCAATTATTTTAACGATCCATCTAATAGGAGGGGTCGGTGGCTAAGTAATAACAGCCGCACGGGTCGATCGATTAGGTTGAGCTACGCTGGCCGCGGTTGGTCCGTGGATGGGTAACCATCTATACCTACATGCCGAGCCCCTCCGTGCCTCGGAAAGCACGTTAAGCCGTTGGTCCCGGCTGTCATTCTTGGATCTTTGACAGTTGTACCTGGTCCTCAGAAAACCAAAAGTCTGACAACTAGTCTCACCAAGGGGTATCCGGTTACTGGGTAATACCCAGTAACTGGATTGTGGAGGTCAGATAGCTGCATCCGGTTAGACTAGAAGCCAACCTCATGAAGGCTAGGCAGATGATGAAATGCGAAAGTAACTCATTCTGTCCGACTCTTACTTTTACAGCTGAACGGATTTGGTACACTGGTAGACCACGACCTGGGTTTTGATTTGAGTGCTAATCCAAGTCATATCCTCTGTTTTAACTTAGGATAGAGGATACTTTTTGTCCCGGTAGTAATTTCCCGTGGTCTAATTTTCGATCTCCAAACGGGCGAGTCGCAGGAAAACGCTAGTATTATAATACAAAGTGACAAAGGCGACATGTCTTCAAACGTGATGTAGTCGGCATCATCGGCATGTGTCTTCTGAGAGCTGCATGGTGCAACATGTGCTTTTTCTATTGCTTGATACGACCAAGATTCTAGAGCTCTGGTGGCTGGTTCAAGATTGACTGGACCTTTTTAAATAATAATAAACCTTTTAATTATCAGACCCACAGTGAATTCGTACAGTAGTAAAGAAAACTCTCTCTCTCTCTTTCTTTATGTCTCTAATCTTAAATTGATTACACTTTCTAAAGAGCACCATTTTTGAGCTCCCAAAAAAGGGAGGAAAATATTGATAATTATGCTGCAGAACTAAAGACAACGATGACTAAATGCAGAAACATGTAACAACGTTAAAAGAAACTTAATATCGAAAATCAAAAACTAAAAAAGACACAAAAAAAAAACAGTGGCACTCCGGGAGTGCCGACAGAACTGAAAACTTGAACAAGATTGACTTGGTGGAAGAAAAATACTTGTATAGAACGTTGGTCCGTAACCTTATGTAAATAAAGAGCACAATCGCGTTTACAAAAAAAAATACTTCCAAAACCTTTAAAGTAAAAAAACTTTTTACAAAAAAAAAACAACCGACTTCAAAAAAAAACACTACAAAGTGAAAAATAACTTTAATTTCGGAAGTCGGTGTCTTTGTTTTTCACTTTTTAGTTGTGGTATCTACCCCACACAAATTCGAATACCTGCTATGTAAATAACAGTGACAAGAAGTTATCATATCATCTACATACTAAGTGGGAAAAAATACGTATAATTGAAGCTAACTCCAAAACTACCCAAGCAAAGTTAATAAAATTTATATGGGACCACCTCTAAAGTATGATCTACCAAACAAAAAATCATCAAAATCTATTCATAATTGGCGGAGAAAAAAACATACAGACGAATTGAGAACCTCCTCCTTTTGGAAGTCGGTTAAAAATACTTGCGTAGAACATTGATCCGTAACGTAATATTAAAAAGAGCATAATCGCGTTTACAAAAATGAGGTGTCGGTAACGGTGTCGCGAGTTCAATTGTTTTTTCCCATCTCAAAAATGCCCAACGCGCCTAAAGAAGTTTACACTTTAAAAAAAAACTCGTTCATTAAACCACGTGGAAAACCCGTTACTTTCCTCAAAAACATTGTTCCTCTTGCCACGTGGGAAAGCCAACAACTTTACAGACTGATATTGTATAAAAAACTTATGAAAGATGAACGTGGGAAGAAGGTCTACATAATCTGGTATCGTACACTTAGTTGCAGAAAATTCGCGTCGACTGAGCACGTTGTGCGCACAACATGGAGGACAACGTGATCGCTGTGGATCGCGATGTTGAATTATACCGGCTTATGATAATATTCGACACGATTTCGCATTCCATGTGCTGGGTCGGTAAGTATGAATGTATGTATGTATGTACGGAGTTGTTTTGGTTTTAGAATGTGTCTTGCATGTTTTATGTAGAAGAAGTCATGCATGTTGGATTGAAATTTGAAGCTGGTGCAATGCTGTAATATACAATCAGTCAGCCTAGCCTTTTCCCAACTATGTTGGGGTCGGCTTCCAGTCTAACCGGATGCAGCTGAATATCAGTATTTTACATGGACCGACTGCCTATCTGACCTCCATAACCCAGTTTCTGGGTAATACGATACCCCTTGGTTAGGCTAATTGTCAGACTTTCGGGCTTCTGACGACCCGTAACGACTGTCAAAGATCCACGGATGACAGCCGGGACTAACGACTTAACGTGCTTTCCGAGGCACGGAGTAGTCTCGGTATGTTGAGATAGTCACCCATCGACAGACCAACCCCGGCAAGCGTAGCTTAACCTGATGGATCGAACCGTGCGGCTATTATTACTCAGCCACGAGCTAATAATAACAATACGTCGAATATAAAAAAAATATTGGAACTAATTATGCACAAATTGTTTGTTACATAAAAAAAATACTTTTACTACCTATTAGATTTCCATTATAATGTTTCTGAATATTAAAAAAGAAAAAAAGGAAAGCAAATGTAAAATAAAATCGTATGATATTATGCCTGTAATGGCCACGACCCGTGCATAAGAAAACGTTGTTTAGCTGCGCACGTTTGCGATCTTATGTCGATGAAGCTGTTACATAACGTAAATTCTACAACAATATCTAAATTCGTATTGTCATAAATAAACTTTATTTGATCAAGATAAGTACCTACACTGTTTACACAAAAACACCAATCACGTTTAAAAAAAAACCGTTTTACGTCCTTTGAAATGGCATACTAATCATTTAACAAAAAATAAAAATCACCACCACTACTTCCAAACAATTGAAAAGTCAAAAATAATATTATGTACCAAAATGCAAACACAGCGATTAAAGTCACACGCTCGAAACACACAATTACGTAGTATACAGTATACACGTGCTTTTTAATACGAGAAACCGATAGGACGCGTCACGTTATTCTTGATGGCGTAGCGGATCACAGGTGACTGGGGAGAAGTGCTACGGGAACCCGCTACGGGCTACGTGCTACGAGATCCGGCTACTGGTTTTCGGGGATAAATTCCAGGATATTTTTGTTTTTGATTATTTTTAATTAATGCCACCTTATTATTCAGTCTTGTTGATGTTAGTTACAGGGTTGCTTTAAAAAAACAAGGAAATACTGGATTGACAGATAGACGAAAAATGATTTCTTTGGAAAAATATTTGAAATATTTGGTTAGTGGCCAAAAGTTTTCAGGAATATTAAATTGTCTTCCAAATCAAAAATAATAACATTAAAAAAATATTTCTTAAAAATAAGAATAAATTTATTCCGATATCGTCGCATACCAACAATCCAACACACTACACACGAGTATTTCCTTATCTACTATAATACAACTTGCGATTACTACTGCGTTTACTACTATTTACGAGGCGTTTGTCAGCTAGACTGTTTGCGACACGTTTCGACGAACTGTTTTGAAACCCACACGTAAAGTGCATACTAACGAGTTAGGTGACATTCAAGTTGTCACGAGATGTGGAGAGTTAGATGACATTCAAATTGTCACGCTGTGGAGCGTTAGGTTGTAGATTAAACTGGCTGAAGATAAATTCTCTTGGATCTAGGATCACTTTTTGGAGTACCATTTCCCTGGAGAGAGAACTTGCTCTTTTCCTCATGCCAAATTTACATGGTAGTCTTATTACAATAGAATTACAATAATGCAAATGAGTGCTCGGTTTCCTGACAAATGCACGTCTATTACTTGAAATAGATCTACACAGTATCATCTTCAACTATTGACATTAAAAATAACATCACGCCTTGTTTCCCCAAAGGGATGGGCAGAGGTGTACCTAGTACACACAATGCCAGTCATGTCTTAAGTCCCATGTAATAGGGGGCGAGCCTATTGCCATCAACCGGGCACAAATCCAGACTCCGGGCTACTACTGAGAAATTCCAGATAGAAAAACCCAATGTCACTTTGTCAATGTCATTTTTATTTTTCATGACATTAAAATAGAATAGAATACTCTATTGTACTCCATTGTCATAGGGCCAAAACATTTTTATTATTTTCGTAAGTTTACCCAGGCTTACAGTGATGCACGTAAATGTTGGCCCAAAACATGAACAGTTGAAACCAAACATTTATTACTCAATTATAATCATGGATACAAGACCCGTCACTGTAATTACTAATTAAATTAAGTAATTGATCAATAAAGACACCTCAAAAAAGCAATGATATCCATATAAATGATTAAAGTAATATTAATCTCTTAATTAGCATTCCATAAAAGCACTGACACGGTGGCATACAGCCAAGAATGTACAGTTATTATCATCCCATTCAAAGTACGCTCTCAGGTGGCGTCAGGCATCTTTAAACATGGCGGAGACGAAAACAGATGTATAATTGAAATGTGTGCGAAAGTCAAAATTAAATGAATGTAAATAGAATTATTTCCCAAAAAAAGAATTCTGCCTAATATATGGATGGGGGAATGTTTATTATTGAAGAAGCCGTAATACGTGGACGCATTTGGATACGTACAATTTAATTCAGACGTTGAATGTTTCCTGCTCAACACAAATAGTCTTTTGACTCCAGACACTAATAACTTGTCTTACAGTAGTAGGTTTAAAACAAACAACCAGTTAATAATTGCTGACATCAAGCTTACCTCAGAGACATACCGTTGTTTTTCCCAAGATTAAAATGAAGAAGACTTTCTAAATAGAAGGCCTTATGTCCAACGGCCAATCACGTTTCCCGACATGTGCTTGCTTATCTGTAAATCCACAACTCGCAGACAGTATGTTACACATACTTACCTACCTATACACATGCATGACACATGCATAGTAACGTACGTGTATTTTCTAATAATAATACCGAACGTAAACGAAATAGATTCTTTCGTATTTTTGCTAAAATAAACAAATTAAAAGCTATTGTTGCGCCCAACGTGATGTGATCAACGTGCAATATTCTTAATTCGCACGTTTTTTTTTTCTTTTAAATAGAAAAGTTTTGAAGAAATGTGTATTTTGTAAGTTTTCTAAGCTGACATTGATGTATTGTTTGTTTTGTTACGGTTTGGGAACGTGGATTTATGCTGCCGGGAACGTGTTATGATACTTATTTACTTGAATATATTTTATTCTTTTTAAGGTTATGTGTTTTGTATTAGCTGTTTTTTGCTTATGCTGAATGTTGATATCCTAATTACCTTGAGAATATAATGCTCTTGTCTTGTTTTGTGTAGCATGGTTGGTAGGTACATACACGTATGGCGGCATCTGCATGCCACATGTAACTACGCATCAAAGACCTGACGTCACACAAAATCCTGCATCGCGTGAACAAAGTTTACCGCGCGATCAGCATATTATACAATGTCACCCATGTGCATGTGCCCGCCCGTATTTTTCTGAATATTCATGAAAAACGATCGAAATATAACTTCAAAAGGGGGGTCTATCTTTAATATTTTTCATGTTAATCAACACTTTATGTTTTGAGTAGCGTTTGCCATATCTCCGATGTTATTGGCTTGATTTGGATTCTGTTTATTATTTATAAAAGATTATGAGTTATTTTATCTAACATTTTTATCAAAATTTGTCAACTATGCAAAAAAAAAACGCAGGTGGAAACATTTTTTCTAAAAAAAACGTGTTTTTTTTTAAAACAAGTGTAAGTTCATAAAATTTATTGTTAAAAAATGTAAAAAGAAGTCAAGATAGACCCCCCTTTTAAAATATTTTTTCATGAACATTCAGAAAAATGCGGGCGGGCACATGTCGATGGGCGACATTGTATATAACTTTCCGACATCAATCGTTGAGCAGTTGCCCGCCAGATACGACACCCGTCTAGTCGGAGGATCCTCCCTTTTCTATAGAGGATGAGGGAACTTTACACCCTGTTCCTCATACCTCAAAATTGGTGACCCCGACGTGATCAGCATACCTCTAAACACAAATTGATGAAAACAGATCAACAGAATGTTATTTTTAAAATAATTCCTTGATCTCTTGCCGATTGGCTAACAGTTTCATTTAAAACGAAGAATCCCAAAAGGTCATTTGCTACGTAAATGACCTTTCTAAATATAGGGTCAGGCAACTATTGAAGGTTACAGTTTAACTTTTGAACTTTACATTAAAAATAACATCTATTTTCCACTATTTTCCATATATTTCGTTCGTGGAGTTTCCAATGAAGTTGTTTACTATTCGGAACACGTTGCCGTATCGACGTGGCTCTGGGCCAATGCAATGTTGGTTTTGCATGATAGTACGTAAACAAAGTATCTACGCCTCAGACTAAATAAAAAACCAAGCTCTGCGAACAATATAGTGAAGCATGCCAAACGCTCTGTGCATACACGCTCACACGCACACATTAACAACCATTTACAATAGAACTACAATCAAACTACACCTCACTAAGTGCACACAATCATGTTTACGAAACCGGCTTCACGTCACTATTGACAGCGCTGTCTTGGTTTTTATTAGGTCTGAGATCTACGTAAACTAAATTCTATTAATGTCTTGTTTTCCCTGGAACCTAAAATAAGATTCACGCTGGGTTTGAGCAATTTTTTTATTGAGTTGTGGTCGAGATATGGAATTTAGGAAATCTTGCAGCAAGATGGGTTGACAGGAACGGGGTGGATCATGTTATGTAAATGAAGAAGCCTATGCCATAGCACATTATAAATAAGTAACAGTATTATATATCTTCATAGAAAACGGCCGAAACGACGCGCTTCGAAATCTCAGTGTATATCAGTTTGCACCAGTATCGAGTGCGCGGCAGTTACGCACGGACGCGGAAAGTTTATATACCGAACAGCCGAAGGTAATTATTTCAAGGTCACTGCCGAGATATGATACTGTTACTTTATTATACTGTGGCCATAACTAGAGGATTGTTGCAAATAAGTAAGATAAGATGATGTAGAAGAAAAGGACGAAGTTATAATTTTGACTTTGGTTGATCATGATATTCACGATATTCTTTTATATTCAAGGCAATGCACGTAAAATTTAATCGGAGAGGCAACCGGATGGCGAATGGTAATGGGTCTTGAAGTGATACCGAACCCCCCATACCGTCCGAATGGACCTCAAATGGACGGGGTCGGAGATGTGGGGGATGGCGGCAAAATATATTTTTTTTTGACATGGCATTCAAAATTTAAGCTCTAATAAGTGCAAGGAATTTGTGTGTATCGCCAACTGGTTTTGATAAAATTCTCCCTCATTTTCGGTGATAAGGAGTATCAAGAATGATATACAGCGTAAGACATTATTTCAATTATAACGATGTTTATTTATTTATTTATTTATTTATTTGGCACCTCAACGACTTGCTCACTTAAACATACACATACAAAAATCTCATATAGTTATATAGGTATTGTGAACTCGTCACTTACAGAAGTGCACAGCACTAGCAGAGAATTTAATGATTACAGGAAGTTTTATTTATCGTTAGTTGAATTATTTACAAAATAAAAATAGATATTAATTATGAAAAATGTTCACAACTACGATGAAATGTTTAACTAAATACTACGATGAAATGTTTAACTAAATAGTAATATGTTGGGGGTGGCAACCGGATGGCATTGATACACACAAATTCCATGCACTTATTAGAGCTTAAATTTTGAATGTCATGTCAAAAATATATATATTTTGCCCCCCATGTTATGATCAGTACTAATAAGTACCAATATTATTCTGGCAGACCTACATGCGTGAATTTAGGTTATTTCCGATAGTGTTTCGAAGAAACCCAAACGAAAATAAAGTTTCTTTGACTGGAAATACATGGGAAATACCCATATACATAGGTATAGTTGATCGAAGCCATAGACCGGAAGAAACCCAAGAAAACTTCCTTCAAAGACAAAGCATATCAAATAGATACCTACTTAGTAACAATAATAAAAACTAACAAGTTTCACTATCAAGTGTTGATTTCTAATCGCTTCACGTTGCATTTGCAAACAGTCTATTGTTTCAAGAACTGTTATGTGGTAGGTACTTGCGCGTGCGACGAATCAAACGACATCGCGTCGTGGTTGCGTCGGAGCCGTGACGAATAGCGACGTGGACGAGTGCAGCTATGAGTTTTATCTGCATTTTAATAGTAGGGTTGACCAAAGAATTTAGATTCAATAACGTTTTAGTAAATGGAGGAGCTCGAGGCTAAGTAATAACAGCCGAATGGGTCGCACGTTAAGCAGTTGGACCCGGCTGTCATTCGTGGATCTTTGACAGTCGTTACGGGTCGTCAGAAGCCCGAAAGTCTGTCAACCAGTCTTACCAAGGGGTATCGTATTACCCAGAAACTGGGTTATGGAGGTCAGATAGGCAGTCGCTCTATGTAAAATACAGGTATTCAGCTGCATCCGATTAGACTGGAAGCCGACCCTAACATGGTTGGGAAAAGGCAGATTGAACATTTTAGTAAAAACGTGTCTTCTAAATTATCAATTTTTTTCTGTATTTCTGTGATGGCAATTGTCATCATGTGTTTTAATTTCGATTCTTACTTGAATGTATTGTATTATAATTTTAGTCATCTGCTCCTTCTCGTTCTGCCTTTGTAGCGGCTTCCCAATCCCGATTCTTAATACCTAAATCTCCTCTCTCTACAATCTTAAGAAGAAACGCGGTCACGTGGCCAAATTATAATAATTTTAGAAAAAAAAATATACACCGATAAATAAAACATAGGCAGTGGTAGATACATTATGTCGTAAAAAAAATATTTGGACTAGTATCATTAACCAGGGAGAAAACAGAGGTAACTATGCGTTAGTTTAGAATGATCACGGTTTCATCAATTAACATTCATTCTAATAAAGTCAAAAAAGTCAAAGTCATCTTGTTCCGGATTCGATCCCTCAGAGAGACTCCAAGCATAGTAATATATATATACACATCGACGCGAAAACTGTTACCATGGGTCCAGTACATGATTCTGAAATCTTTCAACGCCGGGGGTTTCAAAATCCATGTACTGAATTCTTGGTAACAGTTTTCGCGTCGATGCCCCTGCCACCCTGTATATATATATTATATTAATCTATATATATATTGTTTTCGACCGTTTATTGTCGAGGTGCCGTCCCTATACCGCGTAGCAGCACACACGTGCTTTTCAACGTACCTCCTACCTTTGCTTTAGACCTGCCTCAACTCGTGTCATCATCCTTCTTCATGCACAAGCTACACAGTTTCCCCACCATTTTCCAAACCACGTGTCTCATTATGAGACGGAATTACCGTATATACAACCTTTTTTTTTAGCTGACCTTGCTGGGCAAAGGTCTCCCTCATACTTTTCCAGTCTTCCTTATGTTGTGTCTTCTCCGGCCAATCGGTCAGGAATGAGTCCAAATCGTCACGCCTGCGATTTTTAGGCCTGCCCCATCACCATCAGGCACCCACTGTGTGACGATTCTGTTTTAATGCATCCTATAGTTGTGACCCGCTCAGTCCCATTTCAGCCTCGCAGACGTATCGCCAATATCGGCGACAACTTTATACTTTACAAATTTTCCGTAACGTGACGAACAGTTTTTATTTAACTTTATTGTGGTCTCCTATAAGTGAAGGAGTATTCCTATTTAATACCCGATGTTGCCATTTAACTATGTGTCGTGTATTGTGTACATCTTTTGTTGGAGATCCTATTTAAATTTTGCTTTATCCAGTGATCCGTCGTTCGGTAAAAGGGTTTTTTTTTTTTGCGACGGTTAAAGAGTCTGGTATCGTATTTGGATATGATGAAATTAGACAATGAGATGTTTTTTGGAGCTATCCATAAGTATCTGTGTGCTCACGTGTTTTGCCACATTGTTTTTAACCCGAAATTAAATAAACATAATATCCGAAAAAAACTAAACTTATAAAAACGTTTAGGTATTTTTTTTAATCTTGTTTTCAGCACCAGTTTTGGGCGCTTTATAAACTACCTACTACTTTATAGCTTTGGAATTCAGATAATATCGCACGAAAACATTCGTCATTGTTTATCGTGATAAATTAATTAGGTACACAATCTAATCAGTGACAAAACAAAACATCATACCGATTTTTATTTGTAGGTATTACGAGTAGGTATAAAAGTACCTACAACAATTATTTACGTAACAGTAGGTAGGTAGATATTAAGCACGTTGTATAAAACGATTTACGGTTTATCGATAGTTTTTTTTTATTATGGCATCTTGCTGGTCAACCTAGGAGGTTGTCGGCTGCTTAACCGGACTTTCTTGTGGCTGCCTCAATAAATTAAGGCCTCCAGCCAGGGCATAAAACTTATAAACTAAGCGACTACACGCTAAGGGCACCCCCTGTGGGGTACTGACCTCGGCTTAGGGCGTCGCTGGGGGAGGACAGTAAGGGACAGGCTGGATCGGATTAATTTTTATCGATATTTATAAAAATATAAATATAACTACAAAAAAAAAACACTACAACAACACACAACTACTATGAAAATAAAATAGGTAAGTATGCGATTTGTAAATGAAAGTTTATCTTTAACAAAATGTTGACTGACAAAGCTCGTTTTTTAAATTGACCTAAAGTTTATAATACTTCGATCAACTTTTACAAAACATGGTGCAATAAATTGTTTGTGGACATAATTTTATTGATGAAATCATTTTTACCAAAAATACCATTAAATTTAAAATAAACCAGGGGTCCTGGATGGTTTATTTCTAGTATCGTAAAAGAGACCAGTTATAGATAAACCTTAAAATAGTCCTACTATTTTAAGGTTTATCTGGGACCATAGACCACTATGTTTTGTTACAAAACGGAAGTCTACACAATACAGTAGACTTATTTATAAATATTAATACCTGTAATGTGTTTATTAATAATATTCAGTACTTCAAACGAAAAGCGAGCGTCTTGCACGTGGCCACGATGCACGGTGCATGACAAACTAGGTAGCTTACGTCATAGATATCACATTATCATTACCATTCTAAATGTGGTTTAGTTTTCACATGACTTTTACACCAAACAAGATGGAGTTTGATTAATATAATGTTTAGTTTAAGAACTTGTTGATGAAAATGGTATAAACACGCAGACACGTGTCGCTGGGGAGTTGCGTCGTTTCTTTTAAATTTTTCGTAAAAGGTTTCCCGAAACGATCAATTGCAATTGTTAATTTTTATGTGATTGATACACATTGATGAAATTTATCGTCTACCAAATGCAATTGAAGCGATTGACAAGACAATACTTATTATTTCAATTGCAATTGATAGCAAATGATCAATTGCACTTAATTGAACTTTTGGGGACCCTTAATTGAACTTTGATGGTTAGGGGGGATGGCTTAATTTTAATAAAGAAAATTACAAGTTTAAAAACCTCTTTTAATCTTTTCTAAAGATGTAGTATTCATACGTGTGTTGTAATATTTTTGGGTTTTTGGTATTATAATACTATCAGTAATATTTATACTACCTTTCGTAGACAAATTTGTAAATAAATGTGTAATGATAATCATTATCTATTGTTATGCACATTACAGCACAGGATTACCTACGCAGAGGTAGGTACGTAAACGATCTAAGTACCTACTAGATAGTTACAATTTACCTTGTTTATTTGCGAGTGGGCCTGTGTGTGACATTTCTAGAATATAATAGTGGGTGTGATAACTCCCTTATTTTCTGTAGGTGTATAAAAAGGGCGCGGTTCGGGGGCTGGGCTGCTTTTACGCCCTCATACTCAGTAAATGTCTGATCATATCGACTTAGTACCAAGCAAGGTGTTTTAAAGGACTATTTCTAATAATTCCGTGACACATGTCATGATAAACAGTATGCTAGTAGGAGAAAGGTGAACAAAGCAGATGAATTTTCTGTCCAAGTCTTTGCCAGCGTGCAGGTTGCAGGAACTTATGGACGCTATTGACGATGCAACTGTCGTAACTAAGAGACTGTCACATTTAGATTACAATCGACACAATACGATGATAAACTTGACTTTTAGAAAAACCAACGATTTTTATACTATGACTATCCTGATTCCTGAGTTCCTGACCCACTTGCAACAAAGTAGCGTGGCTCGATATACAAAGAATTTCATTTTGCCACTTTTAAATTTTCCAATCATTTACTCGATAAATCCCTTTTATCTAATATCCGATCCCTGGACAGCGTTCGATGGAAAATCCATTCCATGTCGGTCCAGCGCTCTCAAATCGAATTACTATCCAAACTAAGTTAGGGCTAATGGGAAGAGGCGCGTAGGCACGGCACGTGTCTTTTGTGTATGTGTGCGTTATCGCACGCACACATGGATGACACGTGCATGTTAAACACTTACACATGTGTTTGCAACTGTTTTTTTTTCTGGGAATATCGACCAGCTCGTAAAAAGCTGTCACATGTTTTGTGCAAGTGCCAGATTAATTTAAATATTTTTTAGCTGCACATGACTGGCTATTCTATTCTACTTCATATTATTATCCTGAGTAAGAGCTATTTACGTATATTAAACGAGGATGTAGTAATTATGTATGTATTTATTTATTTATTTAACCATTTATGTACACACAAATAAAAGACAAAAGGAACAGAAAAAGTTGTTGAATTACGTAGGCAAGTCTGAACAGTTGATAACAGCAGTGTATTTAGGCCAGTCTTGTTTGTGTAAGTTAAGATTCTAATCAGAATCTATGTCTGTACCTACTAGAGCGTCATCTACAGTACCTACCTATGACCTACTAATTTATTACCTGCCTAATAATAAGTCACTGAAATTGAGCTACATCTAAATCTGTAAGCTGACTCCAAATAAGGAAAAAATACGCATGAATGTAATGTATTTCGGTATAATAATTTAGGGTGTTACTGTAATACATTTCAACAAAACTTTTCAACATTTTATCACCCCAAAATAAAACTGAAAAAAGAAAAGTATTACCTATTGTGGCACATGCCAATGCATGTGCCAGTTGTGTAACTGTATTTTTTAGGTGGGTACATTTTTTAATGCACGGGGGTGACGGCTGCGGATAATTTTCTATGTTATTTAATCATATTTACTCATATATATAATTGGTTGTTAAGTAGCATTATATTCTAAGTACTCACTATTTATTTTGTTATCTATTTATGTATAATTCATTAAAACTAACTTGGTTTCCGTACGTCTTTTTTCGGGTGACCACTGAAAATCAGCGCTGTGCTGTGGGTCCCCATAGCACAGCATTATGCTGAGTGGAAGCCTCCTTGTCACAGTCATGACGTGCAGCTGCCGACTATTTCTGTTTTATGCACGTGACTATATTTAAATGTAGGTATTGTGTTTTATTTATTGTTCTACTCGAGTAATTGTATTCTTTTTTTATGCACGTGTTTCTGTGACGAATAAACTTACTTGTCTTTCTTTCTAACTGTGATACATTTGCTGATAAAGTTTGTTGTACCAAGTGTACCTACGGATGTATTGTAGGTACTGTACGGTACATGGCATCGTGTAATACCGAGACAATGCTTATACAACGTGCTTAGTGACTCAGGAACTGTCTCGACAGTCACGTTGCAAAGTTGAGCAAATTCTTAACATTAGATGGTATGACGGTGGTAAATCTTCAGTTCTCTATGGATGCATTCATTTAAAAGCAGGCGTCAACATGTGTCTGAAAATTAACACTGAACTTTAAATAATTGACTACGTACATTCATTGGTTATCTCACTCACACATGCAAAAAATGCTTTGACACAAACTTGAAAATGGAACACGAGTGTGTCCCCTTGCTTCCCCGCTGTATTACACGTGTCCAAGTGCTGCGTATGTGTGCGTGCGTTATTTCACATGTGTATGGAGTTGATTGTATGTGTAGCGTGTGATATGTGAGGGTGTTAGTCAACGTGCGTGCTGATGATGACTCATGGACCTGCCCACGTTGCGCCCGCGCTGCGCCGCATGTGACGTCACAGACAACGTGCGTGGACAACGAACTGCGAAGCGAAGCGTTTTTGGAGGCGACATTTTTCGGTACAAAATACAATTTTGTTTTTTTTTTCGATTGTGATTTTTATTGCATCAAATATTTTTATTAAAAAATTAATTTAAATATTTTTTTTTTCATTCGATTTTGTGTTTACTTGCAATAGCGTAGAGATAAAACAAAAAATTTAATACACAAATTACAAGAACTAGCCTATAAAAAAAACTTAATATTTAATTTTAAAGCAGACCCTTATAAAATATAAATATATAGTAACCACTTTGCCATAATTAAGGCCTTATCAACCAGACATCTTAGTTCTAATTACGCCCACGTGGCCTCACGTGATCACCTCTATTTTTTCCTAATATCACACGCTATCTTGACGTTCCTAATAATATAACTAGTCTAATCACTTAGTAGATCCACGTGCGCTAGACAGTGGTCCTGTGTATACCGACACGTGTTTTTTCATGCGAGGTGAGCGCACCCCGGCCGAAGCGTTTGGGTCCTAGAGTTGTCATGTGAGATCGGGTAAATTTTCCCGGTGAGCTGGGAGAATGGTCGGGGAGAATTTGTTGGTTAATGGTGTTTTGTTTGGTATTGTGGAGAAAGTTGTCGTTTTGTTGACTTTTAGATAATATTTTCTAGATGGTTTATACTATTGTTTTTGCCTTTAATCCTTTATTAGAAAAATACCCTTTAAAAAAACATAGGAAAGCTCTCAACAAATACGGTATAAGTACCTCAAAATAGATTGTTTTTTTTTTTAAAACAGTAACTTTAAATATATGTTTTACGAAAATTGTTATTGGTATATTTGTACTGCTCTTGAGCTAACTTAATAGTTTTCATTATTGTGACAAGGTAGGTACTATTAAAGTGTGACCTTTACGGAAACTATTATATAACTTGAATAACTCATAACTGGGTCATAACTGGGTTTCCGACCCAGATGACTCCATTACACTCCTCCAGGAGCAGAATAGGGCCACCAGTACAGTGCACAAGAACAAACGCCTCCCGTCATTCCGACCTCGCCGCCGAGGTCCTTTGCGATCCCCGAGTAAATGAAACTCCCCCCCGACCTTTGCTCGAAAACGAGGTGCCAGCAGTTGTTGCAGCTGAGCACGTAGCTTTAAATACCCTGCATAATAATCATGATGAAAACCTAAGTTTGATCCAGCCTGCCCCTTCTTGCTGTCCTCCCCTCAGCGATGCTCTAAGCCGAGGTTCGTACCCCAAAAGGGGGTGCCATTAGCGAGCACTCGCTTAATTTTAATTTAGCATAGTTTAAAAGCTCCTGGCTGGAGGCTCTAATTGTAGAAGCTTAAGGCCACCGCAGGAAAAGTCCGGCTAAGCAGCCATGGCCTAAGTGGTCACAACTGCGAAAGGACATAAAAAAAAAAAAACTTACGGGTAGTTAAATAACATCACGTGCTAGACGTAAAATAAATACTAATCATAACATAATATCGTTAAACGTAGTACTAAGAAGTGCACTTTGTTACATTTACGACTTGGTAACAACATGGAAACTACACACAATTGGAATTGAGTAAATAGTTTTAGATCTAGTAGGCAGTTTCAATACGTTGTATATTGTATTAAATTATGTTACACAAAAAGTGCATTAAGTGCGAAATCGATTGTTAGCGTACCATTCATTGGGGCGTACAGTATTTAAAATGATGTATTGTTAATTTGACAAGTAGATCAAATTAACAATACATCATTTTAAATACTGTACGCCCCAATGAATGGTACGCTAACAATCGAATTCGATCAAAAACTAATTTAGCTGAGAACAAAAGTGAAAACCAAAATTGCTATTTACTTCGACAGGGACGCGTAGTGCGTAGTGCTACGGCTATGGCGTAGCAAATTCGAACTCGAATTGACTGCTCGATGAAACAGATATAATACCTACCTGCGGACAGTTAGTCGAACTCGGTTTTATGCAGCTTTTCGAAATAATAGAAATCAGAATATTGGTGACCGACCGAAAGTTCGGTTTCGGCCAAAAACTGGCGTACCTATGGCGTTCGTGAGCTGTCGTTTTTTATAGAATATGAATGACTCACAGATAGACAAACAGCGCAGACTTAGTAATAGGGTCTCATTTTCACCTTTTTTGTATAAAACCCAAAATATAAGTGTTTAATTATAAATAGAAGTCATGTAGTGAGTAGGGACTTATTCGCTTTCTGGAAGATCGATACAAGTTCTAAGGCAAAATAGCAAAATTACAGTTTCAGCGATTATTACAACGCTGCATCGCATTTTGGCGACGTTCTAACGACGCTGAACTGTTTGGCGGAGAGATAAAGCTAGGTGATGAGCTTCTAATCGCTGATTGCTAATGCTAAAATTATGCGGTAAGAGTTGAATCGAGCATCTGAAAAATTACTAAATCACTAATCGCAAAAGTTGACAGTAGCATACCTGCTAAGGGCCTTAATTAAGTTAGGGCTCATATTTCAATCGTCATTTTGAAATTTTTACAGCTTTTTACAGCTATTTTACTTTATATAAAAGAAATCTGATGATTGCAAAATCAGCCATTAATCAAATTATTTCTAGCAAATTTACGATTAACGCGGTTTCAGAAAATAGTGTCATTTGACTAACTAACTTTTTCTTAACTACGTAAGTTTCGGTTTCGGGCAGGACTAAATGAAGAGCCGAAGGTTCGGTTACGGTTTCGGTTTCGGCTGAAAATCATATTTCGGTTGGACACTACAGAATATACTGATTGTTGTTTATATTTATGTAAGTAGCGCGTAGTTGCTAATAATTTGTGCTTACTTACGGTGCAAGCTTAAAAATAAATAAACTAAAAGTAACCATCCGATTTTTTTTATTCAACGGGTTTCTTATCTGGGTAACGTAAACCACAGTACTACAACACAATGCTCTGTCCCCCTCTACTCGCCGAGCTGACGAGCCGACGCAACGCAGCCGTATTCGATTTTCAAACAGCCGGCCTCGCCAACTAGCTAACTCATTCCACGTTCGGTATTGAGACGTCTCGCACGCGCCCTTCGCTCTCAATCGTGTATCGCTGTATACTTGTCAATAATATTGACAAGTCGTGTTAACTGTTTAACCAAGTGTTTTTAAGCTGTGTTGTTTAGCCAACATGTGTGAGAAAAGGACCAGAAAGATTAAGAAAGGTACGGTTTGTTTTCTATTTCAAATTTTCTGTATGGCCTAGTTTTATGTCATGATGTGTGGTCGCAATGAGGGTGGGATGAAATGAGAGTTGCTTCACTTTATCGGAGAAAATATGGATTTTGTCGAAGGTATCGTTGATTTTTATTGATCTTCATACATTTGAGGGTATTTAACTGTCAAGATGTCGTAGTTCCGCTGAATGTTTTTGAAAATTTTGTGGCGACTCCAATTGTATCCTTTTAGATTTGCCTCTCTTTTCTTTCTAACGTTGTATTTCATCAGTTGCCTACATCTAAAGTTATCTAGATTACCATCATTGTAATTGGTTTTCATACTGTAAAATAACAAACGTCTCGGTTCTCAAACATCGACATCTTCATTGTTTTAACTTCAACTAGAATACCATAAAAAATGTTTTTACCCATAAGTACTAGCCCGTTAGTACAGTGTTAACCTATACAACTTACTTCTCCGTAATAAGGGAAATGTGAACTTTCGAAGTCAAGGAATAAGGTTCTATTTACCTTGCTGTTGGTATAGTTATTGTAAAATTCTAACAATAGGTTCAAATCATAACATCTACGCCGTTGCCTTAACGTTGAAACTGACCTATCACAAGGTTTCATAAGGCGCAAAACGCTGGCTGGTATAGGCTTAGTTTGTTACCAATATCTTCTATTTTTAGGTAGTTATAAGCTCGTACATACACCTTCACTAACTACGTTAAAGGGAAGATAACTGTTAAGCAATTAAGTAGGTACCAACTTAATTGTCCGTATATTTTTGAATGTCCGAAGAATGACGGTTGTATGAAATTACTATAACACGGCAAATTAACGTAGGGTGTCAATTTACTTAACAATTTAATTTCCCTGATTGTCCATGCACATGAGTTTGACTCGAAAATTCCCTGTTTGAAGTCGAAATTAGTCTGGCAAAACATAAAAATAAATACTTGAATAAAATTCTTAACAAACAATAAAAGAATTTTAAAAACAAATTATAATTCATCTGTACCTAAACCACTTAGAGCAAATTGCATATCGAATTTCTCAGAAGGCCTATTGCACATTTATAGGTACGTTCGAAGGTTTACAAGTTACTCGACTGATAAGTTATCAATACGAGCTCAATGCTATTTAAACTCCTTTGTTGATTATTGGACGTTTGAAGTGAAAAATAAATACAAACCTAAGTTATAATTATTTTCCTTGAATTGCAATACATTGTTAAGACAAATAATTTATGACTATTCAAAGATTCCAGTACCCTAATTGCGTAATACAACACAATCACAATCTGTTTCGATTTGAAACAGATTACTAATCCTTTGCTTCATAAGTTGGAAAAAAAACTGCTCAACAACGTAAATAACGCAATGAATGTTGTTGAACTGTCAAAATGAAACAAAATAAGCATAATTGTTTATGAAAATAAGTTACGCAATTAGGGTACTGTTTTGTAAAGTCCAGACTTGATCCTAAAAGTTTCTTATATTTTTTATTTATAAATTTTTATGTACCTATACACAAATAAACAGACAAGAAGAAAGGAGCAGAAAAATACGTTCAAAATGATGCTTATTTCTAAAGAAATATCTTCCATATCTCTTTCATATCTGCGATAACACAGAGGATAAAAAGAGATGTAGACACCGTGTGTAACATTAAAAGAGAAAATAAAATAAAACAAGTCACTTATTAAATAAAACATTACAATAATAATTTTAAGTTAGCCTCAGCAACATTGTGCAATTTCTTCTTGTAACTCGATAGGAAACAAAAGGTTGCAATATCGGGTCAAGTCGGCCGAACTTAGAGAAGAGAAAACTGCACGGAATATGGCGACGATTCAGATAAAGACTACTGAGAAGGTTTAACAGTCAGAGACAGAGATAACAAAACAACCTGGTCTGTTGAAATAATCATCTTTTATTGTATTTATTTACTGGCTGGACATAAAACTGCCAGCTACTGCAGTCTGGCAACCTCTTTAGATTCGTTTTTGTTTTTAAAAATTTAAATCTCGAACTTGTGAAAAGAAAATAAACACTTTTTTTTTTTTGTATAGATGCATGGTTTGATCAGCCAAAGAATATGCATGCAATTAAAGAAAACTTACTTACTCCCGCTTTCTAAGTAATTGCATAATTTACTAATCTTATCTCAATTTTTTATGGTTTTCTAATTATCTTGTTAGCGAATCAAATAGATGATGCAGATGCAGCTTAATAGGTAATAATCTATTTAGCTACCTACTTACCGATTATAAAATCTACAGTGACGTCAAGCTTTCCAATAATTTCTAATAGAGAAAGCAACTTATACCAAAAAAATATATATGTTATCGTTTTTCTTTAGTTGTAGTGCTATTTCGTTAACCTACGAGTAGGTGTCTTGAGTCTTGATTCATCATAATAATTTTTAGGTTTTCCATTTAGTAATGGTTTGTTTTAGCTTGAACCGATCTTACCCAGACATTCACATAAACATATTTCTACAAAAGGAATCTAGTTAGCAACATAAATATAATTTAATTAACAAATCGTCCCTGCCATTACAAAGCAAGGAATTAACACATAAGTGTTACTTATGTAAACCCTGACATTTTGTTTATATCTATTTTTTTACATATACTGTAGACTTTATTTATTTTACAATCGTCACTCGAATACTACATAATAAAATAACAATTCATATTTAAAAAAAAACTTTATCGATCTGAATCTCAGATACAAGACACCTGTACCCATATACTTAAAGCCGGGGATACTGCGCGTGTTTTTTCGAAACTTTACACATTTGTGTATGCAAACACAATGTTTTGTTTAAAAAAAAATGTTTATATGTAATGTTTCTTGTGTAATGTTTCGAAAAAACAAGCGCAGGAGACCTGGCTTAAGGGCATCACAACACCACAATATTTTGGCAATTTCCTCTGCCAAGTTTGGTCACCAAGTTGTTATGGATTACCAAACAATTTTACTAAACTTTCAAGCATCAAGTAGCTTTGCTGCCTTGGTAAGCTACTTAAGTAAACAATATCTGCCAAGGCCGTACATTGACCGTTATGTGAAGGCCTATCTGCAAAGAGAACGGACTTCAACGAGACAATAATAACAATGTACCTTTGTACAAAGTACGTAGGTAATTCAGCTTTTGCTATACAAGAGTTGCAATACAAAGGCTTATGTATTTTATTGGGTTACGGTTGATCGCACATTAAACGGGTTTTTATCAAAAACCGGAATGACAAGTTTTAGTGACAAAAGGTTTTGTATTATCTACAGTACTTTTTTTTTCTCTTATTATTGTTTCACTAAAACTCCAAAGTTAGTGAACAAAATAAAATGTGTTCTTGCGAAGTTGTGACATAAGAAATACAATACATAACCATGTGTGTTGTATTTTTCTTTAGTTTGATTGCATTCGTTTTAAAGCCTTTTTACTTACGTATTTTCAATACGATGACGTGTAGTCGACAGTTAAAATTTTACAACAGCTATATTGCTTATCTACATACGCAAGTACATTCCTACGTAGCTATTTGAACCAATTATTCTGCTGGATTTATGAAATAAAAATGTTTTTGAACTTAACTCCTTTTAATACATATTATAATATATGTTATGTTAATCATTAGTTCTTTTTTTTTATTACAGCAATTAATTTGAATTAACTTCTTTAGTTTTAATAGAACCATGCAACACTGGTTCTCAGTCGTTTTCTGGCGTGTGTACGGCGTAGCATAGGTCGTATGCGAGCCGTAGACGTACCGTAGAAGCTGCGTTTCGGCGTAGGCACTGCGTAGCACTTGTAGGCGCCGCGTAGGCCCGTGTAGGCACCTCGTAGGACCGGGCGTAAACTCAGCGCACACGCCGCGTGCTTTAAAATACTTTAAATTTTTCCAAGACCAATCAACTAAATTAAATGCAATGTATAGTTGCTACGAAAAAATTACAAAAAAAAAAATGGTCCCGCTACAATGTTTTAAAACTTGTCAAAAGGTCATTGGCCTTCTATTTTACAGATTTCATTTCGCATTGCGAGTAACAAGGAAAAATGAAAATAATACGGACAATAAGTCAATATCGTACAATACAGCTTGGTTTGATCAATTTTTTTGTTAATGCTAATGTTATATTTAGATAAATTGAACCTATTATTATGTAGCTATACATAATAACATAACACTCGGTCTATGTCACGTTTTTACACATCATATCGCCGCGACAAATAACGGTTCTAAAAAGAAAGCGGTACTCGCAAATGGGTAGAATACGGTACAATACGGTAGTTATCTAGGTAAAAGAAAATAAATTCTGTTTAGTCCGTCTTTCAGATAATAAAAAAATATTAGACACGTATTTTTTGCTTTATCATTTATTAATCAAAAATAACTTAGAAAACTCGCTTTAAAGTCGGTGAGTGGGGGCTCGCTACATCACAACGCAGTATTAAATCTAGCAAGGCGTGACGTCATGACACATTTTAACTCAATGTATTGCCGTAATCTTTTGATTACGTCAAAAAAGAAAAAATACGTGTTCAATATTTTTGAATAATCTACAAGGCGGACAAATAACATTTTGGACTTGCCTATTGTTTTTGTGAATTCATACTTAAATAAAAATAAATCTACTTAGTTTGCATTGCAAATTATAGAACACAATTTTTTAAATATAATTTTATTTATAAATTTTTTTTTGGACACAGGCCTCTTATAGAATACCTAAATGTACGTTTTCTACATCCCTGCAATACTCGCTCATACATAACTTACACATTGCTCATTTCTATGTATTGACTGACCCAGTTTCTAATCAAACAATTTTTTTCTCACGTGTTGATAACAGAACATGACATATTTAGGGATATTTTATTATATTATGTACTACGTATTATTAAAATTGTTTTAGAAGAAAGAAAAAACGTTTATTTGCGGTAAACACGACGCAAAAAAGAGTTTAAAATACAAAAATGAGAAAAGGTTGGGGGAAGCATGCGTCACATCCACGCAAATCAGCTATCGCTCAGCATTATGCTACGACCCTATGCAAGACAGAGCCCCAGCGCTAGTTTTTAGCGACAGCCGGCGAGTTTTAAGCTCGCGAGTGCTAGATATGTTAAAGTCACGTCATTCAACAATATGGCCGATATAACTTGGCAGTTCTGAACATAGGTTCTGCGAATTTTCGCGCATGACCTCTCACTCACACTCGCCTCATGTCACCATTTTGTTCCTAAAAAATGCTATTGCGCAGCCTTCGGCGCGAAGTTCGGAACTGCCAAGTTGCCGTTCGTTTTGTGGCGCGTGACTAAGCTATCTCATGACAAGTTAGCCGACGTTCGCACGGACGTAAAAATATCGCGGCGGGATTTTATCGCGCACTGGATTTTCAACTCTCGATGTCAAGCCGAGCGTTGAGAAGCCACCGCGCTGGGACGCACTCTCGCACAAGTGCGTTGAAAAAACACACTGATGAATTTTCAACTCTCGGCGCTAAGCAGAGCGTTTAAAATCCAGTGCACGAAAAAAAAAGTCGCCGCGATTTTATTACGTCTGTGCCAAGGTGAGCTTAGATTAGAAACTATTTATGGGAAGATACTTTTATTTACTAAATTACTAAAATAACATAACATAACATCACTCCTGCTGGCCAGTTCTCGTAATTAAAAAAACTTTGTCAAACAAATTTGTCAAAAATGTTGATAAATTGATTGTATTTTTGACAGATTGCGAACGAGACGCTAATGCTTAAAATTTATGGGAATTGCCCTTCTGTATTCTCCGAAGAGTTAGGCAGTACACCTGGGGCTTAAATATAACTGGCGAACAGTTATGTTTAGACCCCATGTAATAGGGGACGAGCCTATTGCCATCAACCGGGCACAAATCCAGACTCCGGGCTGCTACTGAGAAATTCCAGATGGAAAAACCCAATAACTCTTTGCCTGACCTGGTAATCGAACCCAGGACCTCGTGCTTAACAGTAGCGCTTGCGACCACTAGACCAGCTAGACAGTCCGAATTTACTATTTTTTTTTAAACAATAATGCAATGATTAATTACCAAATTATGTTATGGTTTAACTACACTTAAATTGATACATTATCGTCATACAAGTTTGCACGTTTAAATTGGAGTGTAGGTGCAGCTAAATGTGATTAATCCCTGAATCCTCGATTATGGTTTGGTTTAATCAACGGCAGTGCCGCCGGGCGCCGCTCGCTCGGTGCAATATTGAATATTGATCGAGCTATTTTTGTACACGTAGGATTAAAATGTTAATGTTTCAATTCGTTTTGAATTATTTAGTGCATTCGACGGGGTTCTATATTTGTGGGGATGTGCTTAAAACATCAATGGGTAGGTAGGTAATTTATTAGCACTTTTATTACTTACAGAGAGCATCAAAAGAGCAGAAAAATGAACCAAGATTTTAATTTAAATAATTACAAGCTTAGGTACGTGAATAGATGATAATTTATTTCATGAAATTCTTGTAATGAACGAATTAATCCTTTATTTAATGAATAATTTACTTGGTAAGTACCTACATCTCGTGTAGCAAGTTATTCCATATAAATTAGCTTTTGTCATAACTATTTTAATGATAACGCTCAACACAGTTGATTTTGACTCAAGGAAAGCACAATCAGTCAAAAATTAATTTTATTTGTTTGAAATTCGTAAACAGTCCATATTTAAAATTGACAAGGAGGCCGGCCATCTTTTTGCGCGCTTCGAAATTCAAAAACTCTATTTCAAAATATTGTTTTTCTTAATCAACGCGAACGTTATACCTACCTGACCTTTTTGCTACGTAACCTTTTTGCAAACTGCATAAAATCAACAGAACGGTTTGTTGGACAGAAACGAACAGAATTGTCTCATTATTAAACACGGTTGTATAATAAAAACTACGTGAATTTCGGTCTTATAACTATAAACATTTATTTATTCACAATTCGCTTTACAGTTGAACCAGATATCAAAGTACGTACAAGGGTGCCAATGAACTTAGGAACAATAAAATTTCATTTGAGGCTTTGAGGATTCAATCGTTTTGTTTTGGGTAATTTTAATTCTAAGGTAGGTATAGAGTTTCAAAAGCCCGAATTTTAGTGTCCGGCAACCGATACTTTTAAATAGAAACAATAATGCTAGTTTCAATGGAATTCTGTTATCGTGTTACCTTCTTGAGTTTTGTTATCACTCCATTTAATCGAGAGAAATTCCAAATACAGGCTACATTTCGAACATTATTTAAGTCAAAAGTAAACAATTATTATAATGGTAATAATAACTAAAGGATAAAAGTAAAATATCTCAATTTCCTCAATTAATTGAGGATTTAATGACACATTCAACGAGTCACATGTTTTCTTACCGAGTTCCGACTCATCACGCGCGCCAACGTGAGTGTATTGCAGAAAGCTCTGCTAACACAAGCAATATTTACATTTATATTGAGAGAGACAAAGTTTAATTTAATTTATCTGATGTGATGCTGTTCTATAACTGGTAGCCATAGTCTGTCGGGTGAAAGTTCGTTGACCCGATGTGACGTCATCGGTAGTCACGTGGTAGCCTCGCATTGTTCACCGCTTTGCGATGGAACACCGTTATGTACGGAAGTAAATGAATTGTCATTATGTATGTCATTCTCGAATTATCTGCATTCGATTTTCGAAATACCTTCATCGGTTGTCATTTGTTTTTACTCTCTTTTTGAGTAGGTAAAAAAATAAGGAAAGAGTTTTATTCACAAAATGAAAACAATTCGCATAAACATATGAGGTCATTCGCAGTTAGTGTTCAATGCATTTGGGAAGCAGAAAAATATAAGTAGGTAGGTACGCATTTATTCTAAAAGAAAATTATAGCGTGACTGTTGACATATTTGACACTTAATATAAGTACCTACCTAAGTATTCTTATTCTTACCAAGTACTAGAATATAAAATTACAAAACAAATAAACTGGGTATTTAAATATATTTGAAGACAGAATTACAAATGTTTAAAAACAAAAACTAGCCAAATCGGTGTAGCATTTAATTTTTATTTAGATTCAACTTGCTGTAAGTACCAATTGGTACATCCTTTACAGCGGATACGCGATTGGTAACTTTGAAAACAATTGCCGAGACATTCACACTAAATTAATATTGCATGGGCTTTACCGCGTGCTGAAAAATTTATGAAAACTGGATAGAGTGAAATAGTTTCAAGGAAAATCAGTAGCGTAAATAACGATTAAAGGCTCTTTTAAACAGGCGCGACACGCGACGCGACACAAAGGCACCGTTCGTCGCACGACGAGCGGTATCTTTGTGTCGCGTCGCGTGTCGCGCTGGTCTGCACAAGCCTTAAAAGACGTCATAATGATATTGTTAAATGTGCTTACCTTTTTATTTTTATTATTTTGGAATTACTAAACTATGCTAATACAATACATACTTACTGGTTTGTAAATTTATTAAGTACCTAGGGATTATTGAACCCAATCATTTCGAGTTAGCAATCGCAACACCCACAAATTAATATTACATTATCAGTTTTATCAATCTAGCGTCACCTAATTAATCACTATGCTAATAATAGGCACTTAGAAAGCTGAATACGACACCAAAACGAAATAGACGTCACACACCCAACGCGAAAAAGCGATTGGTGCGTCAAGAAACTACGCGCGTGTTAGTCTGGGAATTCTGTAATGTAACGTGATTGTCTGCAGCCAGGGAACAGACTCACGTTGCAAGCTGCAAGCTGCAAGTCTGCAGTATTTATTTTCTCTGTAAACTGCGCCCCAGTCCGTCACGTGGCTGCGACACGCGCATCGCTGTTTTTGTTGCCAGGTTTTGGAACGCACGCCGCGCCCGGCTCGTAACGTGACTTACCGCGTTTGAGCATTGTTCACTGTTCTGACAGATTGATTTTTTTATGTCAAACTGCAAGCAAAGACTTCTTTGTATTGTTCCTTCTTTTTAATTTCCGGGGGTTAAAGAGAACACGTGAGGCAAAACAAAAGGTCTTTCACGGTTGTTTTTGTAAAAGATAAATCTAGGTGACGATGTTAATTAGGTACTGACGTATTTGTTGACGTTTATTATCAACCGATAAGATAAGAATGTTTCCAGGCATTCCACGTCTACGGATTGGGATTGCCTTTGATTAGCTGATAATTAGTTACACTTATTTCGACAGGTTAACAATAAATTATTAGTTATTTTAAGATTATTTCTTATATTTTGTCACAAATTATTTTCACCCCCACAAATCCCATTTCGCTATTTAGGAACCAGTGTTTTAGGTATTAAAGGTTTATCCTATTAATGTTTTCTTCACCCTTCCTTTATTAACTTTTCCAACAAAATAAATCTCTGCATGTTAAAGAAAAGTTAGATGAATGCTGAACCCCATTTATTTTTGGATGCCTATTGTAAAGTTACACCCTCAAACTTTCGACGATTTTCTACCGACAAACTTTTTCTAAATATATCTCATGGTACCTACAAAATTGTGCTTATAATACAACAGTATTACTATACAAAAGTTTTTAACAAAGTATCGATAAAATCTCTCATAATGTAGGTGCGGATACGCAGTTTCCCCGACCGGGTCAAGGCACTGCCATCCTGTAAATACATCGGTGCATATAGGTTTTCGAACGGCCTGCCCACACGGCTGCCTTGGCCTGACAACTAAGTACTTACACTAAACTTGATAGTTTACGGTATTAAAATAAGACACAAGTTTCATTTACCTACACTTAGCCGACGTTCGCACGGACGTAAGTAATAAAATTGCGGCAGGATTTTATCGCGCACTGGATTTTCAACTCTCGATGTCAAGCTGAGCGTTGAGAATCCAACGCGCTGGGAGGAAATCTCGTCCCAGCGAGTTAAAAAAACTGTTGGATTTTCAACTCTCGGCGCTAAGCAGGGCTTTGAAAATGAAGTGCACGTAAAAAAAAATCGCCGCGGTTTCCATACTACAATGCACAATGTCATCATTCGAATTTCGACTAATAATTTAGACCTACAAACTTTTTTGCATTATATTTTTCAGGTTAACAACATAAATTTATGTTTTCTATTCTGTATGTTTTGATCTTTTAACACGCTCGTCATTTGCAAACGAAACCAGGCATTGTTCCATTGTTTTGCGACTCATATCGACGATGTTTATGCACTGAGCGTGAATTCAAAACGAATTAAGAATTATTGTCAAACATTTTGAATACTTATTTAAAGAATAGGTCATTCTCAAACACACAAGGAATCATGATCACTCCCCAACCGAACTTAGCTGTAAGTTACTCGTGTTTGTTGATTATTTGACTAACAATATTTCTCCATCTTTCCAGGTTCTCACCTTACCCGCCTGCGTGAAGCCAGACGCATTCAAAGGCTGCAGAGGCTGTCATCACCAGCAACCAGCGATGACAACACCTCTGTATCTGTGTCAGTGTCTCCGTGCCCCCCCGCCGTCGACAAGAATGCCCAGAACAGAGTCATCCTCGAACTGGCCTGGAAGACAGTCGCCCTCATGCACAAGAACAGACTCATCCAACAAAAGATCATCGCACTTAAAAAGGAAACCTCAGAATTCGTCGCCGCCATCATGAATAACCCTGAAAATAGAAAACGCTACGTAGAACACATTCGCTTGTACGGACCCAACCCACAAGCGCAAATGCAAAACGTAGAAAATTCTCCACTGAAGCTGGAACCCAAGGTGTAAATCGACTGGGATTTACATCGGAACACGATGAGTGAATGAACGAATGAATGAAATTTGTTTAGTATGAATGATTGATTGAATGTTACTTAAAACCTGTTGTTGAGTTATTTAGCTTTTTATCTTTACTTATAGACCTTACATACTTGTAGGTTACTTATGTCTAAAATTGACATTAATTGTGATCAAATTATATAAGAACCATTGTTAAAATCTTCAATTCGTAGTCGTGATTTTCAAAATATACTATTCCAGTCTACATAGTATTACTATATTGTATTTAAGATTGTAAACAGTTCTTATTGTTTTCTCACATATAGTATTGGTTTACTCATCCAGCAATAATAATAAGAATAATAATTGCAGTGTCTTAAGTAAAATGTTGTGGCTAATGATAACTTCTTGTTGTTTTAGAAGTAAGCTATAAAGAGGTTGTAAGCAAGAGGCTGTTATTGATAAGGTAGTCATCTTCGTACCATTTGTGATACGGACAAACATCGCGCCGCTGTCGTTAGTGTTTTAGAAAATGTTATGGCGTATTATTTACGCGGGACCGGGAAGATAGGGTAAAAATGACGTTTTTAAGGGTAATTTAAAAGAAGTGTAGTGACGCTTTGTCGCTTTTTGTTCCCAGTAGCACCTGATGGTTCAAGCGCATTGTAACGCTGTAATTTGAAGGGTTAAATGTTTTTTCTTATTAGTAGCTCAAAACTCAAAATGTAACCATATTTCCTGCGAAAATTATAAGTTTTCCGTAGATGTTTAAACGGAAAATGGAATCATTTTTCTTACATTGATTGTCAAATTTCGAGATCGAGAACGCTGATTAGTGAATATAATTAATTTGAAAAATAACCATGGTACGAAGAACTCGAAAAGAAAGGTTTTAAAAAAATACTCTTAGCACGTAAATTAAGTTAGTTTATTTTAGTTTCTAATTAATTTCTACAAAACACCTTTGTATTCGTTATGCAGGCACTGTGTTATTTGGACCAAGTGAAAAAAATATAATGTTTTTGATAAGCTCATTCATTAGGAATTATGTTCTCATTAATAAGCCCTTAATATTAACGACAGCTCATTAATTTAGATTATAATTTTGTAATTACGTTCTAGTAATCCAAAACCACCGAATTGTGGATGTCCTATGTGTGAAAATCTCATATGAAAGAACACCGTAATATCAAAATCATTAAGTTGGGCTTCGCGAAAACAAAGCTTTTAATATTTCTGCGTATATCATTAGTCTGACCTCGAAATCTGGATCACTTCTCGGGGTCATTATCCTGTAACAAATGTGCAAACAGCGGGAAAAAAAATGTTCCTCATTTGCTTGGTTCAATAAACAGTGTATAGCAGCCTTAAACTAGATTGCATTTAATAGAAATTAGTTTAATGAAGAATGCACAGATCTACCAATCACTGTGTTCATTTAAATGTACGTATTTACGTTCAGTATATTTTTCACAAAAAAACATTACTTTTAAGTATTACACCCAATATTTTGTATCTTTTTATGATTTGTTGAAGCGTCTGTGTAGGTTCGTAACTTAAGTGATGTAGTCGGTAAGGATTCAATTACAGGGAGTGCGAAATTCTAAAATGCGAATCCTTTGAAGAAGTATTATTGTATAATTGACATTAAGCTGTTATTTAAGTATAATTTATTGCACAAGGCTCCCCCTATGCGTATGTTAAATGTACCTACGCTTAAAAATCTTGGCTTTTCTGTGGTTTACTTAGATCATAAGTCAATTTTGAAAAATACACTAGTCTCTCGAATTCTTGTTGTTTCATTTTTCTGCCTCAATATTATAACCCTTATTTATTATATTTAAAGTGATGATGCAAACGTCTATAATCTTACATTATCCCTAAATCTGAGAAACGTGTTTAGCATTGCTAACCATTGACTGAAAATGGTTAAACATTAACTAACCACTGATACTGAAAGTGTGAAAGAGTTAGAACTTCTAATGGTTGTCGTGATCTCTCCCAATGAAGCCCATCAGGCAGCACGGCGATATGGCAAAGGATTTTTCTAAGCGAAAATGATTTTGAGTTTTATTTTCATACTCTTAGCTCTCACATTTCGTTGATATCATTACAAGAGGAGTTGAGCATACCGAGGGATGCTCGTGCTGCCTAGTGAACGCCGGCTTTGAATCATCACAACAAACAACGACGAGAAGTAGGTAGGTACGGTAAGTACGTACGCTCGATGGTCTAAGTTTCGTAATTAAATTAAAAGAGGAGCCACTTCAGCAAAAGGTCACCTGAGGTCATCATCGATTAAGTTCTTTACCTATCTAAAACATAGGTAAGTATATGGTATATCTATCCCTAGGTGCCTATAAATAATATGGATGATACTAGATGGCAATAGGTATACCGTCGATTCCAAGAAGTGGCGTAACAATTTAATTTAAGGCACTGTTCAGTGGCCTTAATCGCATATTAAACTTAGATCGCATGTGTGCATAAGTATACCTAAGTACTAACTACCTTCTAAGCTGCTAACAGTACCTACCAGCTCATCGATCGAATAGTTAACGCCTTAATGTTTTATGAGAGTGAAACAGTAGTTTCACTCTCATAAAACATTTAAGGCGGTACTTAAGGCAGTAGCCTAAAGTGACATGTCATGATGGATGGAAAAGCATAGAGGTTCCTAGTTAGTTAGGTAATAAGTAGGCCACTTTCATATCGGTCTCAAGGATTGTTTCACGGCTGTACTTATGCTTCATGATGCTTCTTACTTACTTTATGCCTAAGTAAGTATAAAAACGTAACTAATGATACCTATATGAAAATTATGAAATCTTTGGCGAAAAAACCGTCCGATGTCTGCTTGAGAATGACTTATATCTACCTAATGAACAATTGGTTAGAATAAGTAAGAAGCCAGAATGGAAATGCCTATCACAAATAGGCACCTATTGTAAGTGCAACTTGCAACGTTTCTAACTGAATACATTTGTTTAGTTGTTATTAAATTTATTTTGCATAATGTACACTCAGTTACAGGCTAGGCTTAAACTTATGAGTACATGACCCTGTTAGGGCGCAGCAAGTATTTATTACATTTAACTTATAAATAGATTAAATATTTGGAAGTTAACAATATTAGAGTTATAGTCATAAAAAACATTTAAAAATATTGTTAACAAGTGCCATCTAGCGTCGAGTAGTTGATTTATTTAACTACCGCCATCTACCGATGAATAGGAAATCTAATTATCTACTGTCATCCAATGTGAACTAGATGAACTTTTTGATGCAGAGACATCTAAACGTAAGTAAAACACGTAACTAAATGTAAGTACTTGGTTACTAGTTACCGCGTACTTCTACTAGATGGCGTTTTACGAAAACAGACAATTTAAAAATATAAAACTTACCGTTTCCCTCTGACCTAACCAGCGGAAAAAAATTAAATCATGCCCCTCTGTCTGACCGCGTTGTTCTTTTAAACGCCGCAACGGATCTTGATGCGATTTCCACCATCATTTAGATAATTTATTCCGGAAGGTGCCTATTGTCGCTAGTCTAGTATAAAACAAATTATAAACATTAGCTGTAGGTAATGGTCGCTGCCTATGAGTGATTGAAGATCTGCTATATTATGGAACTTATTATTACAAACAGTCGACCTACCTGATCTTTATACCTACCTAGCCTGAGGACATGGAACGATCCTCGGCTGAACTCGGCTCGGCTCGGCTCCTCTCATCTAGCTGCTACCAACCGCCCTACGACGATCGTCGCTTCTTAGTAGCTTCTAGCGTCATTCAACCCTACGTTCGCCGATCCAGTCAGCAAGATTAGGCCGGGGCCGCTGAACCGCGTTTTAGATATGTGCGCGGCGAGACGGGGGGGCAGTGAAAGCCGCTCATTCGTCAACGCTCACGGCGTTCCACCGCTTATTCGTCAACGCAGCCCACCTCGCCGCGCATTCTATAGCAATACCGGCCAAACTATAGTATTCTCATTTCACCAAGTAGAATAGAATAAAATCTTATTTATTGTTGCTGAGGTGTTAACAAATAACGTTGGTCAAAATTTTAAAAAAGTAAGTCTGTAACATACCTCTGGGGTGTAAAATTATATATGTATAAGAAGTACCTGGGTATTAGGTATCCAAAAAGTTATCCAGCGACCAGCTCAAGTATAGAGAGGGATAAAGATGTCAAGGGTTATTTAAATTATTTTTCAGACGAATTTCGGCTTTTTACTATAAGCCTGTTAAAAAAAATATACAGATATGAAACATTCATGTACATTTTTTTCTGATCGTCCTACATAATGTCTTACTATAAAGCGAATATGGTTTGTTTGAGTTATGCAAATCAGATTTTTCGATTTCGGGGCACATGGTATTCCCACGAATCGGTACAAAATAATAAATTGGTGACATCGTGATGATGCTTTACCTTCAGTCCTTTCATAGTTAAGTATTTTAATTCAGACAGGAAGCTAGCAACGAAAAAAAAAATCACCGTGATGCAAAAATGGTTTAGTCTCATCTCGGCACCCATGAATTTATTTATCCTTAAAATTCCGAGATTTTAAGGATAAATAAATTCGAGATGGGACTAAACCGCAAAAATAAATGTAAACTAACTAGACAAATCATAAAAGATCAATGACAACAGCCGAGCCTTCAGCAGGCACAATTTCAACTAATTATAACAATTGGACCATATTCGGGAAATACACGTGTTCGGAAAAATGGGTTTAAGTAATTCAACTTGAGGTGCTCTGGGGGCCTACCACAAGCTCATAAAGCAGTATTATTTTAATATTACTTCAGTGTGGGAAAGAGATAAAGCTCTACAGGACGTATAGCTCCATCTCTTTCTCCCACTGAAGTAATATTAAAATAATACTGCTTTTGAGCTGGTGGTAGGCCCCCGGCTCAATCGTAACGGAACAGCAAAGGAGTCATTGATTGCATTGCATTGCATTGCTTTTGGCAATACAGATTAGATTAGATCGGTATCAAATTGGTTAAATCTATCTGATATAAATTACGGGATAAGCGCTGACCGATAGTTTTTTTTTTTTTTTTTCGGGATAAGCACCGATTTTCATTATTTTCAGAATCTTCGATTCTTCAATTTTTTCAAACTGTTTTTTTTTTTTATTTATTGTCACAACATACAAAGGCATGCTCTCGGTATTTATTTGAAAGGAAGGATAAACGGACAATGTTACCTACATGGCTCTATCTACAAACAAGATTATGAACTTCCTCATTACAAAAAAAACTTATTAAAAGTTTCTTTGCAAACCAGTGCATTTTTTTTAGTTAACGGAAGTGTTTCGCGGACATAAACAACCGCATATAATATTATCAAATTAAAATAATGAGAGAGAAGCTTGTAACCAGTAGATATGGTGAATAGAAGTCATTCAAATCATCAGTATGGCTCAGTCAGTCTGACCTAACGCGCACGACACACTGTCGGGAAATCGCGGCGCGACTCTTTATGTATTAACAAATAATTTGGACAATTGGACAAATGGTTCAAGAGTTCTGAACTATTGAACCACTGTTTATGACGTGTGAAAAGTTATCAAAAAAGCAGTTTTACTGTTTCCTGAAAACTTTTTGTGTCGACGCTAGTTAAAATGTTACAGAAGTTTTAGTGAATTTAAAAAAAAAAAAAAAATGTAATCGTTTGATTATTTTGTAAGTAAGCTAATAAGGTTTATAAGTGATAAAAGTGTAGGTATTATTTCACACAATGGTTCATTGAAATGTTCTATTGTTTTGTATAGCTCACGTCAGCAGAGATCTATACCGTTGCACAGTTGCTATATTTTAATCTTTAAAAGTTTGTAGCCGTTTGAAAAAAAAAAGTTTCAGCTGAACACATAAATAACAGAAATTCTTTGAAGTATACATAAGTACATTACCTATACTGGGTCTTATAAATATGTCTTAATTCGAAAATAGGTATTCGATCAAATTATGGTTACTATCTTAGCTTGGAGATCGCCTATTTCAAAGAAAAACTTCCAACCGGTACTTAGGTATTCTTAATTTTTATTCAACTATTAAATCATAATTATTTTATTTAAAATAAATAAAAATATACTCGCAGAAAACTACCTACCAACAATATTGTGGAAAGCTCTAATTTCTTAAGGTGAAGATGGAAGAGATTTCCAATCTTCCCATTAGTCATGGATTAATAGAGAACTGTCTCTAACAATAAACTTCATGCCTCAACCGTTTACGAAAACAAAAGAAAAACTATTAATAAAACGTTAACGTCATTTTCATGAAAATGTGTGAACATACATCGAGACTATTAATAAAAGCTTCATAACAGATCGTATCGTAATACCTGTCATTTCTCTCTATTGATTCATAATCTATCTATGTTACTGCGGTTAAAACCAAGCTCGCTTAAATTCGAACTTGAGTCGCCATAAGTATTTATATAAGTACATAACTAGCTTCTGCTGAGAGTTCGTGCACGTGTTTTAACATAAAACATATCCTATGACACTCGCCAATAGCGTAGCTTTCCGTTAGAAAAAGTTTTTTTTAAATCGGATTAGTAGTTCCGAAGATTTCCCGAAACATACAAACTCACAAATTTTACCTCTATAAAATAGTAAGTATAGATGTGGACAAATCTATCGAATTTAACAGAACAACCAATCAAATGATATGTCAAAGCAATCAGTTCCTCTCTGAAAATAAATCAATCAATCAGGAATGTTCGGTTCAATAACGACGCCTGCGCACATGTCGGTACTAAAGTGTAAGGCCGCTTGTAGACGCACGTTTTTTCCATCGGATCACGGACCGTGTTTTTCATATCTGTATGAGTTGGACATCGGTCCGGCGTCCGGCGCATGTACATCACATCACACATTTCCATACACCACCGTAAGTCCGGCGAAAAAAACGGTCCATTGTCCGGTGAAAAAAACGCACGTACCTATACAAGCGGCCTCAAGTATCCACACTGTGTCTTGATTGAACCTTTGACGTCACAGGGGACGCCATCATGGATTTATTCAATCGACGGGACATTGATGCTTTGAAAAAATTGGAAAGGTGAAGGATGAAACGTTTATAATTTATTTATACTTAATCATATTACTTTTGAAATGATTTGTATGAAACAAATCAGGAAACTATATATTATAGAATCAAGGCTCAATAGAAAAGTTAGTTATGGTCGATGTTGGTTGCTATGCGACCAACATCGACTAACGTGGACAGTTGTTTTAATCCAAATTTGAGAAGACCATGACTGCACGGGAGCTGCTTTAATAGGAATTGATCCTGAAAATAAATTTAATTTAATTTAATAAAAATAATAAAAATGCATGTTTCGTAGACCGTGCTACGCAGTCGTAGAGGGTGAAAGGGGAACGGTAGGGTAAGGTACTTTACACAACTAGCAAATTGTCCGTACCTATCTATATATAGAGTGTCCGTGGAGTTTCTTGCCCGTTCTTCTCCATAGGTACCTACTACGCTTTGGAATGGGCAACTAGCTTCATCTTTCTGACTGACCGACCCCTTGACAATTCAAAAGTGCCTGTAATTGGTTTATTTGAAATAAATGCTTTGAGTTTGAGTTACATTCAAATCACAACTCCGCGCACTCTGCTTAAGAATTAATTTTCCTGACTCTACTACAACAATACAATTTACAACAAAAATCACAACTGAGTACAATTTTTAATTGACTTACCACAAGCTAACGATTATCATTAGGTATTAGATAACAATATTCATAACCAACCAACTGACTTAGCCAGGTATTAGATAACAATTCATAACCAACCAACTGACTTAGCCTGTCTCAGTCCAAAATTAGACAAAACTCCTTTCATACCACAAGTTATCGTCATTAAAAAGAACTGGTCTTTTCTTAAAAAAATAACGTGTGGTTTAATTACCTACCACATAGACTAAATTACCAGTTCAAAGTTATAAAAGCTCTATGGTCGTTCAGATTGCGTAACATTCAACTTACTATCAAAATGTTATGCAATAACCAGCAGCGTTACCTATAAGGCCGTCACTATTAGTTATATGAATTTGTTTTAGAAGTAATATTCTAAACAGTAGCTTTGTTATCTATGTAATTAACAGGGCTAAAATTGAAACTTTTAGAAGAATAATAATAGTCAGAATATGGACATTTTCATACTTCTACTGGTTTTGCCCCACAAAGTTACTGGATGACTTTTTCTATGAATGGGGGCTCGTTAACTAAAAACAGTTAGTTAAAAAAAAAATTAACTAAACCGTTGCATGATTATGCTGAAATTCTATGTGTCACCGATTTTGTGAAGACTTATAAAAATAAACAGTAAAAACAAAACGTGTGCGGTCGGGGGACCCCTCTACGTAAAAATAAACAAAATTTTCGCAGCCGCCATCTTGGATTTTCATTTTGACCAAATTCACATTTTCTCTCTCGAATTGTACTCGGGCCGATGTGTACAATTTTATCCCACGACACTGTAATCACTTTACTCTTTTGTTTTTTTTCTGCCGGCGTTCTCTCTCTCTCTCTCTCTCTCTCTCTCCCTCTCTTTCTCTTTGAATTAGAAGAAGACAATCGCAAGTATTAACACTTTTTAGCGTGACGATTTCTGAAAGTTTACAAGCCAAATTAAAGAATATTTGAAAGTTTACAAGCCAAATTAAAGAATATTTGCTTTTTGGAACGAAGTGTTCCAAAAAGCAAATATTAAGCTTTGTTCTTATAGTTGCTTACTAAGTTACGATACTTAAGTAAGTTTAACTCCGCTGCCTCTTATTTCTAAATCTGTGTGTCAAGGTGCGTTCGCTTATTAAAGGAACGAGCCGCATTGTTCACAGCAGATCTTGAACGAAGTTCAATGATGCCATAAACATTTACGGACACGCAACCGACTTCACTTGATTTAGACACAGATTTGATTGACTGCAAAGTTCATTCGTTTTGTTTGTCAGGCTGACTGGGCAAAATTGTTTCTTTTTTAAGGTTATTGCTTTGTTCAGAAATGAGCCTATCATTATTACCGTAGGTAATTGGCTGTCTATATCTATAAGTACCTAATAAATATCAAAAACCGGTTTTTGTGTCTGTCTGTGTGATTGCGTTGTTCTTCTAAACTTCGCAACGGATTTTGATGCGGTTTTCACGGGTTTTTTTTATTTATTAAAACTTTATGCACAAGTAAAAAAAATACTGTACAAAGGCGGACTTAATGCCTAAGGCATTTTCTACCAGTCAACCTTAGGGTGATGCAGAGAGAAAACATGGCAGGTGCAACTTAAGGTTTTATGTGTTTAATACATTAATTTAATATTAAACTTAAATACAATTTGTAAAAAAAACCCTGTCCAGTCCGAAACTAGGTACCTACTGCAATAACCTTACAAAAAGTTTAAAAAAAATATAAAAAAAAGTTATTGCTATTTCAAATTCACATTTTTTGTTAGGTACAAAAAATGTGTTTTACTGTAATTACCCCAAATCCATAAAAATATGAATGTTTTTTTCAACAAGGGTTATGACTTGTAGACACCCGCTAAAGGACGGCCTCCCGCACCCCATGTAAAAAAACCGATAAAGTTCCCCATTGAAAAATAAAGAAATCTCGATGTTCTGTTAAGTCGTAAAACTGTGCGGACCGTGGGCTGGTCGCTAGTTAATTATAATTTATTCAACGTCTGATGTTTGCTCTTAATAAATCTCTCTAATCATCTGTAATCTAATCTCTTCATTTCATAAAAAAAATCGTTTCTAAATAATGAGAATGAATAAATTCCATTATTATTATTTTCTATAGGGTTCTCGGAAACAATCCTAGAAAAAGTTAATAAAAAAACAAAATTAAATTCTACTTATAAGTAGGTATAATATTTTTGATTACTTATCACAAAATAATATTTACAAGGTACTTATAATGTATTCGATGTTAAGAAAATTTTATTGTAAATTAAGCTAATGAGCTTACATCAATTGTCTCTAAATCTTCCTACACGTTAAACGTACTTACTTACATTATTTTTTATACATCTATGAAAGCCTTTCTAATCTAACTTCCAACGTCAGCTTTTAACATTGATCGATCACTGTGGGTACAACTTTTATCAAAATGCCGCAATTAATCGTACCTAGCCAATTAAAAGTTTTATGACTAAAGCTTCCTCAATAAAATACGATTTTTTGACTCCATTAGTTAGATTATGAAGGTGGATCATAGTCTAAAAATATTACCGTTTACCTGTTACAGTATTTTTATCTCACCAAGCGACGTGCGCTTTACTTGTGGTAACCATGTGTACAAACATGTGTGCGTAAAGACGAATGTAGTCAGCACAGAACATACACGCACACACACTTCCAACTTTGTCATTGTTTCGGACGGTACCGAAAACTCTTCACAGCGTGTTTGTACACATCGTTACCACAAGTAAAGCGCGCGTCGCTGCGTGCGTGAGCTATAAAAATACTATACCTACGTTAGAATGACTTTGTAATACGGTATTTTTTTTAAAGTTCAGTAAGTTAAGTCTAAGGTTAAAAAGAAACACTAAAGTTTTTAAGGCAGTACGAATAGACCTTAATAGGTATTAAATGGCATATATTATTTTTCTTGAACTCTGACTGCGATTTTGGATCTCATCCAGAGGAGTTAAATATTCCCATGCACCGCTTTTATTACAAAATCGGATACATTTGATTTTAATCGCTCTTAAATTATAATCTGCGATCAAATACAGATGCATTTACAGATCAATAAACTCGTATGTAACATAATGCGTTATAGTTTTTTATCGCTTCATTAAATTAATTTAAAATTTAAAATAAAAATCTAGTTCCCAGATACTAATGTTACTAAATGTGATATCCATATGCATATGTTTTTTTTATTTAAGTTGAAGTCCTATCTTAGATTGATCTCAGATGACAGATACTATTTATTTTTGCAATTGTTGTATAGTATCACATGAGTGTTTTAATACCTAATTACATACAGTTGCATACAAGACTTTATGTAGATAAAGTCTTGTATGCCATCCCATGATATGAATCTTCTATAAAAAGTTCTGAAAGCATTGGGTGCTTGTAATTCAAGATCAAGAATAAAAAAAAATCCCTTGAAATTCAGTACAACTAACAATGTATGTCGTCTGCACCAGCACATCACCGCACATGCGCTGCAGTGGGTGCTGCTGTCCCCCACTTAAACGTTGAAACGAGTTGCATAATGAAATTTAGTACAACATTATAACACTCATTCGGATGATATTATGGTTACTATGATACTGGTTGTTTTAATGTTGGTAATAAGCAAACTGTTCCAGAAACTTTTATAGAGGATTTATAGCATGGGTGTAGATAAATAGTTTAAAATGACTCTACTGAAGCATGTAATGAAAATATAACTACATAATTACTTTTAAAAACATAGTTTTCGGTTTTTTATAAGAAACACAGATAGGAATAAGAGAGTGTATGTGTGATAATAAAAAAAACTACCCTACTACGTGAGATTATTCTTTTACAATATTTTCATTGGAATAATCGTAATTCTATTTATTAATTTTATATCTAAGAACGACCGAAGCCAATTACACTATAAATACACATGAACATGCAGGGTTAGTCGCCTCGAGCACAGATATTATAATACTAAGTACGTACACCTCGAGGGCCAGTACCCGCCAAACTGGTCAAAAATTATTATTTTTGTTGTAGTATTTGTTATTTTTGTACAAAGTTGCAAGACGTTTATGCAATTCTGCGTGTTAACGTTCAGTAATTATGGAAAACTGCTAAACGTCGTCGTTCAGCTGTTTTACATAACGGAGCTGTTTTGTAAAACAGCTAGCGGTTATGTAAAACAGCGGATTCGATTAATCCATCTGTGACATACGTATGTTTAGAATGAAGTTTGTTAATATTTTACTGTAGCTACCTATTACTTTCAATTGTATGATCATGATAAGAATCTTTGCCAAACTCTGTTGTTGTGCTTGCAGGATATAATTTAGTGTATAATCTGGATGAAATACAATCCTTTTACCACCTTTTAAAATGTTGTCCAGTTCATTGACCGCGATATTATAAAAATATAATATTTATCTATGAAAATGACCGAAAAAAATGACATTTATCTATCATTGATCTGTGTGAATAGTTGTCGGAATAGATTCATCTGATAAAAATAGATAAGAATATACTTAATTTATAAAGACTTTGTAAAGATTAAATCAAATGTTGTTCCGATGCTATCATTTAATCTGATTTTTGCATATTTTAATCATATTAATGCTAAAATAAAAAAAATATTTTTAATTTTCTACGACAAAGCTTGCATTGTCTATGCAAGCTTTTAGGAGGATGAGCCTACACTAACTTGTGGGATTTCTATAAACTTTTCTATGACTACGACTTAATTACTCAAACCTTATTTTATGTTTATTCTAATCCAAAATAATATTATAACTACTTAATTAGTAGACAGTCAGTCTCGAGGTTGAGATTTTAGGTATCACACACAAACCTAGTATTTTTAAATAATTCCCAGGATTTCTCCATGACTTGATTTTTACGATCACCCTTTGCAGTACCTACCTATTGTTCAAAAAGTGCTGATTTTCGGCCTTGTTTGAATAAAATTACTTTTAATTTTGATTTTATCTTAAAGATATTAATACACACACATCTTAAATAAACTGCTTCTTAAACCTGGGCGTTTTCAGAAATATGCACGTTCTGAAAACGCCCCGGCTGTAGCGTAGCGTAGTACGCTAGCGTAGCGTATAATACGCTACGCTACATCCAAAATAGACATACCTACCTACAAGGAAGAGATATTATTGTGTAATACTAGGCTGTAGACCCCGAAGCTGTTGGAAAATTCCCAAACAGGTTTAAATGACGTCAGATCATACCTCCTATAAAGTAACTGACAAATACACTGAACTAACTAAACTAGTTTGACGGCTCCAAACTTTCGTGTGTTTTCTTGTTTTGTCTTTTACAGTCCGGCCGTCAAGAGAATGCGTTGCTGACATCTGTCAGTTGGACAATTTCTAGTAGTAATAAGGATCAAATTCGCAAAACACATATTCGTTAGTATGAAACTGACAGGGGTCAAGAATGCATTGTCTCGCCGCCGCCGGCCGGACTGTAGTTAAAGATAGTATTATTAATGGTAGTTTAGTCGATTCTTCAACTATTAGGTACTCTATTCATGTCTTGGTAAGCTGATTGTCTAAAATTACAATAAATGTGTGTAGGAACTTGGGCTTTTTCCAAGCTTCTAATAATTTCTATACCTACCTGCTTTGTATATAAGCCGATCTAAGAACAAAACTGACTAAAGGTGAAAGAAACTTCGTTTAGGAAACCTAGAATGAATACTTAGTTAGAAATTCATATTTCTTAATTCATTCCCCTTTGTATGAGAAGAGTTTAGGCCTTGTAGCCCTGCGGAGGGAGAACTATCACAGGATTCACAGGCGACTAGTTATATCTTTGCCTAACATGTATTATTTTCTATGATTTGTGATGCGAGGAAAGCTTTGAAACGCAATGAAGGCTTGAATCTTCAATTTACTACTTACTAAGTGGACACCAATGCAATGACTTGCTTCTTTGATGCTGACTCTTAACGCTTATGGAAACTTTATAACCCATTTCGTTGATCGCATAATTTGAAGGCGTTATTCTATTGTTATTCTTACCAACTGTTTAAAAAGTATTTAAAAGGAGGAATGTCGTTGAGACTTCTTACTCTGTAGAGGTAACATTTTTGGCCAAATAGTTGTTTCAGTGCTTGTCAAAATCATTGCGGATCGCAATTCTTTTAAGAGTGGTACCAACTAGAGAAGTGTTGATGCTTTTAAATTAGGAACGCTTGAACCTTCCAGTTACTACTAAACCGACCACTATGACTTTGAACGCTTATGGAAATTTTATGACCCATTTCATTGATCGAATGATTTGAAGGCTTTAACATCGTGTTATTCTTACCAACTGTTTTAAAATACTAATTTAAAACAAGAATGTCGTTGAGGTAGTGGAACAATTTCAGGGCTGATTAGATGATCGGATCGCAAAATTTAGAGCAGTACCTACTAGAGAAGTTGTGATACTTTTAAATTAGGAAGGCTTGAACCTTCCAACTATTATTACAAAGCGGAACTTGCTTCTTCTTTAAAATATTTAAAACTAGTGTGTGACTCTGATTCTCTGAACGCTTATGGAAATTTTATGACCCATTTCATTGATCGCATAATTTAAAGGCTTAACATCGGTGTCAGATGGCTTTGGCTTTCTGGTTGCCTACTGATTTAAAAATATTTAAAGGAGATGATAAAGGAGGAATGTCGTTGTTTGTCGTTTTAATGTTAAATTGATAAAATGACTAAGCAGTCTGGTTGGTTAATTAAATAGATACCTACCTACTAAGTTTTATCGACATAATCTTAACGATCATAAAACAAATGAAATATTTATAATATTTTTCCGTAAGTATGTGAAAGAGACACACACACATACATGGGACTTAAACATAACTGGCGAAATATGGGTGTACCTTTTTTTTTTTTTTTTTTGGTTGGGAAATTATCTAATAACTTCTCCCGCTCTGGGTGGAGCGGGAGGGCGTGTCAGACTCTTACTGACTAAAACCCACCCGTGTTCCTTCGGTTGCCCTGTAGCCGGGAGCCGCGATGTTCCTATCGGTTTTCTTCGAACCCCGGCAGGCATTGGCCCTAGCGGACCCAGTCATGGGTGTACCTACTACAGGTACACCTCTGCCCAACCCTTCGGGGAAACAAAGCGTGATGTTATGTTATGTGTTATGTATGTGAAAGAGATCCCAGAATTGAAAACTGGGTAGCGATAACGAACAAGAATGTTAGCAAAGCCTTAGGCAGTCCCTACACCTACAATAAGTTTGCGCAATCTTTACATTGCGCAATACGATTAAACCAGCCTCTATTAAACAAGTCCAAGAACCTTTACCTAGTGGCCTTGTACCCCTAGTTCGAATTACATTTTACAAATTCATCTCGTTGTATTGAGTATTATATAAGGCGGCCCCTACACCTTCAATACATAAAACATAACATTATGCCTGTAATCCCCGGCAGGTTAGGCAGAGGTGTACCTACAGTACACCCACATTTCGCCAAGTCCCATGTAAGAGGGGGCGAGCCTATTGCCATCAACACCTTCAATAGTTTGCGCTAATATGATTTAATCAGCCCTTGCACTCAAACAATCCATTATTATCAGGCAATAACATTGACGACCCATAAGCAAACTATAGCTAAGCAAGCATATTGTTTCAATGTGAGCACTGTGTAGGATAAATATTGCGCATGTCTTCCTCAGTATTGGGCCGCAATTGCTTGAAAATAATGAATCGTGTGAGTGCAAGTGCTGATTAAATCATATAGCGCAAACTATTGAAGGTGTAGTGGCTGCCTTATATTATACTCAATACAAAGAGAAGAATTCCTAGGATGTAATTCGAACTAGGGGTACAAGGCCACTAGATACAGGTTTTTAGACTTGTGGCGCACACGATACAGGAAACACAAGTTGGTTAATAAAGTAAACTATTAGGTACCTACTATTCAAAAGAGGCTTATAGACATCCCTAGAAATATATGTAATTGTAAATAAGGTTGATGTTTGACACTTTTTTAGGGTACCTTTATTCCGTACCTCAAAAGGAAAAACGGAACCTTTATAAGATCACTCGTCTGTCCGTCTGTTACAGCCAATTTGCTCCGAATCTAATGGACCGATTAAATTAAAATTTGATACACATTATATATTGCTGTGACCCAAATACGAACGTAACATAAACAAATGAATTTTGAATATGGGGGTCTCTTTTGGGGGGCAAAAAAGAAAAAGAAATAGAAAAATTTGGCAAACTGTACCGTGTGACATATCAAATGAAAAGACTTATTGCGAGGACTTCAATTTTTTTAAAATTATTTTAATATAAAAGCCTTTAAAGATACTTAAGAAAATTGATGAAAATTGACTGTTCTCCCCCTTTTCTGCCAAACTACTGAGCTTACAATTTTAAAAAATACAAAGAGAATGGTTCTTTACTCATATTACAGCAAAATCTATGAAGAAGTCTATGGTCTTTAAATAACATTGTAAATCTCCCAATAATGTGCGTACAAACTTACATTTGCAGTTGGAATGCATGGGAGAACATGTTTTCCAACTACAATGTTAAGTTTGTATTTGGGATAAATTAATCCTAACTACGCAACCCTTCATTGCGCGTGGTCCGACACGTACTTGGCCGGTTTTTATGTAATAGAACCGGCTCAAATCGGGCTTAAAATAATTATATGAAACTGAAGATGTAGATGTAATTGTTATTAAATTAACCGAGGTACCGAGTTTGATTTTATAAGTCATGTCGGTTTTTCCAAAATATGGTCTTATTTCAGTGGAAAACATGACTTGTTTCTATGCTCTATACAGTTAGGAACGTAAATATCTTCTATTTACTTATGGTGAAAACGCCAGGAATGCCCCCTAAATTCAATTTTTCTTGCGTTTTTTTGCAATTCACAGATCAGTATCAGGTTAAATGTTGATCAAAATAAGGTTTGCGACCGTAACAAATATGTATTTACAGAGCTATAGTTATCAAAAAACTTTTTACAAAAAAAAAACAACCGACTTCCAAAAAAACACTACAAAGTCAAAAATAACTTAATTTCGGAAGTCGGTGTCTTTGGTTTTGAATTTTCGTTTTTTGCCACCGACTTCCGAAATTAAGTTATTTTTGACTTTGTAGTGTTTTTTTGGAAGTCGGTTGTTTTTTTTTTGTAAAAAGTTTTTATTTTTCACTTTTTAGTTGTGGTACCTACCCCACACAAATTCGAATACCACTACCTGCTATGTAAATAACAGTGACAGGAAGTTATCATATCATCTACATACTAAGTGGGGAAAAATTACGTATAATTGAAGCTAACTCAAAAACTACTCAAGCAAAGTTTATAAAATTTATATGGGACCACCTCTGAAGTATGATCTATCAAACAAAAAAAGAATCATCAAAATCTATTCATAATTGGCGGAGTAATCGCGTAACAAACATACAAAAAAAAAAAAAAAAAACAAAAAAAAAAACATACAGACGAATTGAGAACCTCCTCCTTTTGGAAGTCGGTTAAAAATCAGCAATGCAACTATCTTGAATTTCGCGAGCTGCCTTAGCACATCCCTCTTGGATGTGCTAAGACAGCCCGCGAAATTCAATCCCTTTTTGGAATTTTTCAACGGGCTACTAAAATGGACGACGACTAAAATGTTACGGTGTATAATGAGTAATGACCTACATTAAGGTTCCACTAGTCGACGGCTCGAACTCGTTTGTGACATGGCTTATATGCATGCTATTTAGTCAAGTTATTTATTTATTTAGTGAAATAGGCGACGATTTATAACGAAAATGCGCGCGTAAAATTTCATGAACAGACCTTTGGGTGTATAGAATATTATGGAAAAACTACTGAATGTACTCATAATAAAATTATTTGATTTTTTTAATAAATTATCTATTCCTGTACGGTTTTTAGTTTGCGATTTTCATACTACATAAGTTTTTATTTGCGCCCAAAATTAGTGTTGAAATATGGAAGTTTCGACGCTCATAACTTCCAAACCAATACTCTTTTCCCAATTCTGTTTTCGTATAGGGCTAGATAATGACAAGGCAAATTGATATAATTTTTAGTATTGAACGTACACCGTTAAACAGACGCGAGTAATCACCATACTACGTTTGTATGGAAGAATGACCGACTAGCGTAACCTTAAGTGGCAAGTAGACAATAGTAGTAGTAAGTCTTGATGAAACTGTGAGCCATTAGGGCCTGTGCACACGATGCGTTGCGGCGCCACACCGCAAATATTTCGCCGCATTGGCGGTCACACGGCTGCTGCGGCGCCCCTAGATTTATACGAATTTGACATGATAATATTTACAATAATTTATATAATTACTATTACAATCTATTGACATATTAATTTATCATATAAGTTATTGACTTTATTTTTAGTGAAATTTACTGTTTGATATTCATAATTTATTGTTTTTAGCTGTAAAATATTAATTAATGTACTACAAAATTCAAACACAATGCGAATTGTTATATGAAAAAATAAATCCTAACGTTGATTCACCGCAGCGGCACTGCGCCGCAAACTATCATTTGTCAAAGATCTGTGGTTTTGACAACGCACAAACAACTGAGCGGTGCCGCTCCGGTGTCGTAATGCATACACCCCTCCCCGCCTCGTCTTGCGAGCTGCAAGTCCGGTGTACGTACAGTGCGACGCCAGAACGTACCGTGTGGTGTACCATGGATATTTGTATGTAGGACGCCGCAGCGACACCGCTCCGCATCGTGTGCACAGGTTCTTATACCTCAAGTGTACACCTACCTTAAGTTTAAATCCACAAGTCCACATATTCGCGTCCCACGTGTGTCGTGTAGGTAGTGTAGAGCAACGTGACGAAAAAACACGTGAATAACACCTCCGTTACGAAACGTCACATTTTAATTGTTTAATACCCCAAATTAAAGAGCCTTCAGGCAGTAATGTGCATATAGAGTTCGATTTTTGACAATCAAGGCGTCACATGATCATTTTTTGTTAAGTAAAGAGAATGAATGACTGCTCCAGAACACAAAACATGTGTGAGAAAATTCAAATAGAAGAAAACAGTTGAGTTTTCTTCTATTTGAATTTTCTCACACATGTTTTGTGTTCTGGAGCAGTCCATCAGACTCTTACTGACTCAAACTACGTGTTGATTCTCACACTACCTCTGATCACCATCCTCACCACACATTTCAGCCGCCGCAAGACGTTGACTGCTGGACATAGGGCTCCCCCACGCGTCGTCACATCGACCGGTCCTTGCTTCTTGTATCCACGGGATTCCTGCAGCCTTCAAAAGGTCGTCGATCCTCCGTGTGGGAGGTCTTCCGGTACGCGGTCGCCACTCCAGAACCTTTCGGCCCCATGTGCCCTGCCTACTGTCACTTAAGTTTGGCAATTCTTTGGGCTATGTCGGTTAGCTTATTTTTAGCTTCGGAAGCTTCAAGCATAGCCCTCTCTATTGTCCAAGGCCGACTGTGTCATTTCAAAATTCTGTCCGGTTCAACTTCGAGTAGGCAAAATAGTATTGTTGTTATCACAAAAATAACGTAGCTACCTATTTAGTTTTGCATAATATCCGAATTCGGATGAAAATTTATAGGTATATTTGTCTATGATTTCGCGTAACTATTAAGTACCTACCTACATAAACGTGTTGTGGAGCAGAATCACATAGTAACTAAGGCTGGACTCACACATTCTGAATTCCTCTCTGAATTCAAAGTCGGAATTATTAATATTATTAATTTTACTTAATGCGATAATGCGCTAATGCGGTAGTGGGGCTCGTCATTTGAGAGTGGACAAGTTATATAGGTACCTACCTACTAATTTCTCGGTTTAAGTCGATAATTAATGTTGTTATGTTATTCGAGCAATAATGAAATAATTAAAAATCATTTAATCTTGATCACCACTTTGTTAGAAACCAATTTATTTCTCGTTTGAAAATGATACTGGCAATTATGAATAAAAGTTGATTTTATTGTTCTTTTTGGTGTTTTTGGTTGCATTAGTATTAACTGTTACCAGTACCCTAATTGCGTAACTTATTTTCGTAAACAATCATGCCTAATTTGTTTCATTTTGACAGTTCAACAACATTCATTGCGTTATTTACGTTGTTGAGCAGATTTTTTTTTCCAACTTCGAAGCAATGGATTAGTAATCTGTTTCAAATCGAAACAGACTGTGTTGTATTACGCAATTAGGATACTGGTCATTAACGTCGTTAGGTCGTCAAGCCACAGACACAACAGTTTTTAAAAGTATATTCTTTTTAAAACATGTCAAGTTTGTTACAGACAGAAAAACATACGATCGCCAAAAGGTTTTTGTAGCAGTCAGGAGTTATTGAACCAAACTGGATTATTACTGAACATTCTTTAGATGGACTTTGTTATATAGAGTTTACGGAATTTATGCATCAAAATTCCATTGCGATATAGCTAATTGGTCCCAATTAGTATTATAAACTATTTCATTGCATCTATTAAATTGCGCAATGTTAAACACGTATTTAAACTAAGACAGAACTTCGCTGGCCCACGTATTAAGGTGTCCCCCAAGGCGTTTTTTATACTTACTCAAGTTCGTTGTATTGGCAAAAAAATTGGTGGATATTGCACAACTTGTCATGTGGTTTTGATATCGTGAAAAAAAAGGTAGATAATGAATATTCATTAGTAGGCCTTAAGAGTAGACGAGTGACATGTAATTGATAATAAAGGTCCACTAGTGTAAATGAGAGGGAGATAAAACTATCTATTTCGTAAGATTTTGTAAATAATATGAAAGTACCTGGGCAACCGAGCTCTGCTCTATATTGTATTGGAAAGTACATACTGATTCCATGCTGCCATGATACGGTACTTACTAATGCCATGCTGCCATGTCATGATTTTAAGGTAGCCATCTTGTTCTAAACTTTGGGTGATCGAGCTCTGCTCGGGTGAGAATACGGAGAAAACAAATTTTCCCAGATATGAGACCTAGCTAGATCGATTTTTTGCCCCCGTAAATTGCAACTTTCATTGAAATCGTTAGAGCCGTTTTCCAGAACGTGATTACAAATTTATTTAATACTAGCTGACCCGGCAAACGTTGTTTTGCCATATAAATGTTTGGGGTGGACCACCCTTATCACTTATAGGTATGAAAAATAGATTACGGCCAATTCTCAGACCTACCGAATATACATATAAAATTTCATAAAATCGATCTAGTCGTTTCGGAGGGGTATGGCAACTAACATTGTGACACGAGAGTTATATATATATATATGTCACCGTATAATTATGAACTTTGTTAGTTTATAATCGATCGGTATTATTTCCGTTAGATTATAAACTGTGAAAAAATTGTAAACTGTGACAAATAATTTACAATTTAACGCATAATTTTTCGATAGTTTATAATGTGTCCATGAAAAACTGACAAATTGTGAACTGGTAACCAACTTGTTTGCGACGTAATGCACCTTGCGCTAATATTAAATAGCTATATTGAATAGCTCGCGCGCGATTGGTCACAGTTCTAACCTAACAAAACCCATTTCACCCAATTCACAATTTTTTGACAGTTTATAATCAAACAGAAAATAATACCGATAGATTATAAACTTACGGTTCTCACAATCTTACGGTGACATAATATATATAGATATAAATAATGCTTATTTAATAGTATAGGATAAAGTTGACTGCTTTTGACTTTATTTCTTAGTAGATACCGATCTATCTAGTCATATTCTTCTTTTCGAATCGACGACGGTACAATAATTTGTGTTCTGGGGCAGGTGGAGTCCATCAGACTCCTCCTGACCAGTGACAAAATTATAGGATTTGGCTGATTATATGCTTAGCAGTTTAAGTTACATTTCAATTACTAATTAGCAAATAGGCTGTAATGTGAATGAAGTATCACTAACTGTGAAACTTTTAAAAGGAAAAAAACTTACTAGCCATACCACAGATGGATACAGAAGGGACACTCCACAGTTTAGGTAAGAAGCTACAGCTGGACCAATTCAGTGAGTGTAACGTAGTCAGAAGATCTAAGAGTGACGCGTTAGAAAGAGAGGCAACTTCTAGGTGAATATAACTGTAGGTGATTAGCGCTGTGCGACTGTGTGAATAGCACTTTATTGTGTCGTAGCAAGAGTCGCTTTTTACTTAAATAATTTTGCGGAGTGTCCCATCTGTATTCATCTGTGGCCATACCTACCTACCTATTAAATTCTATCAAATTACCGAAACTTTTACCGGTTTATTCGATCTCAGCTGCTTAGCATACCAAAGATAAACAACAACGTGTTCTCATAAAACTTTTTAAGTTCTCATTACTTTTATATTTTAACAGCGACCAGTTTTTTTTCATTCTTGGTGTTGTTAAACGTGTTTAAACTTATATTGAATTAAATCAAGTTCGTTCATTAATTCGGATGTACACCCAGGGAAATTAGTTGTCAAAGAATGAGAGTTATAATTTGAATATTTGAAGTAAGTGTAAACAAACCCTGTTGTGGTTAAATTCTTACACAATTACTATCTAAAGGGAATAACTTAGTTACATATATTATTCATCTGTATTCAGAAGTTTTCAACTTTATATCTTACCATTTTTTCCGACATTTTATTGTTTATTATCATTTCATATGCTAAAATTGTTAGTATATCTAAGTATTTACATTATTTAAAAACGATCAGACTTAAAATAATAATATGTACAAGCATATAAAAAGGGCGGGGAAATGATCATAGGGCATCAAAAAACTCGTCCATATCGCTGTCAATAGGAAAAGTGCCCAAAAGGCTGGCAGCATTGCCACGTTGTATGGCAATGCTGATTCTTTGACCAAAGAATAGTCGTGAAGAGTCGACCAGCCGCTTGGCGATGTCTTGAAAAACAAGGTGGGCACTCGGACCCCATGGCCCTAGTGTTTCAACCCCAAACGGCTCAAACATATAAGTCCCAATAAGATTGGAGTATTTGCGCCGTTTGAGGTTTTCCGCACCTGCAGCAGCAGCCCCAGCACAGCTCGCCGTGCTAGGAAGATGGGATGGCGCAAGGGTGTCGACACACGTTGCATCCCACACCAAAGGCCTACCTACCTTCCAAGGCATTATGGTCATTCCGTCTGGTCTCTTCCCATCGTCGCGTGCCAAGCCATTGGGTTCTAAAACAGCTGGCACTCCGGCGGTGACAAGAGCACGACGGATGATGTCATTGATGCTGGCGTGCCGTGCTATCCGGCCTGCGCTCTTACTGCAGGATAGGCCATGGTGTCCGAGAGAGTCGACACCTTCACCGCATTGGCAGCGATGCGGAGCCACACAAGGAGCACCCAGACGCAGACAGGTAGCGAGCCGGAAGGTGGTATCACCCAGCATAGTGCCTATGTTGGGTGACGGTAGCGCCTGAAGCCAGAGGCCCGACTCCCACTCACCTACAGCCAGCAGGCGGGCACGCTCAGCAGTATTGGTGGACGTATTAATAAGATTGTTCCGTACCAACCTGCAGAGCGGCTCATCCCACTGCCTCTGGGAAGATGGGTTCACGGGCCGATCTGTTTTCGATCGCACATTTTATTGTTTGAATAACATTAGTAAAATGGAATAGAAAAATTATTGACGGAAATTGAGGCTATTAATAAAATTGTCAAATGAAAAACATTAAGGTGGATATCCACGATGCACGCTCCAAGTTCGCGAATGTATCCACTATGTGAAGCAAGAGGTTCGCGAACATAGGGGATACCATAAGAATTTAAGATCAGAATTTCGAATTTAATTATTCAAATAATCAAATCAAAGCACTCAATTTGTAAGTGGTATTACAAATGATTGGCATCCACAGGTCCGATTCGTACGTTTTCTGATCCATTTGTTTACATTTTCATCAGATACTTTAGGAACAGATTATAGTCAATTTGCTTAACAGTAAATTCGCCTGACTTTACCTTATGGGTACCTATAGCGGGTTCCAACGTGCGTGAAAGATGTTTTTAAGTTTTCACAGTACGGCCGTCGACAGAATGCGTTCTTGAAACCAGTCAGTTTCATATTAATGAATATGTGTAATGCGAATTTGGTCCTTATTACTACTAGAAATTGTCACACTGACATATGTCAGGAACGCATTCTCTCGACGGCCGGACTGTACTATAGTCATGGGTTGTGTAATGCCCCTGCCACACTATACTCCTCGCGTTGCTCATTGCTCTGCTCCTCGCGCTGCCGCGATGTTGCACTCTCTGCCCACACACTGCTCTATTCACGCAATTAATCGCGACCCTTCGCACTACATCCTTTGACTCACGCCCCTAAACCAACAAAAGGAGCAGTGGGCATGATGAGGAGCATGACGTGCGGCATGACGAGTAACGTTGCCACACTACGTCTCTGCCTAATTTCCTCGCTAATTCTGATGCCACTCGACGAGTGTGTGGCGGGGGCATAATATTTTGTAAGACGGTATTTGTGATGGATTGATATGAGAGTAGAGGAAGACCACAGAAATAATTCCATTAATTATTTTTGTGAAAGATGTTACTATGGCCATTAACGCTGATTAGATTAATTAAGGGCAGAAGAATGATGATGGGAATTATTATGATGAAAATAAGAATAGACACATAATGACATAACATATAACATCACGCCTTATATCCCCGAAGGGTTGGGCAGAGGTGTACCTACAGTACATACATCACATTTCTCTAGTATGTTTAAGTCCAATAGGGGGCGAGCCTATTGCCATCAACCGGGTACATATCCAGACTCCGAGCTGCTGCTGAGAAGTTCCAGACAGAATAACTCAATATATTTTTTTTAACATTTAATTCAGGTAACTATAAATCCATACATTTCACCAAAATTAAAAAACAAAATAAATCTTAAAAGCGTCAATAAGTCTTTGCCCGAATAAGAATAGAATTGACCTTTGAACACGTTCAGTGCCGGGAGCCCTCCTCGAGGGTTCACCAAGTTGGATACGGGATGCCGGGAGCCCTCACGGAGAGCTCATTTTAAATATAGGTTTTTCTTAGCGAATACAGCATTAAAACCGTGAAAACCAAATCTGATGTATATTTTAACAAGATTTATTCATTAGCTTATGCGTTGGTTTTATAAACCAAGCATTTTTATGTTGTTTTTGTTGTTTACAAATATTCACAAAAAAAATTACAGTTTGGAATCTACTAACAGCGACAAGCCCCCCTGAAAACACAATTTTACTTAGTTTTACAGTGTTTTGTAACACGGTTTTAAACCTAATGCCGTTGACCGTCCGCGACGGTTAACTTTAGCTCAAACGAAATGTCGGTAACCCTCCCGGAGGGTTCACTTCCAATATGTATAGCGGCATGGCGTATGAATTCTATGAAAAGTGGTTGGAGTCGAAAGTGTTAACAAGTTGTGAGTTTTATACTAAATTAAAAAACTAAATTAAAATACTTCATAGGTCAATGCTTTTAAATATTTATTAGTTGCAATTGCATTAGTATAAAATGCATAAATAGAAAACTGTCAGAATTAAATAGGACATATTGTTATTATGTTATTGCTAAATAGACGAAAAGCTTTTAAGATTTCAAAATATCAAGTCAACAATTTTATCAACAGTCGACATAATAATGTCTACATTGGGCAATGTGAATATACAAGTGCGTCATCAGAATTTAATTTAAACATAATGACGAAAAACAAATAAAAAATAACCTAATAACTTATAATTAAGCAGAAACAAAACGACAGACGCTTAGGAAATGCATTTCGAATTTGGAATCAGTGTGCGACGCAAGAATTCTGCATACGTTTAGATCTACCTCGTATTGAATGAAATTAATACCCTTTTGCTATACCTACCTACTTAAATTATTGCTATTTATTTATTATTGTGAATATAAACAGGAACTGTGCAATATAAATCTCTGTTGACAGCAACCCAAAAACAGTGTGTTTAACAAAATTTATAGAAAATGTGATAAATAAATCGACTTGAATAACTAAAAATGGCTGGGAATAATGAATGTTGACAGACCTCTTCACATTGACAGTAACATAAAATGAGAATTAGACACTTATCTAGTTAATGTTATCACAAAGCACCAATAAATATTCTACAAATATTATGTGCGAGCAGTGTCAATAAAACATAAAACGCGATTGTTGTGTTTTCATAACTGACTTCAACAGTGCAGTGTGCCAGATTGCATTTTAAAAACAATTAAAATGACGACAGCTGAAGATAAAAAGCCAATCAGCCGATCCAGAGTTATTTTATCACAGGTAAGTGTTTATTTTATTAATCTATAATAACAAACTGTTTATTTACAATAGACGTGGATATATTTAGTAACTTGTTCCGCTTAGCTATTTCTAAAGAGCCATAAAAAACTCCTGAAAGAAATCGACACGTGTTTCACCTCTCAACGAGGCATCCTCAGGATGACGATGGATGTCTGCACTCAGCACTTGGTGTGGCAACACGCCGTGTTCGAGTTCGCAACAAGTCCATCGTCATCCTGAGGATGCCTCGTTGAGAGGTGAAACACGTGTCGATTTCTTTCAGGAGTTTTTTATGGCTCTTTAGAAATAGCTAAGCGGAACAAGTTACTAAATATATCCACGTCTATTGTATTTTATAATGGATTTCCGCAAGGTCACGCCTGAATCAATTAATTAACTGTTTATTTATTAGCAATTTTTTTTTGTCTGTGTTTTTTGTTATTTAAATATTTTTTCATAGCCGTATAAAACGCTAGTCTTTACTATATTAGGTAAATTCAATCATATAGTAAAGACTAGCGTTTTATACGGCTATCTTAACTCCGATGCCGCAAGAAATCGCGGCACAGCGGACAGAGCTCCGTCGGGATCTCATGGCGTCATGGAGGGTGCGATTGTCGCAACCCAGCGCTGGGCACGCCACAATTGTGGCGATAAGACCCCTCTATGAGGAGTGGCTTGAGAGACGCCACGGCGTCCTCACCTTCCGCCTGACGCAGGTCCTCACCGGACACGGCTGCTTCGGGAGGTTCCTGTTTAGGATAAGGCGGGAGGAAACACCCGGGTGTCACCATTGTGTGGATCGGCCTGAGGACACGGTGGAGCATACGGTGGAGGTCTGCCCGGCTTGGGCAGAGCAACGCCGTGTCCTCGTAGAGGCGATCGGCGGCGGTGATCTCTCGCGTCCGGCCCTGATTCAGGCCATGGTACGGAGCGAGAGGAAATGGCAGGCCATCACCTCCTTCTGCGAAGCGGTAATGCTCGCGAAGGAGGAGGCGGAACGCGTGAGGGAGAGGCAAATTTCGCGCCCTCACGCCCCTAACCGCCGCAGGAGGAGACGCCCGGGGCGGGAATCGCGAGCCGATTTCCGGCCACCGCAGGCGCGGGCTTGCGGACGGTGAGCAATGGGTAGCTCGCCATCCGATAAGGACCAAGCCCGTGTCGACGGCGCGTTGTGTTCCAGGCGCGCCTCAAAGAGATGTCAGCAGAATTGACGGGGTCCGTTAGGGCCAATGCCTGCCGGGGGTTCGAAGAAAACCGATAGGGAAATCGTGGCCCCCGGCAACAGGGCAACCGAAGGAACACGGGTGGGTTTTAGTCAGTAAGAGTCTGACACGCCCTCCCGCTCCACCCAGAGCGGGAGAAGTTATTTGATAATTTCCCACCGAAAAAAAAAAAAAAAGGTAAATTCAATCGTAAATAACTATAACTACACCAAAAAAAAAACAAAATTTGTAACTACACGAAATTACAAAAAAATACTGTCATCCCATTTCACGATCTACTACGTCTGTTAAAATAATCAAAAACCTAATAAGGTTCGAAAGCAGGGCTGAATAAAATCGTGTAGACAAAAGTACTGGCTGGTTTTCATTACGAAAAAAAAAGTTTAATTTTACGCGGGAAATTTAAAAGAAAATGTTGAAATGTCATCCGCACTCATTTGTTTCTGTTAGAATCACGGATGATTTTTTTTGTTTTGTTTTTTGGTTCTGTATAAAATAATGATGGTGATTTTTTGCTGAGTATCAGTGCAATCAAGAACTAAATACCTGTATGCCTTAGAATAAAATTTGACGGTTTCATCCTCCGTCACTTGCAAGGTAACATTTTCAATTTGTTTCAAAGCAATTCATGATTTTTTCTCACACAACGGGCTACTTACCTAACCATTATGTTTTTATTGGCCTGCAAGAGATCAGTCTCAATTTTAGGTCAGTGACACTAGTTTGTTTAACAATCATTCGACTCAATGTTCACCATAGCAACTACGGCAATATTAGGACCCCACCCCGTATAGAATAGTGAAGGAATCGATGCTTAATTTTTAAAGGAAAATATTTATCTTCGAATAACTTATTGGACACTTTTTCAAATTAATGAAACTCAAAAACTTTTTGCGCTTCTAATGATGCATACTTTTTTAAATAATTGATCCTCTTTTTAACCGTCTGGTCTTTTCTCATAGTTGGTCGCAGTAACTAAGCTAGGGTTGGTACTTTGACCAATCGGGTTAGGTTAGGTTGGAACTGTGACCAATCGCGCGCGAGCCGAGTGATCGAAGCGAGCGGTGCCGCAGCAGTGGCCGGCGAGCGCTAAATCCAAGTTGGTCGGAGTTACTTGGCTATTTAGTATTTTTAGGATTAGGACCCCAAAATAGGAATTATTTAAGGTAATAACAAACATTATTAGAGTGTTCAATAATATTTGAAGGGACACAAAATGGAAATTATTATAGGTTCGATCAAATACATGCCACTTTTAAATATAATTAATTAAGTCCAAATAAAGTACCTACCTACCTACTAAATCGGTGATTGCTTAACTACTGATTGAAGTCTCATAATTTCGAATTAAAAATATCAGTTAAACTTCTATTCATTTAATTAAATTCGGTTATCTTGTATTATTATCAAATTAAAAATAAATGAAAAAGTTGTTGATTTTTTTTAAACAAGTGCATAATATGTATGATCGTTTGATAACTTATCACTAAGTATTGCATTGATAGCTCACTTTACGTCGAGATAAGAAGTCAGTGCACCCAGTGAATGTCAAATTAATAAAAAGTAGGTATTCTGATAAAAATCCGCGTAGGTACAATTTCTCTCGTATTATTTCTGTAACATAGGTCACTTCGACAAGTTTCTAATTTATTGATTAACTAGGGTTGCAAAATTACGTTATTTTACGGAAAACGCTGGTAAAATACGGGTATTTTACGGTCATCTAAATAAATTACGGTAAAATTACCGGCGACTTATGAAGTTTTAAATTTTAATTTGTGCTGTCCTCTGCTCTGCCTCTGCACATAGATGATATTATTATAATCCATGACATGGTGTGATTCATATTTTGAATTCTTGATTTGAGAATTAAGTTTTAGGGATTTTTAGTACGCATGAGTCGCAAGAGCCCGGTTTTCTGTTTTTTTTAAAGTTCCAATACTGCTTATATCTCTGGCAAACATTCTAATCCATTTGTCCGTGAATAGTGAAGTAGTGGCATACACATGATACACACAAACATACTCACTTCCGTATTTGTAGTGTTTTAGTGGGTATGACTGTATGAGTACGTTTAAAACGTTTTTTTTACCAAAAATTACCATATTTTACCGTAAAATACCGTAAATTACGTTTTTTTTTTTACGTTTTATACCAGGGTAATTTTACCGTTTTACATCCCTATTCATAGCTTAAAATTTGACGTTATTGCGACATCCAATACAATGGGACTTAACAACTGTTTTAGGTATAGGTAGTGGCCATCCACGAAGATGCGCCCCACTCCGCTCCGCTCCGTACTAAAGTACAGCCACAGAGGAATACAGATGGCCGCCCCGATCCTTGCTCGAGCCAGCCCGCGCCGCTGAGCCTGTAGCTTTAAATTCCCCCAATAATAATATTAATCCGATTCAGCCTGTCCCTTGCTGTCCACCAGCGACGCCCTAAGCCGAGGTCCGTACCCCACAGGGGTGCCTTTTGCGTGTAGTCGCTTAGTTTCTAAGTTTTATGCCCTGGCTGGAGGCCTTAATTTATTGAGGCAGCTACAGGAAAGTCCGATTAAGCAGCCGACAACCTCCTAGGTTGACCTGCAAGATTCCATACAAAAAAATAAAATAAAAAAAAATGCAGATGGCACACTCGGCAGTTTAGGTATGAAGATAAAAGTAGATACAATTCAGTGAGTGTAACGTAGTCAGAAGATCTAAGAGTCATGCGATAGAAAGAGAGGCAACTTCTAGGTGAATATAACTGTAGGTGATTAGCGCTGTGCGACCTGAATTGCACTTTATTGTGTCGTCACAAGAGTCGCTTTTTATTTAAATGATTTTGCGGAGTGTCCCATCTGTACTCATCTGTGGTACAGCTTACGGTACAGTAATCGCGGAGTGGGGCGTGTCTTCGTGGATGACACTATCTGTACTAAGGCACCTAGTAGTAGTACCAACCTATTTGAATTTAAATCAACAGCTGATCTAATGGTCAGCCGCACGGGTCGATCCAACAGGTTAAGCTACGCTGGCCAGGGTTGATCCGTGGATGGGTGACCATCTTTATATACCGAGACTCCTCCGTGTCTCGGAAAGCACGTTAAACCGTTGGTCCCGGCTGTCATGTGTAGATCTTTGACAGTTGTTACGGATCGTCAGTAGCCCGAAAGTCTGACAACCAGTCTTACCAAGGGGTATCGTGTTACCCAGTACCTAACTGGGTTGTGGAGGTTAGATAGGCAGTCGCTCCATTTAAAATACTGGTATTCAGCTGCATCCGATTAGACTGGAAGCCGACCCCAACATAGTTGGGAAAAGGCTATGCAGATGATGGGCAGGGCCTCAAGTCTGCTATTACAAATAGTGTCAGAATCATAGATATAAGAAAGAAGGAGATATGCCCGGTAGTTGAAAATGTATCGAAACCCAATGTCTCCACTTTGTTCCCACTACCTCGCCACTAGTCGCCACAACTACATAATTATGCAGATCAGTAAACCAAATAGATACGAGGCTCACTCTTGCAATTCATAAATCAGAACGTACTACACAATCAATTATAAACCTTATCCCATCAAACACAGCGTGCATTTACCATGCACCGTACAACTCACTCACACGAAAACATCATTTCTACCGTTGTGCTGTACAGAAACAATTTATTTTACATATACGCTAGTGATTGACTAAATCGGAAAGGTATCGATTCTTCCATTTAATATTATCGACGGTGAAGTATCAAAGTATCAATATCTAATAACTAACATTTTGGCGGTTTTCACTTACTAATGTTTACTTCAAATAGTCAACAACTATAGAAATTAAACATTTTTTTCTCCTCCTGTAAAACCATGTTTTTGTAGTTATTAGATATTGATATTTCACCGTCGTTATACTTTAAAAAATTTGGTGTCCTGAAAATAAAATAAATAAAAACGATAAGTCCAGAAAATATTATAATAAAAAATAAATAATAAGCAAAAAATTCAAACAATTAAAAAATCCAGTGACGTTGGTTTTACCTGTCATAGTTTATTGAAACAGTAGATATTGTTGAACCCTGCTATGATGTTTACTCACTGACCCGTAAAGTGGAGGTATTTGTGCAGCACTTGACGCTTTGATATTACTGGAGTGGCATTTTTTGTCAAATAGTGTAATCTTAAATTTATATATTTTTCCATGACTGCTTTAATTAGAAATATTATGTGATTATTAAACAGTTGACTAATTGAAGAATAAAGTATAATAGCAATAAATTCATTTGCCAAACGACATTGTTGTCGATAGCCTACGTTAGTGGATCTGCACAACCACACCACTAGCTCGTCGCCAGACACAGCGGCCGTACTGCGCGATGCATCCGCAGTCCACAGTATCGTTTTGTGATTTTTACATTGCTTGTTGAGTCACTGAGCGACATATTTAGGTAGTGGTTAACGAGCAATGTATGTAGTGCAAAAATAGTACAGTTGCTGTGATATTTGGAAACAAAAATAACGTAGTAAAAGCAAGAAATATTTTACGATTTGTTGTTTTTCATTATTTTAAAGAAAAATATAGTAAAATACTTGTACTTACATATGGTAAGTGATTCCATGATTCACAAAGTTTTTGTTTTGACTTCGGTTTTTACAAGAAACCACTGAACAACACGGCATTCTTATAAATTGTCCTGATCACGGCCGAAAGCATACTAGTTCGCGGAGACGGCCATTTTCGTATGCAATGAGCACTTTGATCATTACGCGCGGACACAGACACGCCCCCATGCCACTTCTCCTGTTTTTTATATTTCTATGGTCAGAATGGTCTATCATTGATTTCATAATTGTTGATTTTGACAAGTTTGGTAATCTACTAATATAATGGCGTCATTATGACTTTCCAACGGTTAGCCACTGACACTCCATTGAAAGAAATGGCATTTATTGGTAATCTCGTACATAATGACAAATTAATGACTGACTTAGGCGGTATCATTGGTCGTATTGTACGACAATGCCATTATAACACAATTCTATTACGAGACCATTGACCGACCAATGATCGACCATTATGAATTTAGCAGATTACGAACTTTTAGCAAAATGACAATGGGATCGTGCTGGAATGACGAATTTATAAAAATAGCAGACTTGGGCCCCTGGTCTAATGGTCCATGTCCAATGTCAGTACTTGTATCTTTTTCTACCTCTTCTTTCCCTTTCGACGGATAAGTACGTACTTGCACGTGATGACTAAGTACGTCTTTTGTTTTAGTTAAAACTTCCTTTTTAGAGTTCCGTACCCGAAGGGTGCCAAATGGAACCCTAAATTTACTAAGCCTCCGCTGTCCGTTTGTCTGTCAGCGACCTGTATCTCATGAACCGTAATAGGTAGACAGTTGAAAAATTTACAGATTATGCATTTCTATTGCCGCTATAACAACAAATAATAAAAATTAAATTAAATTAAAAATTAAAGGGCCTCCATACAATAACTTTTGATTTTGCAAAAATAAATCCTACCCTGGCATGTGTGGTGTCATTGTCTAGAGCTTATCGAGTAGAGAACAAATATGTTTCTTTATTTTTTTTTATCTGAAAAAATTATGAAATGGGTTTAGATAATTTTTGTACGACGTCTATGTCAACAACAGAACAAGTAAGAAATTTGAAACTTCTGTATATCATGTACCATATACTGTATAATATATCTATAATCAACACATATTAAAAACGCCGATTCATAAGGTATTTTATTTAAATATTGGTAATTTTCTACAACTGCAAAAATAACTTTGTAATTCATAGTATCAATATGAAATAGAAATTTATCTTTGCGATGGTTATAATTTAAAATGAAAATTAATAATATTCTTCGTTTGGTATTTTCATTTAGTTGCTAAATAATATACGGTGGTACGGAACCTTTCGTGTGCGGGTTCGACTCGCACTTGGTATTTTTCGTGTTTTTGTATACAGAACAATATGCCCATATAAAACACATTGAATTGAATCTATTTATCCATTTTTAAACCTTACTTGTCTTTATTTACTATGATCACACTAATATTATAAAGGCGAAAGTTTGTGAGTGTGTGTGTATGTTTGTCTCTTCTTCACGCTCAAACGGCTGAACGGATTTGGATGAAATTTGGTACACAGATAGTTTATTACCTGGATTAACACATAGAATACTTTTTATCCCGATATTCCCATGGGATCGAGACTTCTGCAGGTGAAACTGCGGGGCGCAGCTAGTAATTAAATAAAAGTATTTTATGGTTTGCTTTTTATGATATAAAACTAGGAAATAGAATATCAATATCCAAATATGGTTTATAATTACACACATTGAGGCGTCGAAAACGACCTTACACACAGTTAATATACATGGCCCAATCAATCAATCGATTATATTTAGAAGTAATAACAGCGAGTGTCTCTTTATATTTCATGTTTGTGCAATTAGTGACCATAAAGCTATTATCGTTATAAAACGCACAAGATAATTATGTGAAAAAATCAATCGGCTTTGGTAATAATTGGGTACAAAAACTGTACATATCGGCAAGGCAAGTTTCCAGTTATGTAGGTACGCGCCAAGTCATCTTAAAATTCTAGCATTCCATGGTTGAATTATAAAATAGTAGGTATATTGGCTCATTGATTTAATGGTCGCTAGCGCTACTGCTGAGTATGAGGTCCTGGGTTTGATTCCCGAGTCGGGCAAAGTGTTATTGAGTTTTTCCATCTGGAATTTCTCAGTAGTAGCCCAGAGTCTGGATTTGTGCCCGGTTGATGGCAATAGGCTCGCCCCCTATTACATGAGACTTAAACATAACTGGCGAAATGTGGGTGTACCTACTATAGGTACACCTCTGCCCAACCCTTCGGGGAATACAGGCGTGATGTTATGTATGTGAAAACAAAATACGCTAACAGAGGCTGTTATCCTAACATAATATTATGAATGTGAAAGTGAGTTTGTTTGTTTGTTTATATCGAGGGGTGAAAGGCTATTTGGTTTAAGCGACATCTTGGGCGATATTGAGTTATATACATATTCGGAATCAGCAGTTTATATCGCCCAAGATGTCGCTTAAACCAAATAGCCTTTCCAAGATGTCGCTTAAACCAAATAGCCTTTCACCCCTCGAATGTTTGTTTGTCTATTATGTTTTCACGCCAAAACGGCTGAACAGATTGGGATGAAATTTGGCACATGAGTAGACCATGAACTGGATTTGGACATAAGATACTTTTTATCTCGACATTCTCACAAAGTCGAGACTTATGTGTGTGAAACCGTTGGGCACAGCTAGTTTTACTAATATTGTGTCTCACGACTTCCACGCGAACAAAGTCGCAGGGCAGAAGCTAGTAATTAATAAAATATTTCCTCACAAATCCAAAAGTAAGGCCATCCAACTTCTTATGGACTAGGTGAGGCACATTTTTGGCTAAAATAAGACTTTAAAATTCAATGTATCGTTATTTATGAGTAGATAAACATGTAATTCAAAGGCCAAGCTCTAGAATTTTATCTTAATAAAAATTTAGCACTTAGGAAGAAGTATCCAAAAATATCAAAACAAGCTTACATAATGTTTGAAGAATAAATTTTGAGCACAGCAGGATCTTCTCACACGCACCATAACATCTATATGTATTTTATATTTTCGGTGTCTTTTCGTTTTTTGCTACAAACAAATTTTTCCCTTTTTAATGTATTTTTAGAAGTCGGTTGATTTTTTTCTTTCTTTTTCACTTTTTCGTTGTGGTACCTTTCCCACACAAATTCGACTACCACTACCTGCTATGTAAATAACTGTGACAGGAACTTATTATTACATCATCCTCATAGACTAAGTAGGAAAAATACGTACCTATTATTGAAGCTAACTCAAAAACTATCCAAGCAAAGTTAATAGTTTATAATTGACGGAGTAATCGCGTAACCAGGATATAAAAACAAAAAACATACAGCCGAATAGAGAACCTCCTCCTTTTTGAAGTCGGTTAACAAGTGGAAAATTACAAGATTACAATTTTTAGAGTTTGAGTTTCTTAGGAGATAAATGCGATTTGTTATTTTGTTTTCTCATATACGATTAATTAGTGTCATAAAACTATTAAGTAGGTTTGGTACGTAATAAAACAAGCTTTACAAAAAACAAATTATGAATATTCAATTCAGGCTGGGCCTCTGATTACACCACAGAGTTTATTAAGTTCGTAGCCTATTAAAACAACCGCTCGCTTTTTTTATTAATGGAATTTTTTGATCGGTCAAGAATATAAGATAACGAAAAGCTTTTACTACAGAAATGATCAACCAGATTTCGGTTGCATTGATCTCTGTACAAATATAAAAAATTAAAATAATTTTTTTTGCTCATTAATGATATAAAAAAGTTATCCATAGCAAGTGATTTTATTGATCTGAACGTGTGTATGGAAATCAATATTTAAAATTATCTTTATATAAATAATAAACAGAACATTTAAAATATTTAAAATACCAAACAAATATTTCTCTCACATTTATCGTGCATAAAATATCGTATAAATACATTTAGATATGCTTTAATAGAAATCTATGAATGACTTAAAAGACGAGACGCATCAACGGCTCAGCCTTGACCTACGGTATCAGACTTCAGAAGTTCAGACGGCTTCGCATATACCTAAATATGATCGTCATCAGACTCTGAATGTCCACAACTGAACATGGGCTTTGAACATTAATAAAGTTTTTATATATCAAATGGCTTTGAACAATAATCAACAGTCATACCTAATCATAATGACTAAGGTCTATTTATTACCTTGTTTCCAATTGATGTTATTTTCACTTAACAAACATCAACTTTATGCTAGTGTAAATAAAATTGATTTAAGATTGACTAGTACTATTGAAAAAGTCATAAAAATATGAAGTTGTAGCGCAACTGAACCTTATGTGTAGGCATTACAGTTGTTTTTCCTAAAACTCGGGTTTGTTTACATGTTTAGCAAATAAATTGCGAACGCAGTACCTATAGTTTAATCACCTTACTTACCTGCCGGTTGTTTTATCCCAGTCTGGCTAGAAAACCATTATGGATTAGTTAGTCATATATCACACATTAGTCCAGACATTTATTAACGAGTAGGTAATTCTACTTTCAAATAACCTGCAATTAAACATCAAATCATAAGTTTGGTCGTTTTGGTGACACGAATTGACACGATAACGTTAACACAAAAATTTTGCTAGGTACTTAGGTACACAATATGTAAAAAAAAAAATCCTGTCCGGGGCACATAGGTATTGCAATAATATTACCTGAAAGTAATAAAAAATATTATTATTATTGAAAATAAAAAGTTATTGCTGTTAAATCACTTTTTTTAGTACCACAATGACCCCAAATCCATTAAAAATTAGCAAATTTTCAACATGGGACATAAGTTATGACTTGTAGACATCCGCTAAATGACGGCCGCTCGCGCTCCATGTAATAACCGGTAAAATTCCTCATTGAAAAAAAATGAGACGATTTTTTTTTCTTGTAAATTCTCTCATAAATAGACTCTCAATACGATACCTAACAACACCCTCACTCAGTATGTATAATTTATTTCCTCACCACTGCTCTCAAAACGGTGAAAGAAAACATCGTGAGGAACCAAAAATTCGAAGACATGTGACATACACCAACCCGCATTGGGCCCGCGTGGTGGATTATGGCCCACTCCATCTCACAGAGCGGGCCTATGTCCCAGAAGTGAGAACATTACAGGCTCATTATGATAATTATGATATCTTAGGCATCCCTTGGTATTTGTACCTAAATAGGTACATAGTTTTTCACTAAGTAAATGACCCAATTTTCTCTTGCCAGGTACTAGCATGTCTAGCATTGGACTTCTTGCTGATCGGGCTGGGCCTGTCCATGAGTTTCGTCACGATGGTGTTACCTGAAGTGCTAGATGCCAAAGTAGGACTGTCTATTACTAAGAAACAAGCTTCGTGGTTTGGTGAGTACATCATCATAATTATTTATCATAATACTAGCTTTTACCCGCGGCTTCGCCCGCGTGGATGTCGCAAAGTATCCCACGGGAACGTACTACCGGGATTACATAGCCGAGGAAAAGGTCATTGACTCCTACTGCTGCGCCCGCGTTACCGTTAGTTAACCATAACTATTTTGCTACGCGTAATTTGGAATCTGTGATAGATTTTAAACATTTACTTAAATAATAAGAAGGCATATTTTAATCTAAATTAAATGCCTAATTTAAATAACATATTTTATTGAATGAGGATTAATATAATAGCGGTCAAAATAGCTTCGGAAATAACAACGAAATTTTTATCAAATTCTGAAAGAAATATTGAGACTCGCACAGGAAATCGCAAATTAATCTAAAACATACGCAATAAAACATTAATTAAAAAGAAAGGAAAATTTAAATAAAAGCAGAAAGTCCTATACGAAGCCAAAAGGCTCCTATCTCAGCATATGCTGCGAAATTTAAAAAATAAATGTCACGAGGCTCTAGTATTCTAATACGGATTTAATAATGGTCACTGTGGGTCATCCTTAGAAGAAATAAAGAAGAAGAATACCTATCTTAAAAGTTCAACAAAAAAGTCCACTATGGCATATGCCATAGTGGACTTTTTTGTTGAACTTTTTAAGATGAACAATTAGCCCCCAGAAAGTGACCCCCATATTCAAAATTCATTTATGTACGTTACACGTCCGTGTTTGGGTCACAGAAATTCATATCTGTACCAAATTTCAACTAAATTAGCCCAGTAGATTCGGAGCAAATTGTCTGTGCAAGACGGACAGAAAGCCAGCTAGCCAGTCAGAAACACGAGTGATCCTTTATGGGTTCCGTTTTTTCATTCGAACATACGGAACCCTAAAAAATAGGGTTCTTAATAACAAAGACCTTTGAGTAAAAATGTTGGTGATCTGTTGAAATTGAAATATAATATGTACTCGTAGGTACCAACATGAGAATCCTTTTAATGAATAAAAATGCTCTTAGAAGTAGTCCACTTAGAGCACCCGTCCGAATAGCACCTGCGCGAATAGCACCTAGCCTAGTCCACGAAGAGCACTTACGACTCAGCAGCCTACTGCTGGGATGTATTTGTTTTACAGGACGTTATTAAATGAAAGATATCGATAAAAATCACTAGAATGTTTATTAATTAGAATTACATATAGTTACGCAAGTGGACTACTTCTGCCCCTAAGGGCAGAATCAGCCTAAGCTTACACGATAATTTAAAAAAATGCCAACCAAATGTATAATTAACTCGTACATACGTATTAATAAGCTTTTTGATCACTTTACACAATCATTATTAACTTAAGAAAACAAAATAATCTACGTTGTATTCTAAATAAAATAATAAAAATGTTTGACCTTTCAGAATTTCTTTATGTTAATTATGTCTGGCTAGTATCAGAAAATTAAATAAGCAAAAATAGTTATCTTAACAAGTAATCTTATCTCGCATCAACTGACAGTTTAAAAAAAAACTGCGATTACCATCTTCCTTATCTTAATGATCCATTTTTACGTAATAGGTCAAAAAAGTTATCATATTTCAGTTTGATTAAAATAGATCATAATCTTAAAATAAAAATAATTCCAAGATGTTAAAATATATTTGAACTAGCGAACTAGCTTCGCATGATTTTTACATCTTGCCAAAACATCGAGATTTCTTTATTATTATGTAGTTTAATTAATGTGTTATACATAAACCTTCCGGAATAAATTCTCTAAATGATGGCGGAAACTGTATCAATAACCGTTGCGCAGTTTAGAAGAACTTCGCAGTCACACAAACAGACACGAAAAACGACTTTAATCTAAACTAATTTTATAAAGAAATGGATTTGATTTTTTATATGTTTGTAATGAATAGAATAAACTCAAAAACGACTGGACCAATTTAAAATATTCTAAACAAACAAGCGAAACGAAAAATTTAATAACGAGAAATTTTTCGTCGGTTATTTATCTGCTGTTTCATACAGCAGATTTAAAAAAAAATAACCAACGAAAAATGTCAACGCCCCCTGCCCCCTGTTGACATTTTTCATTGGTTAGTTCAGAATTATGTACTGAATCCACGGTAACAGTTTTCGCGTAAATGACTTCTCCCGCTCTGGGTGGAGCGGGAGGGCGTGTCAGACTCTTGCTGACTAAAACCCAGCCGAGTTCCTTCATTTGCCATGTTGCCGGGGCCACAATCTCCCTTTCGGACTTCTTCGCAACCCCCTGGCAGGCATCGGCCCTAGCGGACCTCGACAGTTCTGCTGACATCTCTTTGAGGCGCCCGTGGAATACAACGCGCCGTCGACCCGGGGTCCTTATCGGACGGCGAGCTACCCATTGCTCACCGCCCGCAAGCCACCCATTGTTCACCACCCGCAAGCCCGCGCCGGAAATCCGCCTGCGATTCCCGACGCCCAGGGCGTCTCCTGCGGCGGTTAGGGGCGTGAAGGCGCGAAATTTGCCTCTCTCTCACGCGTTCCGCCTCCGCCTTCGCGAGCATTACTGTTTCGCAGAAGGAGGTGACGGCATTCCATGCCCTCTCGCTCCGTACCATGGCCTGAACCAGGGCCGGACGCGATAGATCACTGCCGCCGATCCGCTCCACGAAGACGCGGCGATGCTCCGCCCAAACCGGACAGATCTCCACCGTATGCTCCACCGTGTCCTCCGGGGCGTCGATGTCCCTGCCACCCTGTATTATCATTGAGTAACATAGGCTATAATTTATAAAGATATCACGCGAGCGAAGCTGCTGGCAGAAGCTAGTTTATTATAATATGTATAGATAAACTCAAAACCAGTTCCCAGTTCCGGCAGTGTTTTTGAGTTCTGCCATTAGGAATTTCTCAGTAGCAGCCCGGAGTCTGAGACCCTGTTAATATTATCTACATAATACACACGGCTACACATCAAGCTATACATTTCCAGTATAAACTGACCTCACATTGTACAGAAATCCTATTCAATGCGAGATCAACATAAACTGGAAATGTATAGGTTGATGTGTAGCCGTATGTAGGTACCTACTCAAGAAATGTGAAACCTCAAATTATGTATACTCTAACATAGTTGTACCACAGATGAATACAGATGAGACACTCCACATTTTTGGTATGAAGCTACAAGTAGGTAGGTAGGTACGCGGCGAGCTCGACTTGTCGAATTCAGTGGGTTTAACATAGTCAGAGGCCCTAGTGTGAGATTTTCTTAACCATCTAGGCCAGTAAAGGCCAGTGAAGGGCCAATCGGAGCGCCGAATGCGGTCGATGCGTAAAGTCGAGATGGTTAAAAAAAACTCATAGGGCCTCTGAAGATATAAAAGTTACGCGATAGGAAAGAGAGGCAACTTCTTGGTGAATATAACTGAAGGTAATTAGCACTGTGCAACCTGAATTGCACTTTATTGTGTCGCAACAAGAGTCGTTTTTTACCCAACTACGGCGAAGCAAAAAGGAGGGTTTTGACTTTGACCGGTATGTATGTTCATCTGTTACCTCATAACTTCTAAACGACTGATCATAATTTGATAAATGAGGTATCGTTGAAAGCGTCTTGATCGTCCGCTGGTTATAGGCTCCCTCTGGCGCCCTCTAGAGGACATACAACCATGAACTAAAAAAAAAGTTTTTAATTACGCCATGGTTGGCTATAAAATGAAAGGACTTGACGAGCACATTTCAAATATATATATATTATAACCCCAAAATAATTTAAATAAAAATAAAAGTTATAAAGTCAAATAATTTATTTCAATTAGGCACAAAAAGGCACTTTTGAACGTCAAAATTTACAAAAAATAGAATTGATTCTAGTCGCGACGTCCAAAAGGTAGTTTTCGTATGGAGAAGAATGGGCAAGAAACTCCACCGTTACTCTTTTAAAATGTTTTACAATATTTAGTATACATTAATTATATAATTATATGTGAAGACGATGCACCTGGAATAAGATTACTATACCACAATAGGTAAAAATAATTAAAAAAACCGGCCAAGTGCGTATCGGACTACGCACAATGAAGGGTTCCGTAGTTAAGAATGTTGAGATGAATTTATTTATCCCAAGAACAAACTTAACATTGTAGTTGAAAAACATGTTCTCCCATACATTCCAAATGCAAATCGTCGCTCGGCATCCAATACCGCGAATGTGACACTTTTACATTTTTTTTTTAATTGCAGGATCATTTATTTGAACGTGTAGAATGAAATAAAACAAAAATCTGATTTTCGTAAAAAAAATCACATTCGCGGTATTAATATAATAATAATCTAAATCTAATACTTTTAAACGAGCAATTCTTGTATATATGTATATTTAATCTGAATCTTAGAAACGGCTCCAAGAATTTTTATTAAATTTAGTATGCAGGGGGTTTCGGGAGCGATAAATCGATCTAGCTAGGTTTCATTTTTAGAAAACGTTGTTCAAAAAAATATGGTCATCCAGATATTTTTCTTTATTCAAGTAACAAGGACTCATTGTGTTAGTAAACTTATGAACTATGTTAACTTATTTTACCAGGTCACTTAGAAAGTTTTGCGACTAACAGTTTTTGTCTATACGATACTGGCTGGTTTTGATGTCAATTAAAACTATGACTGTTTATTACAAAAAAACGTAACATTCCAAATTCGAAATTCCCTCCACATTTTTTACGAGCAAAATCAAAATACTCTGTCTTACTGAAAACTGGATTTAAAACGAGAACATTTTCACGCGATGATTTTGTACGATTTCAAATGTTGACTAAAACCAGAAGAATCGTTTGAAAGACTTTCGAAGTCTTTCTTTGGTGTTCATAGAAAAAAGCCCTTCTAAAGCGAATGTTTTCCGCTGGTTCAACGAATTTATGGGTGGTCGAGTAATTTTGGCGGACAAAGAAAGAAGTGGCCGCCCTATGACGGTTTTTACATAACAAAACGTGCTGGCTGTGAAAAATTTAATTCAAGAGAATAGGCGAATTACATATGAAGAGGTTCAGCATATACTGCCGATTGGATCGGGAAGTGTGCATGAAATTCTACACAGGCATCTTCAGTTATGGAAGATAGTTTCACGCTAGTACCGTAAAATCTAACACAGGCTCAGAAAGAGGTTCGGGTAGAATGGTGCCGAGACATGATAGCAAAATTTGTAGCAGGCTCGTCTCGGCGCGTTTAAGATATCATTGCGGGTGATGAATCTTGGATTTATCAATATGATCCAGAAATGAAGCATCAGTCGACCGTGTGGCTGTTTCAAAATGAACCAACGCCTACCAAAGTGAAGCGAGCCAGAAGTGCCGGCAAAATTTTGATCGCAAGTTTTTTTTTTTTGCCCGGTTATCTGGTGTCAGTACCCTGACGAGATCAAAGGAGTATCAATCCTGAATGGTTTGTTACCATATGTTTGCCAGAAGTTTTTACTACTGCAAGCAGCAAGCGACCGAACACTGGCCTCCGTGGGCTACTGCTTCACCACGACAACGCGCTGGCTCACTCGGCACTCAAAACAAGGGACTTTCTGGACAGTACACCGGTCAAATTTATAGGTCATCCTCCTTACAGTCCCGATTTGGCTCCGTGCGACTTTTTCTTTTCCTCAAAATAAAAAAAAACTCAAAGGAAAACAGTTTTCATCACCTGAAGATGCACTGGCTGCATTTGAGAAGGAGATTGGAGAGGTGTCTGATGCGGACTGGAAAATGTGTTATGAAAATTGGTTTAGACGTATAAAACTGTGTATAGACGCCAATGGAGAGTTCTTTGAAAAGATATAATAAAAATAATTATAACCTGTAGTATATTTTTTTCTAGTATCACAAAACTTTCTGAGTGCCCCACGTAATCTAGTTTAAATTTATCTCACCCGCATTCCAACCTGTATGGCCTGGAAAAAGCTCCAGCCCATCGTACACTATTGATCTGGATACCATACCACTACTTAAAGATGTTTATAAGCTCCGTTGGCAACCTATCCTTCTCCATCTTTCTCCACAATACATCATAAGCAACCAGATCAGAAGCCTTGAATAAATCGAGGAAGCTAGCATAAATCGGCGTCCCACGCTGTGTATAGTAAGTATGTGATAGTATGTTTAAGACACAACACTGCACTTTCTGTTGACAAACCACGCCGAAACCCGAATTGGTTGTCATTAACATTTACAGTTTTATTTATTTGTGTATTAAACAGACGGTCAAACACTTTTGATATTATAGTAGCTAGAGAGATGGGCCTATTGGATGCCGAGCGACGAAATGTAAGTTTGTACGCACAATATTGAGAGATTTACCATGTTATTTTAAGACGATAGACTTCTTATAGGTTTTCCTGTAATCTATGAGTAAAGAGCCATATTGTGTATTTTTTTTCAAGATTTTTGGTCCAGTAGTTTCGGAGATAAGGGGGGGGGAATGGTCAATTTTCACTGAATTTATTAAATATCTTTAAAAGTATTTATTATTAAATTATATAAAAAATATATTTGAGATCCTCGCAACAAGCCCTTTCATTTGATATATCACACGGTACTGTCAGCAAAACTTTTTTTTTAATTTTTTTGTTTGCGCCCCAAAAGTGACCCCTATATTCAAAATTTATTTATTTACGTTAATCATTCGTGTTTGGGTTATAGAAATACATATGTGTACCAAATTTCAACTTAATCGGTCCATTAGATTCGGAGTAAATTGGCTGTGACAGACGGACAGACAGACAGACAGACAGACAGACAGACCGACAGACAGACAGACAGACACACGAGTGATCCTATAAGGGTTCCGTTTTTTCCTCTTGAGGTACGGAACCCTAAAAATGAAGCAATGACAGAAAAAATAATTATTTAATTGATACATGGTGTTCACATATTTACAAGCACCTAAAATAAAACTTACCTACTATAAAAACTAAAACCCAAGTACGACAAAAAAGTCAACTAAAAAGGTATAAACAAGACATCACAGACAGACAGACTAATTAAAAATCCGGAGTCACATGTGAGTCTGTCTGTCTGTCTGTGATGTCTTGTTTATACCTTTTTAGTTGACTTTTTTGTCGTACTTGGGTTTTAGTTTTGATAACTTAAAAAAAAAAATATTTTACGGAGTGAACCATGGTATTCATCTGTGGTTGTATCTTATAGGTAGATAAGCATTTGCTTATTAACATTTTGAGAAATATATGTGTATGTTCAAAATTCAAAAGTCATTTATTCAAACTAGGCTGAGAATCAGCACTTTCCGAACGTCAAAATTACATAAGACAGTCCCCCAAAACGCCCATCCTTCACCACTTCCTAGTGCTTTAGCTGGGAAGAAGTGGCGCAACAAACTCCAAATTATATAATGCTCCTATAAACATCATTTTAGGGCAAAGGAAACAATAATTTCAAAGGGTTGGAAATGTGGTATTTTGCAATACAAAACCACATCTTTTAGTCTGTTTACCTATGTTTTCAAGTATGAAATCGTATGACATTCATTTAAATATTTTTGAACACTGTTCCCGCTTAAAAGCATATCTTTGGTTACCTTTGACTGTTTTTGTTATAGAATACTTTAAATTATTATTTTCTAGCGTGCCTGTGCCGTAAGATGACTTGCCAAATCGAATTTAGTTTTTAAGACAAAAAATACAAACGTTATGTTATTCGAAACCGAACGACTAACACAACAAACTTCAAGCTTGTAGTCAAATTGGCAACACAAAATCGCAAAGGAGTAGAATTTCACAATATTATTTAATGCTTCGCTAAGCTTCAACATACGGCGAGTTACTAGGGGTCAGTTACTGTGTAGGCAGCAAAAACTGACATTTAATAATAACTATGCTAATATAAATGAAGTTCTGTTGGCGTTCACACGACCGAGAAGGAAGGCTGTATGTTGTTATATATCCAACTGTCAACACGAATTAAAACAAGAACAGTAGAGAAAAAATAAGCATGTATAGTACACAGTCATACCTTAGGTAGGGGCTACATATAAGCAAAATTCAAAAACGATCTCGCAAAATAACAATCGCAACTTTGAAAAAGGACCTAGGTATTTCGTATTATTTTGGTTTCGAAATTACTGCATATTCGTAACACCATCGTAAAATTTCTATCAATACTTTAGGTGAAATCGCTTTTGAATTTTGTGTATTCGTAAGGTATTTATGCTTGTGAGTGTACCCCACAGGAAAATCTTCTAAACAAATAAATCAACGCAATCTATTGCAGTCTAAGTCAAAAAATATTGCTTAGGCCTAAATTCTAAAATCTGTTGATTAATCAAAAACAGAAACGAGGTCGAAAAATATGCTATGGATGCATTTTTTATATATACTTAGCACTGCTCAGTATCGAATATTAATAAACTGTAAGTAGGTACCTATAACTATAACTAATTAGACGTCATCGGTGTTAGGATTTCACGGATTATTTCGCATAATGTAAGTTATTTTGCATACTATTGTATAGAATCAAATTTTTTTCTAACTTGAACAGACAGCAGTGCTGCTGGAGAGTTTGTTGCGCCACTTCTTCTTCCCAGCTATAGGCACTAAGTGGTGAAGGGTGGGCGTTTTTGGAAGACTGTCTCATGTAATTTTGACGTTCGAAAAGTGCTGATTCTCAGCCTAGTTTGAATAAATGACTTTTGAATTTTGAATTTTTCGCAAGTTGAAATTAATAAATAATGTAAATTGAAAAAATTAATAAATAATGTAAATTGAAAAAATAAATAAATAATGTAAATTGAAAAATAAATAAATAATAAAAGTTAATTGTAATTAATAGCTGCTCCTGTATCTTAAATATTTTATGAATTTTAAATTGGGTAATTACCACACAAAAATTAAAATAATATTAAGTCTAACGACTTACACCCGGTTTCTAAATTGACAGCTTTAAAAAGAGCGTTTATTCTGAAAGTGGGCAACGTCGCAAATAGATGTCAAATATTTCGTTGTTTTGATTAATTTGGCAATATGCATGTATGGAAATAGGAAATGTAGTTAACTAGTTCCCTAGAATATTAATATTGAATTTGATATTGTAACAACTTTAGGTATTTGGAAAGTTTCCAAATACTTTTTTTACATCTAAAACTAAATATTCGGTATTACGATATTAATTATTGCATTTCATAATCAATATTTTAGTTTCTTAGTGAGAGCAGTGGTGGCCCAGTGGTGACGGCCGCGACTTACGAGGTGTAGGTCGTAGGTTCAAACCCAGACAGGCGCTTTACTTTGTGTAAATTATTTCATCACCACTGCTCTCAAAACGGTGAACGAAAACATCGTGAGGAAACCGGTATGTCCTAGAACCGAAAATTCGAAGACATGTGACATCTACCAACCCGCATCGGGCCCGCGTGGTGGATTACAGCCCACTCCCTCTCACAGAGAGGAGGCCTGTGTCCCAGCAGTGGGAACATTTATAGGCTGATGATGATGATGATGAATCAAAACAGTTAAATATTTGACAAACCCTCAAACAGCTGAGAACTTGTACTTGAACTTTTTCGCGGGCCACATTGAAGGAGTCACCTTAAGTAATGAACTGTTGATAGAGTTGGAAAAGATCTCCACTTCGAATTTTCCATTCAGTAACAGGGTGTTAGTTGACTTTTCAAAAAATCAAGTGAGAATAATTCGTGAGAGTTAACTTTTCTCTACCTGAATAGGAATGTGCACAAACCGTTAATATACAACTTTTCCAGCAATGCCTGATTCGTAGATCTAAACACCTAGTAGAAATAGGTAATTATGTTATTGCGAAGTTACACAAATGGTAATATTGTATAATGCCTGGATTTATCGTCAAGAATAACATAATGTTAGACTAACATAATGTTGATTCTAGATTATTTTAAATAACGTAGATTATATTGCTTGTTTGAGATCGCATCACATTAGACATAGTTATGTTAACATTAGGTATACATTCTGTAACGTAGATACATTATATCTATAGCCTTGAGATAAAAGCTATTTTAGTATACCTATTTTCTATTATTATTTATTTACAATACATCGTTTTCTCAATCAATACGCTAAAATTTCATACCTCAGAAGCCTATTAAATGCTTAACGTTTCAAAGTTATTACAGTAAAGTTTACGATCGTATCCGATTTTGAGAACGACAATGTCGAATTTCCAAACTGTTTTTTCGTTTCATATGTTGAAACGAAAAAACACCCAAAAAACACGAAACACTTTTGTAGGTAAGTACCTACCTAGCCGTAATCTTTAGCATTGATCCAAGACGTTACTCGTCCCTACCTGTTCAGTAAATCTGGGGTCGGCTTCCAGTCTAACCGGATGCAGCTACCAGCATTACCAGCATTTTACATGGAGCGACTGCTTATCTGACCTCCACAACTCAGTTACTGGGTAACACGATACCCCTTGATACAATTTTCAGACTTTTAGCTTTCGTACTTACCTATTATCTCGTCTATTGTAGAAGATATGTTTATTCCTAAAAACACACCTCTTCTCTTACAGGAAGCATGGCATTCCTCTGTCAGCCATTAGGCAGCATATTCTCCGGGCCACTACTAGACCACTTCGGCCGCAAGAAGGCTCTGTTCCTTGTCAACATACCCCATGTGGTCGCGTGGCTTCTCATGTACTACGCCTGGGATGTACCTTCGCTGTTCATTGGCAATGCCTTGCTGGGCATCGGGACTGGTGTCATGGAAGCGCCTTCGGTCACTTATATTGGCGAAATAAGGTGAGAAAAAACGTTCATTTGCTTCATAATTATTCGGACCAAATTGATTTGAAAGGCAAAAATAGAAAATACTTATTACCTAAATTAAAAAACCAACTTATAGTTGAACAGATCAGAGGTTTATAGGTTCTCCAGTCCGTACAGACCTCAACATATCGTCAAAGAGTTAAAATGTTACAACTGACACATTGTTTGAATATTTATGCAGTAGGTATGCATATAAGAGCGTTCATTCTTAAAGTTGGCAACGTTGCAAATAGCTGTCAAATATTTCGCTGTTTTGATTAAGAGGAGGCTCCCTAAATTGTATGTTAATTTGCATTAATATTCTGAAACAGTCACGCATACAATCAAAATGGAACTTTAGTATATGATTTATTAGATCTTTTTCTTTCCATATTTACACAGTTACGTAATTGGAAAATTTTCGCTCGATTAATTTTTATTCGAAAATCATGTCTTTTAAAGATTATTTGAAACAAAAACAAGATTACTCGGCTTTTATGTCTAAGATAATTATTGACAGTAAGAAAATATAGTTTATTATCCAGATATAAGATATTTTTTCTCTAGATCAATTATTACTTTAGTTTTAAACTAAATAAGAATTGGGACTTACGACATTTAGTTCCGTGCTCGAACACAACCTAAGAGCGCACGCGATATTCAACTTTATAACTGATGTGTTAGCGTATAGCACATAGTGGAGTAGTGGGGTGCATGAGGGCGGAGCTTGCGTGGAAATTGTGTTTGGTGTGCCTGGTATTAATTTGGCAATATTACTGTATGGAAATAGAAAATATCGCTAACTAGTGACCTATAAAAATAATAATTAATTGCATTTATATCACTGAATTTGATGTTGTAACCACTTGTAACCGTTTTAGGTGTAAATAGGGCATTTGGAAAGTTTCCAAATGCTTTTTTTACGTCTAAAACTAAATATTCAGTGTTACGATATTAATTATTGCATTTCATCAATATTTTAGTTCTCTAGTTAGCTATATTTCCATACACTAATATTGCCAAATTAATCAAAACAGCGAAATATTTGACAGCTATTTGCGACGTTGCCCACTTTCAGAATGCACGCTTTTAATGTCGGAAGTTACTTTTATTTGTCAAGAATCAGCATAGCCTTAAATTTGGTACACTAGTTTGGGCGCGGAAATGTTTTAACAAAACACACACTCACACACATTTAAACAAACATACATTTCTATAGATTAAGGCCTTCTAAAGGCTCCGAACCGTCTGGTCGCAGTGTCCTTGTATGCCAGAGCAAGCCTTGAGGTCCTGACCCTGATAATGTGTGGTCAGACCGCCGCCGACGCAAGTTGAATGAATGGCATAACAACAAAACAAAAAAGATCATCAATCTTTTTGTTGCCATTATTTTTTCTGACATTATCACCAACAAATCTGCTGACATTACATCCTACTCTGAATCAACATAGCAATTTAATTTGAGTGTTTTTATTTTCAAACAAGACCTTGGTTTTGAACCAGTAAGGTAAGTTACAACGAGAGCGTGCAAAGCTTATATTTTATTTGACTTAAAACTTGACTAAACTAGATGTTTATAAATTAATAAGCAATAGGCAAGAATATTTAATTAGGTGGGTTTTGGGGTCTGACCGCTGTGGCCTTGTGTGGTCGAACATATTATAATTATGAATGTGTGAATACATCGGCTTTCTTCCGTGTGGGCAAAATGTAACTACAGTCCGGCCGTCGCGAGAATGCGTTCTTGACATCTGTCAGTTTCATACTAACGAATATGTGTTTTGCGAATTTGATCCTTATTACTACTAGAAATTGTCTAACTGACAGGTGTCAGGAACGCATTCGATCGACGGCCGGACTTTATGTGGTTGTGCTAACATGATATAAACAATGTCGTTCATCGGCATGTGCCCGCCTGAATTTTTCTGAATATTCATGAAAAATTATCGAAAAATAACTTTAAAAGGGGTATCTTTAATATTATTCAAATTTATATGTTTTGCGTTTTATTATTTCTATTAAAATTTGTCAACTATGCAAAAAAAAAAAAGTGAAAACATTTTTTTTCTAAAACAAAACACATGTGTTTAAGTTCATAAAATCATAGGGGATATAGAAAAAAAAAAGTCAAGATAGACCTTTCCTTTTAAAGTTATTTTTCGATAATTTTTCATGAACACTCAGAATAAATGCGTCCGGGCAAATGCCGATGGGCGACATTGTATATAGCCCGTAGCAGCATCTTTATAGACTAAAGTAACAACATGCTCTATTGTGGCCCTTACTGAGCATTGTACGGTAGTCTACGTGGAAGACTCCTCAAAGTCCACTACAATCCACAATGGATGCTTCTTTTGCATCAAATGCATGTATGTTTAGCAGATTAAATGTCTTCTGGTTGAAAGTTTTGGCAGTTCTTCTCCGTGTTCAAAATATCTTCAATCCAGTTCCTCGTTACAAATATTTCAGTGACCCATCAATACGAGGTATCCTCACGACGCTGACCAACGGGTTCACATCGACGGGCATGTTCGTAGCATACCTGCTGGGCACAGTTCTGCCCTGGAGACAGGCGGCGCTGTTGGCGCTCACTGTGCCACTGGCTACCATGGTGCTGGTGCTATTTGTAAGTATTTCACTTATTCATTATTTCAGCCAATAGACGTCCACTGCTGAACATAGGCCTCCCCCAAGCACCGCCACTTCGACTGGTCAGTGCTTCCCACATCGAGCGTATTCCTGCGGCCTTCACAAGGTCATCGGTCCACCTTGTGGGGGAGGTCTTCCATCGCTACGTCTTCCGGTACGCGGTCGCCACTCCAGAACCTTTCGGCCCCATCAGCCATCTGTTCTGCGAGCAATGTGCCCTGCCCATTGCCACTCAAGTTTGGCAATTGTTCGGGCTATGTCGTTTACCTTGGTTCTCCTGCGGATCTCTTGATTTCTGATTCGATCACGTAGGGAAACTCCAAGCTTAGTCCGCGCCGCACTTCGCTTGATCATTAGTCAGCCGAAAGACGTCTAGGTAGGCACGTAGACCACACGTCAGTGATAACAAAACCAGTACCTATAATGCTGGGGCTACATTGTCGCGTTATCGCGAACTTTACTTCGCGCGCTCTGTGTTGTATAGCGAGACATCGAGTGGTGTGTGAGAGAGAGGGCGCGAAGTGTAGTTCGCGTTATCGCGACAATGTAGCCGTAGCATAAGCGTAGTACGAAATTTCGTACTACGCTTATGCTACGTTTTCGAAATTTCGTACTACGCTTATCGTAGTACGAAATTTCAATAGAATAAGAGGCCAGCTTATTCTATTGAAAGTCCAAATTACTAGGCCTTATACCACAAAACTTTACAAGTCGACAATAGGGATGATAACTATTAAAATATTTTTGTCCGTTTTGTGAATAAAAAAATATTGGTGACATATTTTTTTTTTGTTTATGTTATCAAAAGATTACGACGATACATTGAGTTAAAATGTGCCATGACGTCACGAGTACGTAGATTTAATACTTACTTGTGACGTAGCGACCCCCACTCCCAAACTTTAATGCGTTTGAAGCAAAAAATACGTGTCTAATATTTTTTTATTATCTGACGGGCGGACTAAATAGATTTTTTTTAGGGGCCCAGGCATCATCCCTATTCTGCAAAATTGTTAAATTGTAGAAAATATAACACAACACAGAACTTACAAATAATTTTATGTAAATTGTAGACTTGTCACTAAGTACAATTTACATATTTCTTAGTTGTTGCTGTGACAATGATGTGGCTTAGAGTTTTATGGTAGTCGGTAGACACTTGTAAGATTTACAAAGTAACTTGTAAATTATAATTGTAAATTTTTGTGGTATAGGGCGGGGGTCAAGGACAAAGTATTAACACCCACGTGCGGCCTATTGTACCTATCTATGCTCCCAAATAATGATCCTACGATTTTTGGACAGGTGTCAAAGAACACAACGACTGTCGTTTTATATCTCGCTTTTATAAAAGCTTTACAGTATTTAGGTACCTATTTATTCTATCAGTAGTGCTATTCTGTAACCATCTCACCGTGTTATCTTAGGTGTAGTGAGCGTGGAGTGAGCTGTCAGTTGCTAAGGATTGACACTATTGGCAGCTCACTTCACCTAAGATATCACGGTGAGATTTTTACAGAATAGCACTACAGATACCTATTTCACATCGTTTAGGTTTGTTCGGGAAATATTTGCATAAACGAAAGAATAGGTAGATACTGTGAAAAGTAGACCACTTAGAGCACCCGTCCGAATAGCACCTGCGACTCAGCAGCCTACTGCTGGGATGTATTTGTTTTACAGGACGTTATTAAATGAAAGATATCGATAAAAATCACTAGAATGTTTATTAATTACAAATACTTATGTACAGACGCCAGCACATCAGGCTACTACAATCTGTCAAATTTATTTAATAAATTTTCAACTTTATCGCTGAAGCGTAAGGTTCAAAGTTGATTGGGAAAATTTGACAGTTTCGGGTAGCTTGGTGTGCTGGCGTCTGTACATACGAAATTTGTTTTATCGATATCTTTCATTTAATAACGTCCTGTAAAACAAATACATCCCAACAGTAGGCTGCTGAGTCGCAGGTGCTATTCGGACGGGTGCTCTAAGTGGACTACTTCGATACTGTGCTCATCTTCCCTATTAAAATTTTTTATTTTTTTTGTTAACCTGTTTGTCCCACTGCTGGGCAAAGGTCTCTCCCATACTTTTTCAGTCTTCCTTCCAGTGCCTTCTCCGGCCAGTTGGTCAGGAACGAGTCCAAATCGTCACACCAGCGCTTTTTAGGCCTGCCCCGGTGGCGACGCCCGTCATCAGGCACCCACTGTGTAGCGAAAAATTATATTTAAGGATATTTAAATACAGTAGACACGCTACACTATATATTATAATATTAACTATGTTGTAAAACTTGTTTTTTAAAAATTTTTAGATACGAGGCAAAATATGCAATGATTTATAAATATTTAATTTTTTTTCACACTTTGCATCTTAATTTTTAAACTGACTGGTTCTTTGTCTAGCTAGTGACATAATATGAGCAGAAAAGCTTGACACAAACTCTGGGTCAAGGTCTCAACTTTTTAAACCAATATTTTAGTTCCAGTCATTAGGAATCTGCCTTGATATAATTTAGTCTTTTGAGATTACCGATTGAGATTTCTTTAATATATTTAAATTTATATTAATGGCTATAAAATACACATATATCTTCCAAAATAAATTCTCTTAATGATAGTGATAACTGCATCAAAATCGGTTGCGTAGTTTAGAAGAATAACGTAGTCACACAGACAGACACGAAAAGCGACATTAATTTATAAGATGTACTTACCTATAGATATTGGCAAAAAAATGCATGGATTATATATAAGTTAATTGATACAGGCGTGACCTTGCGGAAATCTATTATAAAATACAATAGACGTGGATATATTTAGTAACTTGTTCCGCTTAGCTATTTCTAAAGAGCCATAAAAAACTCCTGAAAGAAATCGACACGTATTTCACCTCTCAACGAGGCATCTACAGGATGACGATTGACTTGTCGTGAACCCGAACATGGTATGTTGCCACACCAAGCGCTGAACGCAGAGTGCTCAGTGCTCGGTGTGATAACACGTAGGCTTCTCCCAGGCTGCGCCACATCATCCTGTCCGCCGCCTTTCGCTGTCCCAATCACCTTTCTACACACATTTCATCTTAATTTTTAAATAGGCTAGTTCTTTGCCTATTGACATAATACGAGTAGAAAAACTTGACACAAACTCTGGCTGGTCATGGTCTTAATTTATAAACTAATATTTTAAATCCGGTCAATATGAATCTGCTGTGATAAAATCTAAACTAATGCTGTAAAGAGAAAAGATTTGATTTTTTGGTATGTTTGTTTGTTTAATAAACTCAAAAACTCCTGGACCTATTTTAAAAATTATTTCACCGGTAGAATGCTATTTAAAAAAGATATCACGCGGCTATAATTTATAAAGATATCGATGTATACATGTATAGCTAGCGTATAAATCGTTTATATTAAAAACTAGCTGCGCCTCGTGGTTTCCCCCACATAAGTCTCGATCCCGTGGGAATATCGAGATAAAAATTATCCTGTATCCTAACCCAGGTCACGGCCTACTCATGTGCCAAATTTCATCCAAATCTGTTCAGCCGTTTTTAAGAAACGGTTCAGCCAATTTTTTTTTTTTTTTGTTTTTTTTTTCTGTACGGCATCTCATAGCTGGCCTCTGAGGCCATGACTATTTAACCGAGCAAACCTGTGGGTGCCTTAATTAAGCTGCTACACTCAAAGCCTCCAGCCAGGGACTTATAAACTAAACTTATAAACTAGGTGAACGCTCGCTAAGGGCACCCCCTGTAGGGTACGAGCCTTGGCTTAAGGCGTTTACCGGAGGGAGGACATCAAAGATGGAACGGGCTGGAGCCAATAAATAAACTTACTTTCGCATTTTTATTATTAGTTAGGATATGGGACCGTTTTAGAATAATAACGTATCCTAAGGCGAGCGAGATATGTCAGCACAACTGAAGGGGTCCGCTAGGGCTGGGGTTGCGGGAAAGTCCGAAAGGGTTACCGTGGCCCCTGGCAACATACAGGCAACTGAATTAACACGGATGGGTTTTAGTCAGTAAGAGTTTGACACGCCCTCCCGAAGTAGTCCACTTAGAGCACCCGTCCGAATAGCACCTGCGACTCAGTAGCCTACTGCTGTGATGTATTTGCTTTACAGGACGTTATTAAATAAAAGATATCGATAAAACAAATTTCGTATGTACACGTAAGTATATGTAATTAATAAACATTCTAGTGATTTTTATCGATATCTTCCATTTAATAACGTCCTGTAAAACAAAATTACATCCCAGCAGTAGGCTGCCGAGTCGCAGGTGCTATTCGGACGGGTGCTCTAAGTGGACTACTTCACCCTCCCGCTCCGCTCAGAGCGGGAGAAGTTATTTGATAATTTCCCAACCAAAAAAAAAGACGAGCGTCCGTATAGGAATAATATGTCTCAAATATGTAGTAGTCGGAGAGACATCAATCCAATGACCCAAGAGAATACTGAGGAGACCCAATTATAGTTAAAATAAATAGGTACCAAAAAAAATATATTCCACAATAATGACAGCCTATACCATTAACTTTATTTATGAGATTAGTCTCATTTGTTTGTCCCTTTTATTCAATACTTATTACGTATGTTTTGAACTTATGAATAACGACTAATGTCAACATAATTGATCATTTGAATAAAAAATTGTTTATGGCCCATAAGAATTCGACCCATCGTCGTTATTATTTATTCAATTATGGTCAAAAACTTGTTGAGGCGTTAATGTTGCTATGGTATTTATAATATCATTATTTCATTTAGGTACTGATCTAGGGAAGAATGCGGAATAATTTTATTTAGAGGACAAATTATTCAATTAAAAATCATAATTACATTTAAACATGTCTTTCTTTTAGGCACGTGGTGTTTTACCTTGACGTTTAGTCAAAAATTTGAAATATTTTGTTGACTATTGTATATTTGTAACACCAAACCAAACGATGAAATTTGCCCAGTGATTTTGGCCAGATGTGTAAAGATCTACACGAATGGACTCATAATCAAATGCAAGTTAAAAATAGAAGCAGCAATAAACTTAAGAGCAAAATAATTCATACAGATATGGTATATACGGATGCCATCCACTGGTCTATTAAATATATTAAAATAATAAAAACTACCAATAGATTTCTGTTTTTAAGTATTAACAAGATTTACGACTCATTCAGCCAATTGAGATACATGAGAGATACTTAAATAGATTATTTTAAAAGCACCAAATTAAGTTGACATTACAGTATTTTCCATTTCATTTGGTTTGGTAATAATCAATTTCAATAAAATGTCAGACCACTAAAAATGTTCTACAAATTTATTTGAAATTCTTTTGTGAATAAATAAAATCATGGTCCGAGTGATAGGCAGCTGTATTTTTTAATAAATTCCTTAAGTTTTATACATCTGGTGAGACCAGTTACTCGATTAAAGGTCGGTATGACTGTTGATGGATTAGGCGTTAAACTAATTAATACACAATAAACATTGAAGGCCAGTTTATGTGGCGTAGTTTTCCAGTAATAAAAAAAGTTCGTGGGACAAACCGCTATTTTATTTGAACATAATACTAGACCTTTATAAATAAGTAGAATCATAAAAAAAACTTGTCTTCATTTTGAGTAGTTACCTATACGTAATACTTTTGAGTATCTCAGCTAGTGATGCAACGAATAGATACTATGCTTTTACGAATACGAATACCGATTGTACTATTCGCGGAATACGAACACCTAATTCTACTTAAAAGCTGCACGCAATTATAAGTCAAAGAAGGTGAAAGGTCAATATCAATATTTACATGTAATTAACTATAGGTATAGGTGGTTTTTTTATTAAAAAAAAACATCATTATTATACAGTTGCAAGTTTTTTGGTGACAAATGATTCCTCTTTCTGTCTGTATTTAGACAAAAACTAAAAGGTCGCCACAATTGCTGACTATCTGTGGATGTAAACAAAAGATAAGAAAGTTTTCTGATTTTATAAATGAATCTTTGTCTCTGTCAACTCGGTCACCGCAACACAATAACTAAAGTCTGTTTATGACTTGGTTTCAAATGATGTTATTTCCAAACATAAACTTTATGCAAGTGTAAATTAAGTTGATTAGACTGACTAGTAGGTACTGTTGAAAAAGTCATGAAAATATGAAGTTGGAGCGCAAACTGAACCTAAAACGTAGGCATTACAGGTGTTATTCCTAAAACTCGTGTTTGTTTACATATTTGGCAAATAAATTGCGAACGCAGATTATATAGAAATTCTAGGAAGTCACTAATTACGAATGTGGTGCAAGTATTCGGCGAATATGAATTCGTATTCGTTGCATCTCTAATCTCAGCGTAGCGAGTATGTTTATTAATATTTATTTATTATAATTAGGTATTATAAGTATTAAGTGACCATAATGCTCAATTCTCCGTCAGTAAAATCAATCTGCCTAGGCTTTTCCCAACTATGTTGGGGTCGGCCTCCAGTCTAACCGGATGCAGCTGAATACCAGTATTTTACATGGAGCGACTGCCTATCTGACCTCCACAACCCAGTAACTGGGTAATACGATACCCCTTGGTAAGGACTGGTTATCAGACTTTCGGGCTTCTGACGATCCATAACGACTGTCAAAGATCCACGAATGACAGCCGGGACCAACGGCTTAACGTGCTTTCCGAGGCACGGAGGAGTCTCGGTATATGTAAAGACGGTCACCTATCCACGGACCAACCCCGGCAAGCGTAGCTTAACCTGTTGGATCGACCCGTGCAGCTGTTATTACTTAGCCACGAGCTCCTCAATTCTCCGTCTGGTCTAAAAACTTATCACAGACAAAAAATTCTATGAAACTAACCTTTTTACTTATGCAAGTAAATTGTTAGACCAAGCTAACGAATTAACTCACTAACTTAATGTAGCAATCATTACATGTGGCTAATTTGAAGCAAAACTTCCTTGAGCCAAGATAAAATGTCTGATGCTGTACTTACCTAACATTAAAAATAATAGGATGCGTCAATCAAGCCTTTCGCCTTGACCGACAGTTATCTATCATGGAATAGGTCAGGTTTAAAACAAGGTAATTACCACATCCTATACTATTAAATGAGCAATATTTGTATAAATATATATAAATATTTGTAATCACGTTCTCGAAAACTAGGGGTTTACGGGGGCGAAAAATCGATCTAGCTAGGTCTCATATCTGGAAATATTCGTTTTCTCCGTATATTCACCCGAGCAGAGCTCGGTCGCCCAAAGCTTAGAACAAGATGGCTATCTTAGAATAATGACATGGCAGCATGGAATTAGTATGAACTTTCCAATATTATTATATGAGCATTTTCTATTTTAACCAGAGCAGAGCTCGGTCGCCCAGGTAAATTTAAAAAAAAAGCCTTTATTCTACCATAAATACATAGAATAATTTAAGCATATTATTTTACATTTACACAGTCATTATGGTTTATTACATTTTGACATTTCATTATCATTAATATTATTGTTTATTATTTGAATTAAAATGTATTTATTATTCATAAACAAAATAAAGTTTAAAAAATGTATATAAGTATTAAATTAATGTTGGCATACACGTGAAATTATTTACTTATGGAAGTCGCCTCTGCGGCGTAGGCCTCCCCCAACTTTCTCCATTTTTCCCTATCTCTAGCTTGTCTCCTCCAGTCTGGTCCACATCTTTCCTTAAATATATCTTCCCAGCGCTTCCGCGGCCATCCTCGTTTTCTTTTCCCATCTCTAGGCCACTCTATGATTTTCCTTGTCCATCTTTCGTTTTCCATTCTACAGATGTGCCCTGCCCATTTCCATTTCAGACTTCTTATTCTCTCTACTATGTCAGATATTTTAGTTTTTCTTCTAATTTCCTCATTAGTAAAGGACCTGGGCGACCTAATGACATTATATACCTACAATTTTCTTTCTTTTTTTTTTAAATCAATTTAGATTTGTTATTTGGTAGCAATCATGTCATTTGGTTTAAATAGGTTCTTATTTTTATTATTTTGTTTGGCTTTTATTTAGATTCTTTTCTTTTGGATTTTGTGAATATGAGAACGTTGTAGGCTGTAAAATTGTGTACCATTTTTTATTTTACTAACTACCTGGTACTTGTTGATAGGCCTACACTGTCCTCCCATACCTATTAACACTGTAAGTTGAAAACATTGTAGAAACAATTTATTTTGAAAAGAGTAACCGTGGAGTTTCTTGCCGGCTCTTCCCCATAGGAAGCGACCAATTGGAACCGTGCACCTAGCTTCTGACGTTTCATAAGTGCCCTTGTAGGTTTATGTGAAATAAAATACTTATTTTGATTTTGATTTTGAATGCGGTCGCCCAGGTACTTTTTATCTAAACAACATCAGAAAGGTGTGGTCAAAAAGGGCTTTTTTAATTAAATTTAAGGTTTAGGGTAATTTACAAGAACAGAACCATCAAACTGAACAAGTTTCTCCATGGGACTAACATCGTAATTGCGTAAAATATGTCAACTGTTCCATGCAAAATTTCAATACCTATTCGACCAAAACGTATGGGATGACGAGCAGTAGGTGGTCCAGTGGTAACGGCCCCGACTTACGAATTCGAACCCAGGCAGGCGTTTTACTTTGTGTATTTAATTTCATCACCACTGCTCTCAAAACGGTGAAGGAAAACATCGTGTCCTAGAACCAAAAATTCGAAGACATGTGACATCTACCAACCCGCACTGGGCCCACGTGGCAGATAACAGCCCACTTCCTCTCACAGAAAGGAGGTCTGTATCCCAGCAGTAGGAATATTATAGACTGAGTATGCCATGCCCATACATGACTGATTATTTTTTTGTTTTATTGTCCAGTTTTTAAGGTCTTACAACACCCTTATATTTGACAACTTCTTTCCGATATAGGTACGCTATTTACCTACTTTGGGCTGGCATTGAAACAAACACCTTATAAAATGAAATATTTAAAAACAGCTGCCTTATACCCTTTTGTTTTATTGGAGAGTAACTTTTGCCCGCGAATTCGTCGGAATACTCGTTGGCATCGTAATCTAACGTTGCACGTCATAAACGACACGATCTAATTGTCGAAATTATACAACTGCCAGTTATATAATATATAACTGGCAGTTATATAATTCCAACAATTATATAGTTTCAACTTGAGTGAAGGCAATTTCGGGGTCGACTATAATACGTGTGCCTGATATTCTACGCACCGAATTCTCAGAGCACCAATTAATCAATTCAACTAATACCCTTAGACCAAATAAAAATCCAAGACAGAGCGCTATGTCTTGGTTTTTAGCTAATACCTTTTTAAAACAACGAAAGTACAAACCAAACTATCTTTTTATTTATATCTTTTACAGCTGCCACGCCCCGCGCAAACTATGTTCCACTACATAACTTTATACATATGATTTAATAAATAGCTATTTAATTAAACACACGGACAATTATCTATCAATTAATTGATTTAAGAGCAATTTTTTGTTGGGCAAGGTCCCCGTTGAAAATGAATATGTATGAAAAGCTGTTAATAAATAATTTACTGAAGTAGGTAGGTACTTGTCACTAATGCATATCGATAATTTAATATTCATATGTCACTCTAATTTAATTTGTTGTTAAATGACTAGCGATATATCGGTGTGGAATATAATGCATCTTTTAAAATATGAAAAAAGATAATATAAAAACGACGAAATATATTATAATTATCTTTTCTGGCAACTCATTGAGAAGTTTGGAAGGCTATCGAGATACGTTAGCATCATTACTAGCTCTGGGAGGGAACAGGTTTAAAAAAAAAATATGTCCACCTACATACCTGTTACCCTGAATGGAGCTTATTGAATAAAGCATGGTACAATTCCTTTAAAAAAGATCTGTGGCACTCCGGGAGTGCCGACAGAAGTGAAAACTTGAACAATTTAAAAAAAAATCTTCCAAAACCTTTAAAGTTAAAATACCTGCATAGGACATTGATCCGTAACGAAATATAAATAAAGAGCACAATCGCGTTTACAAAAATGAAGTGTCGGTAACGGTGTCGCGAGTTCAATTGTTTTTTTCCATCTCAAAAATGCCCAACGCGCCTAAAGAAGTTTTCACTTCAAAAACTCAATCCACACGCTTGTCACCTATATCTCAGTCATCTCAGATACGTTTTTTTTTTAGTTTTATCTCGATATTCATTCATTGAAGTCACTTATCATGTAGATGTCTACTTATATTTTTACTCCACATTGTTCATCAGTCGTCACACTTGTGAGTGATTGATTAGATCGATCGATGCTTGCCTTCGGTTCAATTGAGTCCATTGATATACGCGCTTCTTGTCCATTGAAGAATAAGCGACGTCATTAAATTCCACAGTTCATTTTTTCTTTGCTTATTCAACATATTGTAAGACGTAGGTAGGCATTACAAAATAAGTTGGAGTTTGACCTGTTATACCTACTAAAATTTGTACCTACTGTCTTAAAATATGTTGAACAAGAAAAGAAAAAAAAAAAAAACAACCGACTTCCAAAAAAAAAAACTACCAATTTGAAAAATAACTTTAATTTAATTTAAAAGTCGGTGTCTTTGGTTTTGAATTTTTGTTTTTGCCACCGACTTCCGAAATTAAAGTTATTTTTCAATTTGTAGTGTTTTTTTTGGAAGTCGGTTGTTTTGTTTTTTGTAAAAAGTTTTTATTTTTCACTTTATAGTTGTGGTACCTACCCCACACAAATTCGAATACCACTACATGTTATGCAAATAACAGTGACAGGAACTTATCATATCATCCACATACTAAGTGGGAAAAATACGTATTATTGAAGTTAATTCAAAAACTACAAATGCAATGTTAACAAAATTTATATGGGACCACCTCTGAAGTATGAGTTATGACCTACTAAATAAAAAAGAATCATCTAAATCAATTTATAATTGGCGAAGCAATCGCGTAACAAACAACCACCATCAAGTTTTGGAAGTTGATAAAAAATTAACTGTGTTCAGTCTGTGGATGGGGTGATCATGCTGTCCATTCATAGATCTTTGACAGTCGTTACGGGTAGTCAGAAGCCCGAAAATCTGAAAACCTGTCTTACCAAGAGGTATCGTGTTACTCAGTAACTGGGTTGTGGAGGTCAGATAGGCAGTCGCTCCATTTATAAAACTGGTATTTAGCTACATTCGATTAGACAGGAAGCCGACCCCAATACAGTTGGAAAAAGACTTGGCAGATGATAACTTGGTAAAAGTACTCGTATTCCAAAATGCCATAAAAAATAGGACAGTAAATTATGTAAATACACATAGCTTCCTGTCTGTTTACAAAAATAAGTCTCTCATTAGGCAGTTATTATGGAGCCGTTTATTATATTATTAAGATGTATGTTGACTTGAAAGAGCATGGTAGTTCAGAGTATGTCATGCTCACTTAAATGTCTCGCTGATGGTGGCGAGTGTGTTGGCTCATTCGGTTCCCTACAAAATGGTTGAGCTGGATGGTGCTGATCCACGCGTTATGTTCGTGAACGGGCGCCGTCAGTTGAGACTGGTCATCTCTTATCTGCCAGGGCTTTTTTAAATCTAATATTTTCAATTGGTTTCGATTATTTTTTGTACATTGTTCTCACATATAGAAGCAACAAGAATAATGTACCTAGGATTTTGTAATATCTATATTTAAAAGAGTGTCCTTGGAGTTTCTTGCCCGTTCTTCTCCATAGATATCTACGTTTTGGAATTGGCAACTAGCTTCAACTTTCTGACTAGCTGACCGACTCTTTGACAATTCAAAAGTGCCTGTAAATGGTTTAATTGAAATAAATGCTTTGAGTTTGAGTTTGTTACCCATATAATTCATAATAAGTATTGGGCTTACCAATGCGCTCTTAGTGAATAATACTAAATAACCACAAAATATAAAATAAAGAATGAACGAGATGATTCATGATATCAGATTCCCATCTAAAACCAATAAATAAGATTACCTTCAAGCTTCATCTCAACCTTGACCGAATCAGTCGTCAGGTAACTATATCGGTCAAACTTTATGGAGGCTGTTCCGGGTTTTCCGTCTGTGCTTCACTTCCGTATCTCCACGTGGTTCTCGGTCTTCATTATAATATATTATATATTTATCCAGCTAAATATAGCTTAAACATAACTGGCGAAATGTGGGTGTTCTACTAATAGGTACACCTCTGACTAACCCTTTGGGGAATAGGCGAGATGATATGTTATGTTAGCTTATGGGTAGGCTTTTGTTATTATTTTACTCTAGCCTGGTACTAGTTTTTATTTCTTAAAAGAGCTAATGACACTATCATACTTAACGCACCGTGAGCAAAACTGACAGAAAGTGAGATATTCTCTCTTCATAAGTGATATACTTTACCGCATTATTTTTTTCTTTCAAATTAAGGCGACTTATAAGTTGAAGGTCATGGGCCCAGACAGGCTTTTATTTTGTGTAACTTATTTCATCACCACTACTCTCAAACGGCGAAGAAAAACATTGTGAGAAAACCGGCACGTCCTGGAACACACTGGGCCAGAGTGGTAGATTAGGTACAACCCGATCCCTCTAACAGAGAAGAGATCTGTGTCACAGCAGTGCATTTTAGGGTGATTATATTTATGCGTGCTAGATAGACCATGATAATAAACCTATGAAAGACACTACAGGGAGAAACCTAAAAAACGATGTAAAACAAAAATACTTTTAGTTTACTCTTCTCTGCTCGTCACTTTTGCCATATCATTTCATAAAACCATTGTGGGCGTTGAAGGGTGGGCGTTTTTGGGGGACTGTCTTATGTAATTTTGACGTTCGAAAAGTGCTGATTCTCAGCCTAGTTTGAATAAATGACTTTTGAATTTTTTGAATTGCTTTTGTTATCAAAAGTACCTGCTCGACCGAGCTCTGCTCGGGTGAAAATAGAAATAAACGTATCGTCCAAATACCAACGTTGTACCACATTCCCGAGGCTGTAAAAATAGAGAAAACGAATTTTCCCAGATATGAGACCTAGCTAGATCGATTTTTCGCCCCCGTAAACCCCGTTGTAACTTTCGTCGAAATCGTTAGAGCCGTTTTTGAGAACGTGAGTACAAATATATAAATATTGCTCGTTTAATAGTATAGGATAATCTTGTAGGTCTTAGGTCATTAAGATAACTGTAATAATGATCTACTGCAAATAAAACATACGCAAACTTCTAATCATCTGGTATGTTACTACTCTTTATTTACACTATAACGTTGTTTCGCTTTATATCTTTATGATAATGATTTACAATAGATGCCTGTGTCTCAATTGCAAAAAGCTGTTATAACAACGAACGTTGATAAGATTTACATGAATCGGTTCATTTTTTTACAAGGTTCATTGAAATAATTTAAAAGTCTGATGAATGATACTCTTGCACTGTAACTAATAAACACGGAAGTTACACCAATAGTATCTAGTACTGGTGTAACTGTCAAGTTATTAAACCATACATTTTTCAAGTTTTAAGTAACTTTACTCCGATGGAGCATACTTTTGAACTAAACAATGGTGATCATTTATTTGCGAAAGGGCTAATGTTTGCCTTGTTTAAAACTATGTTGTAGGTATATCTAATCATTAGTCCTAAGTAGATAACTAGGTATACTTATTAACCTACTTGTGGTCAGCACGGCTGCTAAGCTTAAGGTCATGTCATGGCCACGATTTCCAGCGTTAATGTGTGCATAATAAATAAGACACTACTTTCAGTGATCATTATTTTGCATACAACTTATATACTATAATGTTCCCACTGCTGGGACTCAAGAAATCTCCTTTCTGTGAGAGAATGTATATTCTGAAAATGCTGCAATTCTTTGATTATACTTATATTCACATTCTCAAAATGCTGTTTTACTAATTCCAGGTACCGGAAACTCCAATATGGCTGCTATCGAAAGGTCGTCAAAAAGAAGCTCTAAGCTCCCTCTGCCGTCTGCGAGGCTGGGCGAAACCCGAAGACGTAAAAGAAGAATTCGATGAACTTCTGCAATACTACGAGAAATTAAATCGATGTGTTTTATGTGCCAAAGAAGGGAAGATTGTGGAACCTTGCGAACACCATAATACAAATTCTATCAAAAAGATAATCTTGAAGATAAAGCACGTGTTTTTCGTGAAGGAGACTATGAAGCCATTTTTGTTGGTGATAGCGTATTTCTTCTTCTACACGATGAGTGGGGCGATGCCAGTGAGACCGAACATGGTGAATGTGTGCAAGGCGCTAGGGATGAAGTATGACCCAAAGACGATTGTAGTAAGTATTTCACAATATTTTGTCTTTCCTCATATGCTTAAATTCCCCATATCCATCTTCTTTAAAATGATTAACCTCAAAGTTACTTAAACCAAAGTACTGATTGGCAAAATACTACTTTGTATTTTCTTATCTGTATTTCGTCCGTGTACAATCTTCAACCACTCTGCCCTTCAGATGTGAAGATATAAGTAAAACTCAAAAATTAAAATGTTTTACTTCACATAAACCTACATGGGCACTTATGAAACGTCAGAAGCTAGGTGCACGGTTCCAATTGATCGTTTCCAATGGAGAAGAGCCGGCAAAAAACTCCACGGTTACTCAGTAACAGTGTTAATAGGTATGGGAGGACAGTGTCGGTCTTTCAACAAGTACCAGGTACTTAACAAAATAGAAAATGGTCAACAAATCTACAGTCCACTAAGCCTACAACGTTCTTATATTCACAAAATATAAAAGAATCCAAGTATATAAAAGATAAATAAATTTATAAAAATAAATACCAATTTTGAACGAAATGACACGTAAATAATGTTTTCTTAATACCTACAGGCACTTCTCTAAACCTACTCAGAGCTGTAAATGGTTTCTATCACCTGGTTTACACCGTACATTGGAGACCAGTTTCATATTTAGAAGATAAAAATACTTATACTTGACACCTCCTTTAGGAAAAAAAATTGTTATTCACGAAGCAAGTTTACGTAGGAAGATTCTTGTAAATAACAATATCAATTATGTATGCACTTGTTTGTATAATTTAATAGCCGAAATTATATGTGGTTAACCTTAAAGAACTAGTTCTTTACGAAATACCGGAATTGGATTACATACTTAACATTTAAAGAATGTATTTATGAGTAAATATCTAAACCTCCCAATTGTAGTAAATTCGAGGACAAATTGATCAAGTTTATAAATAGTTTGTCCTCTCGTATCATATAGCATAATAATTAGTAAAGAGAAAGTATTTACTCTTGTTCAAAGCCTTTTAGCAATTTAATTTCCAACAGAACTAAAAATATTCTGATAGAATATCCAATCACGTTTAGTTTATAATGGCGCGATAAGCATTTCAACCATTGTGATTGGTCGATTCCTGCAGGTCTCCGCTCATCTCTGCTTTAGTGACTCGCTGGCTTAACTAGCGCCATCTATCCATTAACCATTGAACCATTACATTATTGATCCAACACTAACGTTTGCGTGATTTTCACAAACCCATTCATAACATAACAAGTTCACTCTTATGTTCAAAACTGTAAACTCAAATTAATCTTATACAGGTGGCAGGGACATCGAAGCGAAAACTGTTACCATGGTTTCAGTACATGATTCTGAACCCCCCTGCGTTGAAAATTTCCTTAGCACTTTTCTATGCATCGAAGTTCCTGCCACCCTGTATAAAAACATCCAAAATTCCACAATAACACACTTCTTTCTATAATTCCAGGTTGTCATTGGCGCACTCTTCATAGTAATGAGTTTGTTGTCAGCTATCATAGTCAAAACTATCGGCAAGAGGAAGCTAGTCATCGGTTCCATGTTCGGTACCGCATGCTGCAGCATTGCTATCAGCATCTACGCCAGGACGAGCCTTCCTATCACCGTCTTCTCCTACGAAATGGAGACCTTCACTGATATGAAAGAGATCCTGCCTGTGGTCTTGTTCCTGATGCTCATTTCCTTCAACGGCCTTGGAATACCTTGGGTACTGCTTTCTGAAGTATTTCCGTTCAGGTAAATTTTGTGTTTTTCTTCTTTGATGTATATATAAATGTATATGAATCTTTAATGTTATAGTCGCATCTGTAATTTGTACTCTTATACTATTTTTGACTTGAAGTCTGTTAACATTTGCTTCTGTGAAAGTAAAGATTTTTTCTAGAAATAGACGAAGTTTTAGTGGGTGTAGGAACATGCACAATGAAGAGTTCCGTAGTTGGAAAGAATTTGTCCCAAGAACAAACTTAACATTGCAGTTAAAAAACTGACTGCCTCGTTGGTCTAGTGGTCGCAAGCGCTACTGCTGAAAGTGTTATTGGGTTTTTCTATCTGAAATTTCTCAGTAGCAGCCCGGAGTCTGGATTATTTCGTGCCCGGTTGATGGCAATAGGCTCGCCCCCTATTACATGGGACTTAAACATAACTGGCGAAATGTGGGTGTACCTGCTACAGGGACACCTCTGCCCAACCCTTCGGGGAAACAAGGCGTGATGTTATGTAAAAAACATGTTCTCCCATACATTCCAACTGCAAATGTAAGTTTGTACGCACAATATTCAGAGATTTACCATGTTATTTTAAGACCATATATTTCTTACAGGTTTTCCTGTAATCTATGAGTAAAGAACCATTCTCTGTATTTTTTTCAAAATTTACGGGTCTGTTGTTTCGGAGATAAAGAGCCCAATGGTCAATTTTCATCTATTTTCTTAAATATCTTTAAAAGTATTTATTGTCATTATTTTATATAATTATTATTTTTAAAATTGAGATCCTCCCAACAAGTAAGCCCTTTCATTTGATTTGTCACATGTTATAGTACGCAACACTTTTTTTTTAATTTTCTTATTTGCCCCCCAAAAGTGACCCCCATATTTAAAATTAAATTATTTACGTTACACTTCCGTGTTTAGGTCACAGAAATACAAATGTGTACCAAACAACTCATTAGATTCGGAGCAAATTGGCTGTGACAGAGGACAGACAAACACACGAGTGATCCTATACGGGTTCCGTTTTTTCCTTTTGAGTCCCTAAAAATAGTCTTAAACGTATAAAGTCTGGACATGGTTTTCAGTTTTTTGAGGTTCTAATCATGTAAACCTTATAATATTTATTATGTTTGTGATTCTCTTTACTTGAAACCTCATGTTCTTTGTTTCCAGGAGTCGCGGCATCGCCACAGCTCTAGCAGCAGCTTCAAGCTACATCATATACTTTGGGGCAGCCAAAACTAACTATAATATAGAATATGCCTTCCACCTTAGTGGAACATTTGGCTTATACGCCATGTTCGGCTTTATAGGAACAGTATATCTTTACTTATTCCTACCTGAAACCGAAAATAAAACTCTAGCTGAAATTGAAGCGTTTTACAAGAGTGATAGAAAAATATTCGCTGATGATTTTGTTATAAATGCTTTTAGGAAAAAGAAGCTTATGAACGGTGATGCCAACAAACCGATGCTAGTCAAATCGATAAATTGAACATATTAGAGCAAAATGTATTCTAAATACTTGAACCCAAGATCGATAATGTGATGCATAGTGTCTATATTGGATAGATTCTTGATGTATTTACTGTTTTACTGAGGGATACAAATGCAAAATTCATCAGACAGTTAAGTCGTTTGGGTTCTTTAGTAGTTCTTGTATCTACAATTCTGTGTCTTTTTAGTTAGTTAATTAGTCCTGTTTTCAGTATCCTCTTATACGTAAAAAGTTATACAGGTATTAAAATAGTACTCAACCTCAGGTTTTATTATAGCCATAGTGAAAAATGAAGATATCATCGAAGTATACGTAGTAAATATTAAATAATTCGTCTTATTTAGTAAATTTGATAAGTTCTATGTGTAAATTGTAAGTTGTGTCGACTCAAAACTATTTTTAAGAAGTACTTAGTTCATACAGTATTAGGGTAATTTGTACAAATATATTATTTTGTATTTATTTATTTATCTAGCTTCCTAAAAATAAGCTGTTCCGAGTTAAAGATATTTAGTTGTTATTCTGTCATTTGTACATAGTACTAATAATAATTTGTATTTGAATATTATACTTTGTATTTTTTGGGATTCGGTACAGATTTAAAAACTTGCCATTATGATAATAAAATATTATATTTTATTTACTATTTAATAAAAATCATGTGAACCTCAGATCGAGACTGATCGTGATAAAATATGAATGGATGTGTAAATATTGTTGCTATATTATAAAATAAATTGTTTTCATTACCAACTTTTGTCGTTTTTCTTCCCTTTGCTTGATACTTCCCATAAATGAGTAAAAGTCAAAGATGGCGCCCTGAGGAATACCCATTTCGGTAAGTAGTTAGTTAATACCCATTCAAAAAAACTTAACAGCTTTCATAATGATTGATATTGTGTAGATAAACGCAGCTATCACATCATAGCAGGCAGCGAAGATATTGTAATAGCAGGGAAAAATAGTTTCGGAGCGGTAAGCGTCAGTATGCTTAAGCTTAGCTAAAAAGCGCCTACCAAAACACACTGAGAACCCATACGTGCGTATGTATGCAAGATGCTAACTACGAAATAATTTAAAAAAGGTTATTATAAGGAGATTATATTCTTTTAATAAAACATTTCAGTCGGCTTTAAAATACTGTAAAAAAGTTAAAATCCTAAAGAAATCTCTGGTCTGGCACTGTGTGAAGCATCGCAAGATTCAGCCCACTATCGACCTCCGGTCTCCGGAGGGGAGTGATGTAGCGGTTACACCGCCACATACAAACTGGTTTTGGTAAGTGCAAGCAAGAACTTAAGGTGCTGGACTTCATAATTGTTTGACTGTACCTGGTGAAATACTCTTAGCTTCACCCGCCCCTGATATTGTGTTTCAATTAACTCCATGTATGAATATTTACATTACGAGATATCCAATTATTCTGCCGAGCCTATTCCCAACTACGAGTATGTTGGGGTGGGCTCTCAGTCTAACTGGATGCAGCTGAGTAAGAAAACTATGAGCTATATTATATACTGATTTAATCAATACAAAATATTCACAAACATTAATAACGATATCCATAAATTCGTCTACGTTTCTTTGTCAATGTAATTCACGTCACAGGTCTTTCACATCTTATATTATTGCACGGTGGTTTTGGGTACCACCACGAATGAGATTTTGTGGAACTAGTTTGCTTAGTTCTAGCTTCAGCTACTCTTTCAGCTGTAGTAGTCGTTGTTGTCGATGTTGTTTCAGGGCTGGTGATGATGGTGGTGGTGGTCGTGGTGGTTTTAATATCCGGCTCCTTCAAAGTAACCCTTTCTATTGGAATAGTGACAGTCGACGGTTCGATATAAGCTGTCGTCTCAGTATGAGTCGTCGGCTAGGTATAAGTCCATGGCTCAGTATAAGTCCATGGCACAGTGGAAGTCAAAGGCTCAGTTTCTATTGATGGGTAAGTTGTAGAGGATGACGTAGTTATTTCAACAGTAGTTTTTGTTATTTCCGAATATGTTGATTCTTCTGGTGTATGAAACTCCGTTTCTTCTTTTACTGTCGTAAACCACGAGGTAGGTCTGTCACAAGGTGGTTTGTAATACTGATTACAGTTCTCTTTAATTTTCTCGATCGAATTAGTTTCGATGTCATTTTCAATATAGTCTGACTCGGTTGTGTCAATGAGGACTGTATTGTAATCCGAGAGAGGTGATGCTAAAGTTGTTAATTTTCCATCTGCACAACATACCAACGTGAAAACTGAAAAAAATGCAATGTTTTAATATATTTTTTAATTTTATTGAATTGCTCGAGTGATTTTAACAGTTTTATAATATTGTTTTCAGTATTATAGCTAGGCTTTAAAATAATAACACAAAGCAGTATTCCAAATTAGTGTATTAACGATTTAAACTTTATAATAATTCGTACATACATTATTCATGTTATCCAGGTTCTACGTTTTCTACGCCTCGTGGTAATCCTCGTATGAAGTCTTTCACATCTCTTATCTTCACACATAGTTGGGTACCACCACGTAGTTTCACTATATATTGGCCATCTTGAACTTTCTGGTATGTCAGTACTAGTTATTGACACTGTTACTGTCGAAGTTGATGGTGGGTCTTATAAGTTTAAATAATTTTTTTTTGTTGTAGTGTTAGGTGCTTTAGGTATAGTTCCTAAAGTTTATAATCATAGTGGCAAGTTTTTAAAACTGTACTGAATCCCAAAAAATACAAATATTCAAACAGGTACACAGTTTTTTCCGTACCATCATGCTTTATGCAGTGTTCAAGTTACGATGCCTTCTAAAACGACCTAATGTTTCATAATTAGACTTGAAAGTTAAATCAATAATGTTACAACACTTGAGTTCCTTGACTATGAAATAGCTACTCCCCAACTTTTCTATGGCTACAAGAGCCAGTTGTGCAAATAAATTACTTTGACTTGACTTGACTTTGACTTGTGAAATTACAACCAATAAAGCTGTAGCGGCATAAATTCATCTGAGTTCATGTCATACTGTGGTTTTCGTAAATGGTTTGATGCTCATAGGCAGTCAATACTTAATCATATTAACCAGGACATGCTAAAAAGGAACTAATTCCGACTTTATTACTTTGTTTGACCTAGGAAGTAAAACAACATCTATCTATAATGGCACTAATTGAAATAGTCAACACGAAACAACACGACTCCGATGCATGAGTATGAGACAAATATACTTACCCAATATTTGCATTTGTACTTGACATTACTTTCTGAAAGACAATTGACTTACTTCACACGTTCCAGCCCCACATGAGGACTATTTATTTTGGCATATTTTTTGGGTGATTTGGAAAAAACTTCGAGGCCCTAAACAATACAAGAAACCCCGTTCGGTTACGTATACTTGGGCTGCTGAGGTAAACTACTTTAAGATTCACCCGACCCCCAAATAATATCTATTAGCTCAACTCAATTATAGACAGACATATTTAGAGGTATCTAATAAAAATATTAACTATATTGTTTACTGATTTAATCAATACAAAACAATCACATACATTAGTAGTGATATCCATAATTTCGTTTTCGTTTCTTAGTCGTTGTGATCCACGTCACAGGTTTTTCACATCTTATGTTATTGCACGGTGGTTTTGGGTGCCACCACGAGTGAAATTTTGTAAAACTTGTTTGCGTAGTTTTAGCTTCGGTCACTCTTTCAGTCGTAGTAGTCGTTGTTGCCGGTGTTGTTTCAGGGGGGCTGGTGGTAGTGGTGGTGGTTCTAAGAAACCGGATTTTACCCTTCAAAGTAACCTTTTCTGCTGGTATAGTGTCAGTCGATGGTTCAGTATAAGTCGACGTAGAAGTCGAAGGCTCAGTGGAAGTTGAGGGTTCAGTAACAGTAGAAAGTTCAGCTTCTATAGGCATCCCCATGAACTCATACTTACCCAAAGTTGTAGAATATGTTGTAGTTATTTCAACAGTAGTTTTGGATGTCTCCAAATATGTAGGTTCTTCTGGCATATAAGATTCCGTTTCCTCGGTTACAGTCGTAAACCAAGAGGTAGGTCTATCACAAGGTGGTTTATCATAATTATTACAGTTTTCTTCATTTTTCTCGATTGAATTAGTTTTGATGTCATTTTCAAGATAATCTGACTCTGTTGTGTCAATGGGGACTGTATTATAATGCGGGAGAGGTGGTGCTAATGTTGATAATTTTCCATCTCTGCCACTTATAAACATGAAACCTAAAAAAAAGCAATGTTTTATTAATCAATTGTTTATTGAATCATTTAAGTGATTTTTACAGTTTTATAATGCTGTTTTCATTATTATAGCGAGGCTTCAAAATAATAACACAAAGCTGTATTCCAAATTAGTGTATTAACGATTTAAACTTAATAATAATTCGTACATACATTATTCATAATATCCGGAAAATCTTCTGCGTTTTCTACGCCTCGTAGTATTACACTTATGAGGTCGTTCACACTTATCTATATATATAGTTGGGTACCACGTAGTTTCCGTAAATATTTTGGTTTGTCAGTACTAGTTATTGACTCTGGTACTGTCAAAGTTGATGGTGGATCTTCTAAGTTTAAATTTATCTTTATTGTTGTAGTGTCAGGTGCTTTATGGTGTTCCTAAAGTGTATAATCATAGTGGCAATTTTTTTTAACTGTACCGAATCCCAAAAAATACAAAATGCAAAATACCAATTTTTATTAGTACTACAAATGACAATAACATTCAATGCCTATGTTTTGGAACAGATTATTTTTAGGAAGCTATACATAAATATATTCAAAATAATATACTGTTCAAAATATTATCCTAATACTCATATCCTAGTATTTGGATAATTTGAATTTAATACTTAACTCATAAGTACTTGTAAAAAATTGTTTTCAGACGAAACAACATACACTTTACTTATAATTTATCTAATTTGCTAAATTAGTCGCCAGTCTCTTGGGTTACATTACCAGTCCACAGCGATGCGGAGGAATAATTCGTCGCCATATTTTAGTTAGGTTAGGATATCATATTATTATTTTATTTATTAATTAGGTTTTAGTTGTTATTTCAATAAATATTTGCTAAATAAGACGAATTATTATTTACTTCGCTGATATCTTTCTTTTCCACTACGATAAAAATTGGTGCAATCACTTTTCACTTTTGGTCCGTGTTGTGATAGACCGAAAACTTGGGTAACGACAGAAGTAACACGGTTATTTACTACCGTACCATGTACAGACGCCAGCACATCAAGCTACCCGAAACTGTAAAATTTTCCGAATCAACTTTGTACCTTATTATTCAGTCATAAAGTTGAAAATCCATTAAATAAATTTGACAGATTGTAGTAGCCTGATGTGCTGGCGTCTGTACGATAAAAAGGAAATCATCGACGAAACCAAAAACAGCCAACTGAACCAACAAAAGATGAAAAATGTAAGCACAATTTTACGGGTTGCCAACTTTATGTAGCTACGGCTGGTTTGACATTTCTTTCTATAACGTAGTGCAAAATTTCTTCAAGATTTTCGTGCCGAGGCTATAATATTGCACCTTTTATCTCAAAGGGAATAGTTTGTATAATCTTCAGAGTTGGTTAAATTTGTAAATACTTGCTGGAAAATGTAATTCTCCTAATAACTAATTTTATTATTAATTGGCATTATGGGTCACGGTTATGTATATTTTTCTTTTTATATGAAGTTAGGTTCGCTATTTTCTAAGAAAAATATTGTTCTATTATGATTCGAATCTATTAGTAAAAAACTAAAAATAATATAACAAGGCTACAAAATTTTTAGTAAGAAAGAAAGAAAAGAAAGAAAAAAACGTTTATTTGCGGTAAACATGACGCAGAAAAGTATTGTTTAGAATATAAAAATGAGATAAGGTTGGGGGAAGCATGCGTCACATCCACGTAAATCGGCTATCGCTCAGCATTATGCTACGACCCTATGCAAGACAGAGCCCCAGCGCTGGTTTTCAGCGACAGCCGGCGCCGACGTAATGACGTCAACCGGTGCAGCAAACACATATGACGCTGTACAAGTACAGCGTACTTAAAGAAAAACATATATATTTTTTTAATATAGTGTGATGCAATATACTAAATAAATGTAAAAAAAAGAAATGGACATACATTATTTCTATGTTACGAGAATATCATCCTCAAAAAACGTATTATATTTTATATAGTGGCAACATTTACTCATCAATACAGTAAAATATTATGAAGCGCTTTTTATTGTTTGTCGCTTGGATTTTAATTATTCCCCGTCCCTGACCTCATACTATGGGAAAGCCAACTGAATATATATAGGTTTTAACTAGATACCTATTTATTATGTCCATACACACATAATATTTTCCTAAAATCTCCACCTAGGCATTTATAGTTTTTTCCATACCATCATGCCCTATGCAGTATTCAAATTACGATGACTTCTAAAATTCGAAAATAATGCCATTATTGGATTAATTTTCATGATCACTGACGAGAATCTCTGGATGCAAACAATAATTATGCAGAATGAATTCAAAAGCAAAATCTAAAAGACCTGCATAAAAGAACGACAACTTTATAGGTAACGACCTAATGTTTCATATTTAGATTGTTGAAAGGCAAAGTAATATTAATGTTACAACCCTTGAATTCCTTGAATATGAAATAGCTACTCCCCAATGTTTCTATGGCCACAAGAGCCGGCTATGAAATAACAACCAGTTTATGTCATACTCTGACGTGTTTTGATGCTCATAAGCAGTCATAAGCTAGATGAACATCAATGTATATGTCAATACTTAATCAGGAAATGCTAAAAAGGAACTAAGTCAGACATCATTACTTTGTTGAACCATTTTTTTTTCCTTGTGAGATCCTCATAGATCTATGATCCTATATCGATCCTATATAGATCCTATGTCGGACTCCTACCGACTAAAAGCCCACTGTTCCTTCTAGTACCATGAGTCGGGGACCCGAGAGATACTTGTACTTTCACCGTACCCCCGACTGGTATCAGCCTGCATGCCTGACGTGCCCCATCACCAAGTGCGGCCGATCCCACGACAGGACGTCCTCCCATTAAGGCGCGCATTCGATACTGCGTGCCACCTTTTTGAGCCTTTCTGCTCCAACGACGACACAGTCCCAATTTAGCCGCCCGCAGGCCCCTCCTTATGGATGCCGGAGATCATTAAGCGCCCTTCCACGCTCGGCTGCTCTTCTGGTGCGGGTGGAGTGAGAGGTATGCTCTCGCTCCATTGCATGCATGATCTCCTCACAAAGAGAGGCGACAGCATCCCATGCGTTTTCGCTTCTAACCATGAACTGAACTACGCCCGGAAGCGAGAGATCACCCGCACCAAGTATCTCGACGAGGGCATAGCGCTGTTGGGCCCAAGCTGAGCACTCCTCCAGCGTATGTTGCGCCATGTCCTCGGGGCAGTCCACACAATGATAACAAGCCGAGCGTCCGCTCCCGACCTATGCGACGTAAGTACTTCCCGAAACATCCATGACCAGTAAGCACTTGCGTCAGCCGGAAACTGAGGGTGCCGTACTGCCTCTCCAGCTATTCCTCCATAACTGGCCTGACTGCACCTATGGTGGCGAGGCCCCACCTGGGTTGTGCAAGTCGCTCTATTTAGCCTCGAAGATCTGACGCAGCTCGGTTTTTCGTGTTCGGAATTCTCGGGGAACTAGATGCTGATCACACGCTAGCTTTAACTTCCGCTAGCGATATAGTGACGCAAGGATTTTCACGACCAGATCCCAAGGCATTGACAGGGCATTGATACGGCCAGGAGAGTTGCTGCCTCGTAAGAGATCATACGATATCCCCTTATCACCCTAACAGCCATCGCTCTCTGCGGTCTGCACAGAATTGCGACTTTGCGGGCTGCCAGAGTGTCCGCCCACACGGGCGCCCCATACAGAGCCATGGACCACACGATCCCCTCGTACAGCCTCTGGTAGGAGGCGTTGGGCCCCCCCAAATTGGGTAGCAGTCGCGCAAGAGCAGCCGCAACGCTCATCAACCTGGCGACCAGCCGCTGAATGTGCGGCTCGAAGTCTCACCGGCTGTCGAGGATGAGTCCCAAGTACTTCATCGTCGACTCGACACCGATGCGGACGCCTCCTACCACTATGTGTAAATGCCGCCGTGGCTTGTTCCGAGGCCACTTCGAAATCCAAACGACGGATCCTTCCAACTACCTGCGCAACCCCCGCCGTAGCCAATACGGCCGATTGCCGGTGCGTTTATCCCCGGGCCGTCACCAGTGTGTCATTTGTTTGACCTAGGTGGTAAACGAATATCTATCTATAATGGCACTAATTGAAATATTCAACACAAAACAACAGGAGTCTCCCATGCATGAGTATGAAACAAAAATACTTACCCAATATTTGCATTTGTACTTGACATTACTTTCTGAAAGACAAATTGACTACACACATTTCAGCCCTACATGAGGATGTTTATTTTGGCATACTTTTTGTTTAATTTGGAAAAAGCTTCGAGGCCCTAAACAATACAAGAAACCTCGGTTTGGTTCCATAAACTTCACACGATCCCCAAATAATATTAGCTCATTTCAGTTATAGACAATCATATTTAGAGGTATCTAATCAAAATATTAGCTTTATTTACTGATTTAATCAATACAAAACAATCACATACATTAGTAGCGATATCCATAATTTCGTTTTCGTTTCTTAGTCGTTGTGATCCACGTCAAAGGTCTTTCACATCTTATATTATTGCACGGTGGTTTAGGGTACCACCACGAGTGAGATTTTGTAGAACTTGTTTGCGTATTTTTAGCTTCAGTTACTCTTTCAGCTGTAGTAGTCGTTGTTGTCGGTGTTGTTTCAGGGTGGCTGGTGGTAGTGGTGGTGGTAGTGGTGGTGGTGGTTCTAATATCCGGCTCAATCAAAGTAACCTTTTCTGTTGGTATAGTGTCAGTCGTCGGCTCAGCATAAGTCCACGGCACTGTATAAGTCAACGGCTCTGTATATTCCCACGGTTCAGTAGAAGTCGAAGGCTCAGTAGAAGTCAACGGTTCAGTAACAGTAAAAGGTTCAGCTTCTTTAGTCAAAGTTGTAGAATATGTTGTAGTTATTTCAAAAGTAGTTTCGGATGTCTCCGAATACGTAGGTGTTTCTGGCATATAAAACTCCGTTTCCTCGGTTACAGTCGTAAACCAAGAGGTAGGTCTATCACAAGGTGGTTTATCATAATCATTACAGTTTTTTTCATTTTTCTCGATTGAATTAGTTTCGATGTCATTTTCAAGATAATCTGACTCTGTTGTGTCATTGGGGACTACATTGTAATCCGGGAGAGGTGGTGTTAATGTTGAAGGTGGATTATCATACGGATTAAAGTTTTCTTTATTTTTCTCGATTGAATTAGTTTCGATATCATTTTCAAGATAATCTGACTCTGTTGTGTCAATGGGGACTACATTGTAATCCGGTAGAGGTGGTGCTAATGTTGAAGGTGGTTTATCATACGGATTAAAGTTTTCTTTATTTTTCTCGGTTGAATGAATTTCGATGTCATTTTCAAGATAATCTGACTCTGTTATGTCAATGGGGACTGTATTGTAATCCGGGAGAGGTGGTGCTAATGTTGATAATTTTCTATTTCCACTACTTATCAACGTGAAACCTGAAAAAAAATGCAGTGTTTTATTAATCAATTGTTTATTGAATCGTTTAAGTGATTTGTTCAGTTTTATTATTCTGTTTTCATTATTATAGCTAGGCTTTAAAATAATAACACAAAGCTGTATTCCAAATTAGTGTATTAACGATTTAAACTTAATAATAATTCGTACATACATTATTTATGATATCCAGAAAATCTTCAGCGTTTTCTACGCCTCGTGGTATTTCACCGGTCTATGAGATCGTTCACACTTATTTTTATACATAGTTGGGTACCACCACATAGTTTCTGTGTATGGCTGGCTGTCTTGAAGTTTCTGATTTTTCAGTACTAGTTATTGACTCTGGTATTGTTGAAGTTGATAGTGGATCTTCTAAGTTTAAATTTATCTTTATTGTTGTAGTGTCAGGTGCTTTAGATAAACTTCCTAAATTTTAAAATCATGGTGGCAATTTTTTTTTATTGCACCGGATTCTAAAAAATACAAGGTGTGATATTCAAATACCAATTTTTATTAGTACTATGTACAAGTGACAATAGCATTAAATGCCTGTGTTTCGGAACAGCTTATTTTTAGGAAGCTATATTTTATATAAATAAATTCAAAATAATATACTGTTCAAATTATCCTAGTACTATATGAGTTAAGTATTTGTTAAAAAATTGTTTTGAGACGAAACAACACACTTTACACATAACCTAACTAATTTGCTAAATTAGCCGCCAGTCTCTTAGGTTAGGTACAGTGGGCTGCATCTGGGGTTCCCAATAGATGGAATTTTTCAACGCCATATTTTAGTTTGTTAATAGTATTAGTTAGGTAAGGATATTATATAATTATTTTATTAATTAGTAAGTAGCCATTTAAAAAAAAATTTGCTAAATAAGACGAATTATTATTTACTTCGTATATTTCGCTGCCACTACGATAAAAATTGGTGCAACCACTTTTCACTTTTCGCTCGTGTTGTGATAGACCAAAAACTTGGGTAACGACAGAAGTAATACGGTTATTTACTACCGTACCATGTACGATAAAAAGGAAATCATGGACGAAACCAAAAAGAACCAACTGAACCAACAAAAGATGAAAAATGTAAGTTCAATTTTACGGGTTGCCAACTTTATAATAGCTACAGCTGGTTTGACATTTCTATCGTAGTGAAACATTTCTTCAAGATTTTTGTGCCGTGACTTTGAAATTGCTCCTATTTATCTCGAAGGGAATAGGTTCTGAGAGTCGGTAAAAATTGTGTATACTAACTGGAAAAGGAGATGGAAAATGTTGGGCCCAAGTGTAATAAGTTGAGAAATGATCTAAAAATTAGTCATATTTTTTTATCCTTGAATATCAAAAATCTGCTCAATTCTTTGCCTGGAAGCGGAGAAATATGATAAAGATAGTTTTCGTGAGATCATCGATTATAGTAATCGATTACACAACTGCAAAAAGAAAACCTACCCACTTGGTAGCACTAGGTAATATAGTTAACTCAAAGTAATTAAATGCACTATATATACTTTTATACAATTTATGGCATTTAATTTATAAAAAATCATTAATTACTGAAAAACCAAAATAATGGTTGTCAATTTCATATCGATTAAAATCAGTATCGATTAATGTGACTGGCATTACATATTCTGCACTGGCAGACTGACATTTACAATTTGACACATTAGTGGTGAGTCATTCTCGAATTTTTGGCGACCGAAACCGTTTTCACGACGACGCAAACGGTTAAAAGACGAAACTTATCCAACATGGAATAGAATCCTCCTCGAATCCTATTCGTCGAGCCCAGTTTCTTACAACTAACAACGATTTGAAATGTATGAAATGGTTTTTTCGCATCACGAACGACAGCATTGACAACCGGTTATACATTACTGACTGTATTTAATTTCAAAGAGTTCACTTTTTAAGAGTTCACTTTTTATTGGAAGGACTGTTTTACGAGTGTGGTAGATAGTTGAATCATTGTACCCGACTGTATTTTCGTAGATGTAAAAATGGCACCAAGTAATTCGAAGACTGGTTTGTGCAATGAAGACTGTTTGAAGTTGAACTCAGGACGTAAAACGGTTTCATCATCACAAAACGGTCTTTGTAAACGGTTCATTGTCGCAACGCCCATCCCTACTAGAACTAGACAGCTGTCACTTATTTCGTATTTTCAGATGTGTTTTGAGTGCTTTCCCAATTATTTTTCATTTTCAACAATCACTGCTTTGATTTTTACGGATTCTGACCCTGCCTACCTTGTACGACCCTTGCTTTCACACTGGATACCGAAGATCGCTCAAACGATTGACTTGGAATTGTTGTAATGGATTGTTTTGGAATTGTTGGATTGGATATTGTTGAAACTATGGATCGCTATGTGAATTGTGGGATAGCAACTAGTCATAAATTCACACCATTTACATCTCGTTACTATTCAGGCCCAAGAGTGCATGTAATCGTTTCAGTCTCCTTTAATTCTCCTAATAATTAATTTTATTATTAAGTAATTGACATTACGGGCCACGGTTATGTATATTTATTTACTGATATTTTTACGTATTAGGCCTTTTCACATGAAGTTACTGTATCTTCCAAGAAAAACATTGTTCTATTATGATTCGGATCTATTAGTGAAGATCTAAAATATAACAAGGCTACAAAATTTATAGTATTCATCAAAACAGTAAAATACTGTGAAGCGCTTTATATTGTTTGTCGCTTGGATTCCAACTATTCCACGTCCCTGACCTCATACCTTGGGAAAGCAAACTGAATATATAGGTTTTAACTAGATACCTATTTATTATGTCGTTCTTAATCATTTGTCAATATATAATATTTTCCTAAAATCTCCACCTGGGCATTTGTAGTTTTTTCCATATAGACCATCATGCTCTACGCAGTATTCAAATTATGATTCCTTCTAAAATTCGAAAACAATGCTTTTATTGGTTTAGTTTTCATGATCACTGGCAAGAATCTCTGGATACAAACAAACATTGAAAAGATATGCAGAATTAATTCAAAAGCAAAATCTAAATTACCTGTATAAAAGAACGGCAACTTCATAATATGAAGTTATTAGGTCGAACATATTATGTTTGACCTAATGTTTCATAATTAAACTGTTGAAAGTTAATGTAAGAATGTGACAACATTTGAGTTCCTTGACCATGAAATAGCTATTCCCAAATTTTCTATAGCTACAAGAGCCGGCTGTGAAATTACAACAAATGAAGCTGCAGCGGCATAGGTGATAGGCAGGTAATACGGGCTGGTAACCGCAATTCCATGTCAAAGCGCGTATTTTGCGTACGGGTGGGAAAATCGGTTATTCGATCCACCCCAGCTCCTCAAAGAAAGCCAGCAACGCCTGGTATCACTGACAATCTCACGTAGGGTACCTGGGTTACCAAGTAAACTGCTGCTGCAGCGGCATAAATTCATCTGAGTATATGTACTCAGCCGTGTTTTGATGCTCATAGGCAGTCGCCCCAAAAGCTAGATGAACATGTATATGTCAATACTTAATCATATTAATCAGGAAATGCTAATCTATCTATAATGGCACTAATTCAAATATTCAACACGAAACAACACGACTCCCATGCATGAGTATGAGACATATATACTTACCTAATATTTGCATTTGTACTTGACATTACTTTCTGAAAGACAATTTACTTATTTCACACGTTTCAGCCCTACATAAGGACTATATATTTTGAAATACTTTTTGTTGCGTTTGGAAAAATCTTCGAAGCCCTAAACAATACAATGAACCCCGCTCGGCTTCCTCTATATTTGGGCTGCTGAGGTAAACTACTTTTAGCGTCTCTCGACCTCCAAATAATATTAGCTCATCTCAATTATAGACAGACGTATTTACATCACGGTAGGTATCCAATCAAAATATTAGCTATATTATTTACTGATTTAATCAATACAAAACGATCACATGTGATACATTAATAGCGATATCCATAATTTTGTTTTTGTTTCTTAGTCGTTGTGATCTTTGTCACAGGTTTCTCATATCTTATGTTATTGCAAGGTTATTTTCAAGATAATCTGACTCTGTTGTGTCAATGGGGACTGTATTGTAATCCGGGAGAGGTGGTACTAATGTTGATAATTTTCTATCTCCACAATATATCAACGTGAAACCTGAAAAAAATGCAATGTTTTATTAATCAATATTTTGTGATTTGAGTGATTTGTACATTATGCTGTTTTCATTATTTTAGCTTGGCTTTAAAATAATAACACAAAGCCATATTCCAATTTAGTGTATTTACGACATAAACCTAATAGTAATAAGTACATACATTATTAATGTTGATATCCAGATAACCTTCTGCGTATTTTACGCCTAATTGTGGTTATCCACGTATAAGGTCTATCACATCTCTTATCTTTACACATCGTCGGGTACCACCACGTAGTTTCAGTATATCTTGGCAGTCTTGAAATTTTTGGTTTATCAGTACTAGTTGTCGACTCTGTTACTGTCGAGGTTGATGATGGATCTTCTTTGTTTAAATCTATCTGTATTGTTGTAGTGTCAGTTGCTTTAGGTGTAGTTCTAGTCTCTTTTTGTGTTGTGGTTGTTGTCAACGGTATTTTTGTAGACGTACTAGATGCTTCAGTTGTTGTTGTTGTTGGTGGACTAAATACTTCAGTTGTTGTTATCGGTGGATTAAATACTTCAGTTGTGGTTAACGGTGGATTAAATACTTCAGTTGTTGTTAACGGTGGACTAAATGCTTCAATTGTGGTTAACGGTGGATTAAATAATTCAGTTGTGGTTAACGGTGGACTAAATGCTTCTGTGGTTGTGGATGGCGTACTAGATGCTTCAGTAGTGGTTGTAGAAGCTGTTTCAGAAAAAAAGTTATGTCACGGACAAATGCAAATATTGTTTAAATATATTTGCCTCATATTCATGCATTGGAGGCGTCTTGTGTATTGTTGAATATGTCAGTTAGTGCCAATATTAGTAATAATGTCGGGATTATTTCCTGTTAGGGATTAGTATTGACATTGATGATTTACACCTTCATTATAATTGCAATCCCAGCAAAATCATCAAGCGCGTAAGGTGACTGCCTATGGACATCAAAACTCTTACGAAAACACAAACACAGTTTGCGATGAACGCAGATGAATTTGTGCCTCTGTTGGTTCCTAGGTTCTAATTTCACAGCCACCTCTTACGACCATAGACAACTTGGGGAGGCTATTTAACAGCCATAGAACTCAAGTTTTACATTTATAACTTTGATTTTCAACAGTCTAATTGTATTATCAAATATTAGGTCGTTACCTATGAAGTTGCCGTTCTTTGGATTTTGCTTTTGAATTCATTTTTAATCACGTTGTTCCCTTTTCTTACCTGCATGGATTTTCAGTATTTGTTTACGTCCAGAGATTCTCGTCAGTGAACATGAAAATTAATGAAATAATGGCTTTATTTTAGAATGATGGTGACGTATTTTGAATACTGCATAGAGTATGTTACGGAAACAACTACAAATGCCCAGGTGAAGGTTTTAGGAAAAGATCATTTAATGACAATTAATAAGGAACGATAAATGAAATAAGTATCTAAGTTTAAAGTTATATTTTCAAAGTGCCATGAAATAGTCGGCCAATGGTCAAATGAGGTTAAAAACGTGGAATTGTTAAAATCAAAGCGACAAACAATAACAATCGTTCCATACTATTTTACTGTATTGATTACCATATTTTTTTTATCCTTGTTATATTTATATAATTCACTAATAGTTCCGAATCATAATAGAACAATATTTTTTGGACGATACAGCAACTTCATGAATAAAGACCTAATACGTCGTCTAAAAAAAAATCTGTTAATTAATATATATTACCGTGGCTCCGAAATAGCAGACATTTTAATGTCGATTAATAATAAAATTAATTATTACGAAAAAAATTACCATGCAATTTTATTTAAAAAAAATCAATTTAGTATGTCTAGCTATATACCGTAATATAGTTATATGAAAGCAGTTTATAACTGTCTTACTAGGAATATAACTATGATACGAGCACGATTCAGTAATATAACTATTAGGACACTCCGACCAAAGGTCAGGTTAGGTTAGAACTGTGACCAACTACGCGCGAGCCGAGTGAGCGCTACGTCTAAATTGGTCGCAGTAACAAAATTAGGGCACTCCGACATTAAGGCGCGGCGCCCACTATCAGTGGGCATCGGTGCGGCTCGGTACAGCTCGGGCGCTTTAGGGCGGCTTCGGGCGCCTGAGGGCTGCTTTGGGCGGCTTCGGGCGCCTGAGAGCTGCCTCGGCAGTCGTAAGCATACCTAAGGACGCCGGGGCTGGTTTCGGGTAGCTCGGGACACATTTTCGTGGCAGACACGTCGCAGAACAGTCATAACGTTCACCACGCGCGCCTTCATTAGCTTGGCAACACCCAGAGGAAAATAAAAGGCAACAGCCTCATTAATTACATGTATAGGTTCGTTTTATTTATTTATCGTAAATCATTAAACAAGTTATGAAATTCTTCGAAAGTACATCTTTGCTTCCAAAGCTTATTCACCCAAAATCTTCTTTTTTGCCTTAAGCCTCTTTAGGAGTATGAGGAACAGGGTGTAAAGTTCAGTCATCCACCATAGAAAAGGGAGGATCCTCCGACCAGACGGGTGTTGTGTCTGGCGGGCAACTGCCCATCGGTTTGAAGTTGAAATCTTGTATGTATGTCGATCGCTCGGTAAACTCTAACTGCGCGATGCAGGATTTGTGTGACGTCATGTCTATGATGCGTATTCGTATGTGGCGGTGTAACCGCTACATCACTCCCCTCCGGACACCGGAGGTCGATAGTGGGCTGAATCTTGCGATGCTTCACACAGTGCCAGCTGTGGTTCCAGTGAGTCGGAACCAGGTGCTGCATAGTTCACGGTGGGTCGGAACTTCCTATGGTGATTGCGGCGATTGTGGTGATTTCCCAGTGAGTCGGGGTGATTGAGTTGACTGCGGTGATTCCCCAGTGAGTCGGGGTGATTGAGGTGATTGCGTTGATTCCCCAGTGAGTCGGGGTGATGAGGCTGAGGGTGATGACCAGGAATGCGCGTTCGCTGCATGCTGGTGGTCAGGATACCCATTGAAGCCGTGGGTGCTGGCTGTGTGACTCGCCTCACGAAAGCTTGCGGGAGTTATGATGATGATGACGTCACACCGAAGTAATTGCACGAAGGCTGCGTTGACGTTCATACTCGGGGTCACCAATTTAAGAGTATGAGGAACAGGGTGTAAAGTTCACTCATCCACCATAGAAAAGGGAGGATCCTCCGACCAGACGGGTGTTGTGTCTGGCGGGCAACTGCCCATCGGTTTGAAGTTGAAATCTTGTATGTATGTCGATCGCTCGGTAAACTCTAACTGCGCGATGCAGGATTTATGTGACGTCATGTCTATGATGCGTATTCGTATGTGGCGGTGTAACCGCTACACCTCCAAGTTTCTCTTCTTCTTCAGCAAGATGAACAATGAGAACTAAGTCCCAATCCACCATTATAAATACACACATACAACTGTTTTCACGTAACGTTACGACTGCTCGTCGACACGTCGTACGTGTCTGCCACCCGAATTATTCTTAGTTTTGCCGAAACCAGCCTCGGCGTCCTTAGGTATGCTTACGACTGCCGAGGCAGCTCTCAGGCACCTGAAGCCGCCCGAAGCAGCCCTTTTTTTTTTTTTTTTTTTTTTTTGGGTGGGAAATTATCAAATAACTTCTCCCGCTCTGGGTGGAGCGGGAGGGCGTGTCAGACTCTTACTGACTAAAACCCACCCGTGTTCCTTCCTATGCCATGTTGCCGGGGGCCACGATTTCCCTATCGGTTTTCTTCGAACCCCCGGCATTGGCATTGGCCCTAGCGGACCCCGTCAATTCTGCTGACATCTCTTTGAGGCGCGCGTGGAACACAACGCGCCGTCGACCCGGGCCTGGTCCTTATCGGACGGCGAGCTACCCATTGCTCACCGTCCGCAAGCCCGCGCCTACGGTGGCCGGAAATCTTCCTGCGATTCCCGACGCCCAGGGCGTCTCCTGCTGCGGCGGTTAGGGGCGCGAGGGCGCGAAATTTGCCTCTCCCTCACGCGCTCCGTCTCCTCCTTCGCGAGAATTACTGCTTCGCAGAAAGAGGTGACGGCCTCCCATTTCCTCTCGCTCCGTAGCATGGCCCGAATCAGGGCCGGACGCGAGAGATCACCGCCGCCGATCGCATCCACGAGGACACGGCGATGCCCTGCCCAAGCCGGGCAGACCTCCACCGTATGCTCCACCGTGTCCTCCGGGCGATCCACACAGTGACGACACCCGGGCGTTTCCTCCCGCTTTATTCTGAACAGGTACCTCCCGAAACTGCCGTGTCCGGTGAGCACCTGCGTCAGGCGGAAGGTGAGGACGCCGTGGCGCCTCTCTAGCCACTCCTCAAAGAGGGGCCCGAAGCAGCCCTAAGGCGCCCGAAGCCGCCGTAAGGCGCCTGAAGCCGCTGTAAGGCGCCCAAAGCCGCCGTAAGGCGCTCGAGCCGTACTGAGTCACACCGATGCCCACCGATAGTGGGCACCACGCCTTAGGAACCGGTTTTATGTAACTATATTACGGTATACAATATGTAAAAAAAACCTGTCCGATCCGAAAGGGTCACATAGGTACTGCAACAGCATTACCAAAAAGTTATAAAAAAAATGTAAATAAAAAAGTTACTGCAATTTAAAATTTACATTTTTGGTACCAAAATTACCCAAAATCCATTAAAAATTAGCAAATTTTCATCAGGGCTATAAGTTAGTAGACTTGTAGACACCCGCTAAATGACTGGCGCCCGCATTGCATGTAATAACGCGGTAAAATTTCCATTGAAAAAAAGGGGCGATTTTTTTTATTTTCTGTCCAAATTACGACATAAATAGACTCTCAGTACGATACACATCCTCACGGATCGGACAAGGTTTTTTTTTACATGTTAACCATCTTACTGCGACATTATACAACCTTTACCGACTCTCAGAAACAATTCCTTTCGAACTCAAATTATCGTGGCAATTTCAGAGCCACTGCAAAAAACTCATGAAGAAATATTGCACCAGGAAAGAATAGAAATGTCAAACCAGCTGTAGCTATGTAAAGTTGGCAACCCCAAAAATTGTGCTTACATTTTTCGACTATTGTTGGTTCAGTTGGCTGTGTTTTAGGTTTCGTCGATGATTTCGTTTCCACAGTACCTGGTACGGTAGTAAGTAACCTTATTTCTCCTCTTGTTACCCAAGTTTTCGGTCTATCACAACACGGCGCAAAAGTGAAGGTATCAATTTTTGAATCATCGGTAACTATTGGAGTTGGGATTACGGAATTTTTTAAAGGTCTTGAATATTTTGGTAATAACTTTTTTATTGTTGTACTCTTATTCACCAATCTCAAATTACATATTTCGCATGATTCAATGATTTCACAAGTTGAACACTCTCCAGAGCTATAGTGTGAATGATCGTGGTAGTCAGTTAGTTCCTGTGAGTCAAAATATTGACCACGGGGAGGTGTCGTTCCTTGTGGATGAAAATGTCCTGGAATAGGTGTTGGTGGATGAAAATGTCCCGGTACCTGTGTTGGTGGGTAAGTATATACAGGTTGCGGTGTTGGTGGATAAGTATATACAGGTTGCGGTGTTGGTGGATAAGTATATACTGGTAGCGATGTTGGTGGTGGATAAGTATATACAGGTATCGGTGTTGGTGGATAAGTATATACAGGTAGCGGTGTTGATGGATAAGTATATTCAGGTAGCAGTTGTGGTAAAGAAATATAAACAGGTAGCTGTTCTGGTGATTGATCATTCTCATTTATCTTTTCTGGTGATTGATCAGGCTCATTTATCTTTTCTGGTGATCGATCATCCTCATTTATCTTTTCTGGTGATTGATTATCCTCATTTATCTTTTCTGGTGATTGATTATTCTCATTTATCTTTTCTGGTAATTGATCATTCTCATTTATCTTTTCTGGGGATTGATCACCCTCATTTATCTTTTCTAGTGATTGATCAACCTCATTTATATTTGCTGGTGATTGATTAACCTCATTTATATTTTCTGGTGATTGAACATACTCATCTGTTCGTTCTGGTGAGTGAACGTATTTGTGTGGATTTTCTTGTACAGGTGATATAGAATAAATGCCCTGATTCGGTAACTCATTAGCGGCAAAATCATAATAATTCTCAACTGGTAGTGAAATCGTTTTTAATGTCGGTAGGTCATAATTCTCCGTTGTATGAGGTATGTTTGGCATCGTTATTGGCGTTTCTGGTGGCCGTAAAATTATTTGAGGAGGATACATTGTTGGTTCTTCGCTTTCCCCTGATGTTGGCGATTTATGTGGAAATAGTATCCATTCTGTAGTTGGCGTTGTTGTTGGAGGTCGAGTTGCCCATGGTGTTGTCGGTAAAGATGGTGGCAGGGGTGGTGACGTATTTTCCTCATGGGGAGACCAGTTAATCAACGACGGAATTGATATTGTTGGTACTAGGGTTTCTTCTGATGTTGGCGGTAAAGTTGATGGTGAGGGTGGCAACGTTTCTAGTGTATCTGAAAACCATATTATCCACGGTGTGGTTGGCGTTGTTGTTGGTGGTCGGGTTGCCCACGATTTTGGCGGTATAGTTGGTGACGAGGTCGGTGATGATTTTGGCGGTTCCGGTGGCCAAATTACTGTTGGTGGGGGCGAAAAAATTGTTGTAGGTGGCAGGGTTTCCCGTGATTTTGGCGGTTCAGTGAATGGTGGGGGTGGCAACGTTTTTGGCAGTTTCTGGGACCATAGTATCCACAGTATTGTTGGCGTGGTTGTTGGCGGCCGGGTTGCCCATGATGTTGGCGATAAAGTTGGTTGCCATGGTGGTAAAGTGTTTGGCGATTCCGGGAGCCAGTTTATCGTCGAATGGATTGGCGTTGTTGGTAAGGAAAAAGCCTCACTAGAAGGATATTTATTATACGTAAATGGTGTTGGCGGCGGCGAGGAAGCAGTTGTGGGCGCTAAACTAACTGGAAATCGAGTTTTCTTAGATTTAATCTTCTTCGTCTTCTTTGGCTTCTGCCGTTTCTTTTTCCTCCTTTTCTTTGTTGATGCTTCTGTAGTAGACGTAGTAGTAGAAGTGATCGTTGAAACACATGGCGCAGCATGGCAGCATGGCGCAAGCGGAGTGTTCGGTGCACATGGTGGTGGTGGAGTGTTCGGTACATATGGCGCTGGTGTATTGTTCGGTATACACGGGGCCGGTGCTGTGCTTGACATCTGTGGTGTAGTACCAGTAAAGCAATGAACCGACTGTGTAACACACGGTGCTGGGCGTTGGTAAGAGAGTGGCGGTGGGTTCTTTACATCCAATTCTGAATTTAAGCAAAATAGCTTATAGGTTTCTCGACAATCTGAAAATTCATACATTTTTGTAAGAAAAAGTAATATATTGTACAGCGAAGCGATTTTGATTAATTTTAAATGAACAGTTATATCTGTGTTCATTTAAAATTAATCAAAATACAGACGAGTATTTAACTTTCAACATCAAATTAAAATTGGCTGCAGTCTCAAATTGTTAAAATGTATTTGACTAAGTATTTATTTATCCTACTATTATATGTTTTATAAATGTGAAAGTTTGGATGTTTGTTACTCAATCACGCAAAAACGGCTGAACGGATTTGGATAAAATTTGCCACACAGATAGTTTATAACCTGTACCCTAATTGCGTAATACACGATCAATCACAATCTGTTTCGATTTGAAACAGATTGTTAATGGATTGCTTGCGTTCAAAAAACGTTTAATGCCCTGCGCGTGCAATACAACAATGCTTTTAGGATACTGCTGTCGCTGCCACGTTTCTGTAGCGCATCAGGGACGTTTGTTTTTATTTTAATTTTTTTTTTTTTTTTTTTAATTTTTTGAATTGTTCTTTGTTTTATCTTTTTATTACGGACGCTTCTAACGTGCACGTCTTTCTACATTGTTCTCACATGTATAATTTCAACATGAATGATGTAACCAATATTTTGTAACAATTTTTTATTTAAAAGAGTGTCCGTGGAGTTTCTTGCCCGTTCTTCTCCATAGGTACCTACCTACTACGCTTTGGAATGGGCAACTAGCTTCATACCTATTTCTGACTGACCGATTCCTTGACAATTCAAAAGTGCCTGTAAATGGTTTAATTGAAATAAATGCTTTGAGTTTGAGTTTGAGTTTGAGTTTGCAGCAGCGCGTACAGATGACTTCTTTGCAATCATGCGTAAAAGATCCGCGTCACTACTGCGTCACAGTGACAGCAGTCTCCTGAGCATTGTTGCTAGTAAGACTGAAGGCCACCTGATGGGGCACCTGTGCGCAGTACATGTATTGTTGCCAGGTATCTCCAGAAGATGGCTTAATAGATAGTGTTCTGTAAGTTGTGTTGTATTATTGTTATTGTTTCTAGTTGTATAAGTTTGTCTTAATTAATTATACCAACATAGTTGAAAGTAATACTAACAAATTATGGGTAATGTGCCTGATTCAAAAATAAATAAATAAAAAGCTGGAAAAAAAAAATCTGCTCAACAACGTAAATAACGCAATGAATGTTGTTGAACTGTCAAAATGAAACAATTTAGTCATAATCGTTCACGAAAATAAGTTACGCAATTAGGGTACTGAATATAACCTTTAACTATGTGTACTAGTTTTACTTACTACTTTTACTTTTTATCCAGTTAGTACGTTCCAGTGAGATCATTTCTGAACTCCACGCGGGCGAAGCCGCGGGCAAAAGCTAGCACACCAACAGTACAGTCACTTCCAATTCAAATATTAAAAAAACAACTAATATAAAGTTGGCATTTCAATAACTATACAAATCACAAGTATGTATGAATTTGATATAATTATCATCCCTTATATTATACGAGTAATATTTGTATATGTATTTATTTGTTTGAGAACAAAACAAAAGAAAAACAAGAATATGGAGAACTTTATTATAAAAACACCTATGTACTATACCCATTTTTGCAAAAAAATAAATTATTTGATTTGATTTTTTTTTTATTTGAAAATAGAACAATTAAAACTAGTACTACTATAATTATTGCATTGTTTTAATTTTATTGATTAGTATTTATTTCATTATAAGTTATTTTAATAATTTTCGTCGTTAGGAATTAAGATTTGGAGTAAAACTAAAACCAAAGTTAAATTCACAATAATTTTTATTTAATGAAACGGAAAATCTTCACTTAGACATTAATTACAACCAAAATCTTGTTGCCCTCCCGAACAAGGGTTACTTTGCGCTGCAGAATGTTTTCTGAACCCTGAAACAGGACAGATAACACGTTACTGTTAAATAAATATTAAGTTTGATCTATAGTTTTACTCCAAAATTAACCCTAACGAATGGCCAACTATTTCCAAAACTAAAGACCCTGTATATTTTCCAATAGAATTTTAATTGTTATCCGCCTTAATAAGGCGTCGATACCTCATCATCTGTTACGACGCCTTATTAAGGCGGATAACAATTAAAATTCTATTGTGTCTCGTTAATGACAGTTGAAGGGAACAGCTGCTGATTTTTAGCGTTTTAGTAAGAACCAATTAAAAGTTCCTAAAAAAGATTGAAAATTAAAATTAAAAAAACAGCATTTTTTGCGCTGTTCGAATTTCAAAACGACATATTCAAATAAGTATGCCAACCGAAACGTGTTTCTTTGTTTAATCAGATACAAAAAACACGTACAGAACACGTGATTCAAAAGTCTTCGAGAATCACGTGTTCGAGTTGCTGTTCTTGTTCCGCCAGTGTTCTAATTTTTGACATCTACATTGACATTTCAATCCATCTGGTGATTCCTTGAATGTAGCCCGCGAAATTCAATATTACTGAAGTTTTATTACAAAATGTAGCGCTTTTTTATTATTCAATAATTGTCAGTCATTTCTTATTGTTTTAAATACCTAGGTATTATTTTTGCTGCAGGCGCACAACTTAACAACTTTTAAATGTTTTGTAATTGTATAACTTTGTGTGAGCAAGCATACCTAATTATGTTGACAACCATTGGCACACTTTTGAATAGGGACACATTAGCACACAGATTCAAAACTAAAATCATGTGACATCTCCCACTTTTTTTCATCGAAGATGTACAGTTCGTGCCAATAAAGATGAGACTTGACACATCACGTGGTTTGACTTGCGCAGTAGACGATTTATGGGTCTCTTTAGCGGTATGAGATCTGCGCCGGGGCGTCATCTGGGGGGGCAAAAAGAGCGGCTTGAGGCGCAGTCAAGTCTCATCTTTCGTGGCGCATATTGTGAACCCTCTAACATATTATGTACAGTCGTTTAAGCTATTTGGTCTACAGGCAGCTAACTTGCAACTACACTACAATATTTCTATTTTCTTAATGTCCCTCGGCAAACTTCGTGTTTCGTCAGTCGTCGAATTTCTATCAGTTGCCCTTTGCACTTGGTGCAAACCGGACGCTCTCAATCGACTTGGAAGTATACTGGGTGGCAGGGACATCGACACGAAAACTGTTACCATGGTTTCAGAACATGATTCTGAAGCCCCTTGCGTTGAAAGTTTTCGTCAGTTATTTTAAAAAAATCTGGGTTTCATAGAAATGTGCAATACTTACGCGGTCAAAATATATGGAACAACAGATTTTTTTTAAATAACCGACGAAAAATACTTTTTTAACTTAATGTAATTTATTTTAAAATGGGAGGAAAGCTGGCACGACAGTTAGGAAAATAGTTTTACAGTTCTTTATAGTTCACACGGAAATTAAAACAAAACAACAATAAAGTACTTAGTTCGATCGAATAATTGGATTAATTGATGAACATGGAAATTAGGATTCGTTTATATTCAGAAATGCGATGATTCCCGAGGGACATTAAGAAATTAGGAAGACTGTACACTGTTGTGAGTGTACTGCGGGGTAATTGCGTAACACACATAAAATGGCAATTGATCACAATAGGTTTAATTTTGACAGTTCACCAACGTTCATTGCGTTATTTACGTTACTAAGCAGACGAACTTTTCAAATCAATGAAGCAATGGATTAGCGATATCCTTCAAAATTCTAAAATTGTGATTGAAAGTGTGTTACACAATTCAGGGTTCCGAGTAGTCAATTATTTTACATCACTCTCTTAGGTATACGGTTTAAAAGTTATTACGCAGACAATAAAAAATAATATTGGCAGTATAGTGGAACGATGGATAGTTTTGCTTGAGTACTAAATAGCTTGTTCGACTATACCTAAACTGCGTGATTCTTTTGTTGCGAGGGTACTACAGTAACCAGTCTTAGTCAAGGATGCAAACGGAGACGACATTTTGAAATTAAGGGCGGATTTCACCATTTAAATTGAACGCGATAAGCACATTTAGACCGCGTTTAAGAGCTGTCAGTGTCATCATTGCTGTGGAATATTGACACTGACAGCTTTTGAACTCGGCTTAGATGTGCATAGAAGATCAATTAATACATACGTGCACCGAAATCGCAGTTGTATTCGTACATGTCGCACTGGTCAAGGAACGTTCGTCGACTGCAGCCATCCTCCGTTGCCGCACATACCATGCTCTGGTCGTGTATGCACACTGCTGCCAATTGGCAGTAGTTTATTGGCTGAGAGAAGGGATGAATTATTAGTAAATCCATCAAAATTATGTAATTCATTAAGGTCGTAAAGAAAAGTTAGAATGACATTGACAACATTTTTCAATGCATCGCACTAAATAAGTAGTAGGTATTTCAACGAATAGTCTTTCCCAAGAAGACCTATTACCATTTTCTTATGTAAATACTACTAGAAACACTCAGAATATAACCTATGATAAATGTTTATAAATAAGAATTAGGTATATTTGAGCTTGTTACTAGGAACCACTCCAAAACGTGTTGTTAAATCACGACAAACATATTTTTAAATACTGGTTCAACCTTGCTTCCTTTGATGCATAAGGCATGTAATATTTTGTAATTGTATTACCTGTCAACGAATCCATTAGTAACATCGCAAAATAAACGTTTATTATTCTACAAAGGAAATCAGTACACTAATGGCTCTACTAGCTAACTATTGCTGATACGTGTGTCACTGTCAAGGAACAAATCACAGCTTCGTCCATACTCATCCCAGTTCGACCTCGCCCGCTTTTTTATATGCTATCAGATGCAAGGATACAGTTTGTCGAAAAAGTGCTACGATGTAGAAAATAAAAATACTCTTTGTCTAAATAATAAATACTGATCACGTATTAATTTTACTATGGCAGTCTTGATATTTTTCCATATATTTTTTAACAAAATTATCTACTTAGATTCCGTGCAAATAAGTAGCTATTAAGAGCTCAACTGTCACTAATGAGACGCAATAGAATTTTAATTGGTATCGATCTCCAGGAGAGCTCGTGACAGTCAAAGGGTTGATTAAATATTGCATTTTTAGAAATTTTACAATAATTAAATTGAATTAGTGTATATACAGACTATGGTTTTTTTGCAGAGAGCTTTAATTATTGTACAAACTGGGTGTAATTTTTTTAGAAAAGTTTAAATTTTATTGTGTAATCAAAGTTTTAATTATTGTACTTAGGAACTGTGACTTTAAGAGAATAGATAAGCGAATGGTTCTTTTAAACGAGCCTATAATACCTGTGTTGTTTATTAATGTTGATTCTATTTTAAAGATGTTGAAAAAGCACTAATAGTACCTACCTACCTACTGTTAATTTTATACCGCGTATTATGACTGAATAAAATAAATTAAAATCATACATAAAAATCATCAATAGGAGGAAAGCTGCTAAAGTCGCAGACACGAAAATAGTTTTAGAGCTTTATATAGTTCACACGGAAATCAAAATAAAACAACAATAAAGTACTTAGTTCTGAATTCAAATTATTAAACACGATAAATTTAATAATTAATGGACATGGAAATTAGCATTCGTTTTTATTCGGATATGCGATGATTACCGAGGGACAGTAAGAAAATAGTCAGACTGTAGTTAGATATATACGAACCGGGCGAGTTCAAACTGGGGATGAGTATGGACGGAGCCAGAATAAAGCGGATTAACCTAGTACATTATTTTGAGGGGTGCCTTATCTTGCTTCACTTTTCGCATTTGTAACTGGTTAGTCTGTTACCGAAGAAGACCACAGCATTATCTCGTGTTGAGGAAGAAGTACTATCGAAAAAACGCATATCTAAGCAGTTTGAAAACAAAATCCCGTGCACACGACCCTTTTTTTCGCAGGTAAGCGTTATCATAGCGGCCGAGCGCTGCAAGCAGAAATAGTCCTTACAGTGTACTCAGCTCTGTGGTGATGTTCTCCTGTTTAGCACTGGGGAAGGTTAGTTATTTTGGGGAAATATAAGTTAAATAAAAATATGTAAACATTACATAAGTCAAATGCTGCTCTGTCCAATGTACTGATGTTAATACTGAAACAAACAACACAATGTTTTTATCATCTTTAAATGGCTGACAAAAGTCGGAATAAAAGGTATTTCAATTTGATTAAATAATTAAACAAATCAATTTGTGATGTGTCCACATAGATAGGAGGTCGTGGCTTAGTAATAACAGCCGCACAGGTCGATCCATCAGATTAAGCTACCCTTGCCGGGGTTGGTACGTGGATAGGTGACCATCATTACATACCGAGACTCCTCCGTGCCTCGGAAAGTATGTTAAGCGGTTGGTCCTGGCTGTAATTCGTAGATCTTTACGGGTCGTCAGAAGCCAGAAAGTCTGACAACCAGTCTTACCAAGGGGTATCGTATTACCCTGTTACAGACGCTCCGTGTAAAATATTGGTATTCAGCTGCATCTGGTTTGACTGGTAGCCGACCCCAACTTATTTGGAAAAAGGCTAGGCAGATTGATGTGTCCACATAGATATCAAAACGGAAGTACCGGAAACGACATACAATAATTTCTTGAATGCACTGCGACTTAGGTTGTAAACAAGGTTCGAGTATTGAGTGGTACATGAGTGTTTTTTTTTTCGGGTTGTAAATTTTCAAATAACTTCTCCCGCTCTGAGCGGAGCCGGAGGGCGTGTCAGACTCTTACTGACTAAGACCCACCCATGTTCCGTCAGTTGCCTGTATGTTGCCAGGGGCCACGGTAACCCTTTCGGACAAACCCGCAACCCCGGCAGGCATCGGCCCTAGCGGACCCCTTCATTTGTGGGCCTGGTCCTTATCGGACAGCGAGCTACCCATTGCTCACCGTCCGCAAGCCCGCGCCTACGGTGGCCGGGAATCGGCCTGAGACTCCCGACGCCCAGGAAGTACATGAGTGAGTGTCAGTGATACCGCTGACGTTTTTCATTCAGGTACAGTTTTAAAACAAACTTGACCGGGTGATTAAGTTGGTACCGTAAAGGGTTTTAGGATACCGATTTTTTCTGTTTTTAGTTTTCTGCAGTAACTGCAGTTACGCTAACATGATAGAGAAGAATAATTTGACTGTGAACAAGGATGAGCTGATTAATGATGGATTGTGTAAAAGGTGATATGGCTAGAAAGGGGAGGTGAAATTAATGCACCACCTGATCTTCAAATGTATCACCACAATACACATTTTCAAACATTCATACATCGTCAGAGACAAAAATATTAATAATAAAATCTTACCCAATAGAATAAATAAGATCATTTTATCCAAACATTGTTCAATGTATTGTTTTCAACAGAGCGGCAGTTAGCCGTTGACTGTAACCTATCGATTTTGTATTACAATAAAATATTTATGACTCTTTCACTGATTACACTCATAAAGTGAATTGACTTCACAACTTACTTCTTTGTAGTTTGGTTTGTGACCACATTGTGTATACTGTTAATTACTGGAAAATGTATTTGTTATCTTTTGTTGGCAAATAAAGTGAAACATTCTGAGATAGGATTCGTCAGGTTTCAAGAAACTCCAGAGCAATTGCATCTATGAGTTACAGTTAAGACCAGGCACTCTAAAGACAATTTCCACGCAAACTCCGCCCCCATGCACCTCACCACTCCACCGTATGCTAAACGCTAACACATCAGTAATAAAGTTAAATATCGCGTGCGCTCTTTGATCGTGTTCGAGCACGAAACTAAATGGCGTAAGTCTCAATTCTTATTTAGTTTATAGCTAAAGTAATAATTGATCTAGAGAAATAAACTATATTTTCTTACTGTGAATAGGTACTTATTTGAAACATACAAGCCGATGAATCTTGATTTTATTTAAATAATCTTCAAAAAAAGACAAGATTTTCGAATAAAAAATGAATCGAGCAAAAATGTTACAGTGACGTAACTGTCTTGTACATGGAAAAAGAAAGATCCAATAAATCATTTTCTAAAGTTCCATTTTGATTGAATGCGTGACTTTTTCAGAATATTAATGCAAATTAAAATAAACCATTTAGGGAGCCTCCTCTTAAGATACAAGATTAAGAATAAAATTGGCTATAGTTTGACCGAGACCGCTGGTCTGCGCCTTTAGTATGTGCACGGCGAGTCGGGGGGCAGTGCAGGCTGCTCATTCGTCAACGCTGTCCGCCTCGCCTTGCATTCCTAAAGCGCGGGAACTGCGGTCTTGTACAAACTATATATGATGCATGTTTTAAAAATAGGGAAGGATTGCCCTTTTGCAATCTAGTCTTTAACCGACTTCAAAAAAAGGAGCAGGTCTCAGCTCGTTGGATTTATTTTTATTTTTATGTATGTTCCCCGATTACTCGAAGACGGCTGAACCGATTTGAAAGAAATATTTTTTGGTTAAAAGGGTATACTTTCAAGTTGGTCCCATTGTTACAATCTGATGATGGGATCTTGGTGAAATCGAGGAAACTCTTCAAATATTATAGGCACACCTATAGCGATTTGGGTATTTTTTATAGTAACTCGTGCATTTGCTCTCGAAAAGCACCATTTGGTAAAGTGGAACTGATGATGAAGGACACAGATGGCCACCGGAACTACTCAATAATATGTATTTAATGGGTTGCAATTCGATTACTTTAATATGGTTGGTAAGCAATTGATGCTTGTCACAATTCATATGGTGCAGTGGAGCTGATGGTGAAGTACAGACGCCAGCACATCAAGCTACCCGATACTGTCAAATTTTCGCAATTAACTTTAACCCTTATGCTGTAGCAATAAAGTTGAAAATCTATTAAAGAAATTTGACAGATTGTAGTAGCTTGTGGTGCTGGCGTCTGTACCTGGAGGACTCCTCGGCAATTAAAGTCCCTGCATCGGGAAAAGCAATATTTTATAAAAGGTGATGAGCAGTTAACATTATTAGATAAATTACAAACCAACCCACTAAAAAGTGAAAAAATAACTTTAATTTCGGAAGTCGGTGACAAAAAACTTAAATACTGATCCAAAGACACCAACTTCCGAAATTAAATTATTTTTCACATTGTAGTTTGGAAGTCGGTTGTATTTTTGGTAAAAAAAAATATATCTTAACGTGTCGATGGTAAATATTGTTTGAAAAGAAGTTTTGTTTGGCCCAGTACGTACTCAACAACGCTAACATCATTCGCTGACGCAGATATTAGGTCCTCACGTGTACAGGTGACAAGGCCTGCGACGCAAGATGAAAGGTGGCCCATGAGCTGCAGAGAGACGCCGCATTTACATTGGAGATTTGAACCATCCGAGTAACCCCACCTGTGGAGATTATCTTTGCTGCCGCCGACGATCTTATTCAGAAAGTACGAAAAGAAAGAAAATACGTTTATTTGCGATAAACATGACGCAAAGAATGATAAAAAAAACACGTAAATGACAAATTGGGGGAAAATATGCGTCACATCCACGCAAAGCGGCCATCGCTCAGCATAATGCTGCAACCCCATGCGAGACTGAGCCCCAGCGCTGGTTTTCAGCGATAGCCGGCGTTAACGTGATGACGTCAATCGGTGCAGCATATACTCGTAGTGAAATAACAAATCAAAAATAAAATAAATACAATACTTAGTCTTAATTAAATGTTTATACAAATATAATATTTAAAATGGTAACATTTCGTTCCGACGACTTTTTTTTTTTGGTACGGCCATCTCGTAGTTGACCTCTGAGATCATGAATACTTAACCGGGCTTTCCTGTGGGTGCCTTAAGCTACTACACTTAAAACCTCCAGCCAGGTGTTATTCAACTATGCTAATTAAAAGTAGTTGAACGCTCGCTAAGGGCACCCCCTGTGGGGTACGAACCTCGGCTTAGGGCGTCAACCGAGGGAGGACATCAAGGATGGGACGGGCTGGATCAAAGTTTTGATCATGATTACTAGTCGGGGAATTTAAAGCTACGTGCTCAGCTGCAACAACTGCTGGCACCTCGTTATCGAACAAGGGTCGGGGGGGATTACCATTTACTCGGGGACGCGGTCGCGATCGCAAAGGACCTCGGCGGTGAGGTCGGAATGACGGGAGGCGTCTGTTTTTGTACACTGTGCTGGTTTCCCTACTGCTCTCCTGGAGAAGGGTAATGGGGTCGTCTCCGTCGACGACTCACGCGCCGCAGACTTATTGCAATCCGTGCGCGTATCTGTCATAAAACTATTTGCTTGACGTTTTGACATATTAACATCATTATAACATGGTGCAATGTAATGAATGTTATGTTATGATGCAATGCATAATAAGAATAATAACACTTGGATTCACTACAACCGCTTCTGAACTCCGAAAATTAGGAAAAACCAGTTAAAATCTATCCTGCAATTAACTAATTCATTGTTAATCTCCACTGATTAATGATCAACTTTGATACTTTCTAAGGCCTGAATTCCTCTTAGGTACGCTGATGTCGGTCGCGTACGTCGCCGTCGGTCGCGCGTGCGTATATATGTCATGGCCAGATCTTAGAATTGATCATTTCATGAAATGATCGATAATTTCATGAAATGGTTGTGTTTCATGAAATGGCCAGCTAAAATTGACCATATCGTTTAACGTCAACGTTTAATGATATGTCAGTCGACGTTTGGCCATATCATTAAGTAGGGTTCATGCAAATATTACTGACATTTATTACCATTTCATGAAATGATCAATTCTATGATCTGGCCCCGACATATACATTGTGTTCAGCACCATACTGCGACGCTGACGTTAGCGGCGCGTACGTACGTACATTGCGTACGCGACCGACATTAGCGTTAAAGGAATTCAGACCTTACAATCCTCTTTGATATCACTTTTGTGAAGTTATATCCGTATCTACAGTCCAGCAATCACTATTTTTATTTGTTACCAGCACGTCACATAGATACAAAGCCGTTGCTTTGAGCATTACAAAGAAGTGTAATTCTTTAGAATCTCATGCAAACGCTACATGTCTCTATATTTCTATTCGTTGTGCCTTATTGTTTCTTTTTTAGTCAAGGTTTGCGAAAACAATCAGTCTCTGTTGAAACTACATAATAAACGCTAAATTCTGAAAGATTGGTCAGTAAATCCTGTTCAGGCCCCAAGAAGAATGTTCATAAAATAATCGCCACAGAGAATCGAGTTTAGTGATTGTAGTCAATCAATTAGCCTTTTCCCAACTATGTTGGGGTCAGCTTCCAATCTAACCGCTGCAGCTGCAGCTGAATACCAGTATTTTACATGGTGCAACTGCCTATTTGAGTTAGTGATTGCAGTCGTTTGTTGTTATTAGGAGAAGAAAGAAGAACCCTTATCCTCTTGAAACACATGTGAACCTAGATAAATATGTACATGCCTATGTAATATGTGACTGCCTCGTTGGTCTAGTGGTCGCAAGCGCTACTGCTGAGCATGAGGTCCTGGATTCGATTCCCGAGTCGGGTAAAGTGTTATTGGGTTTTTCTATCTGAAATTTCTCAGTAGCAGCTCGGAGTCTGGATTTGTGCCCGGTTGATGGCAATAGGCTCGCCCCCTATTACATGGGACTTGGGCCTTTATGGGGCTGGCGAAATGTGGGTGTTCCCGCTACAGGGACACCTCTGCCCAACCCTTCGGGAAAACAAGGCGTGATGTTATGTGTATAAATATGTACATTTCAAGATATCATACAGCAGAGAACCATAACGGAAACCAGAGAGACTGCATAATTATGATGAAGTGCTGTGCATTCAATTGTAACGCCAGTCTTGGCTTTCAATCTCCATGAAGCGGCAGCCATGATAACAATTTTAACTGTTCCAATGATAAGAGAAAGCAGTGGTGGCCCAGTGGTAACGGCAGCGACTTACGAGTTGTAGCCTTCGGTTCGAACCCTGACAGGCGCTTTACTTTGTGTAAATTATTTCATCACCATTGCTCTCAAAACGGTGAAGGAAAACATCTTGAGGAAACAGGCATGTCCTAGAACTAAAAATTCGAAGACATGTGACATCTACCAACCCGCACTGGGCGCATGTGGTGGATTACGTACGCCCCACTCCCTCTCACTGAGACGAGGCCTGTGTCTCAGCAGTTGGATCATTATAGGTGGATTATGCTAAGCCATTGATAAGAAGAACCTGAACCTACTAATACTTAGCTTGGCTGAAAACGATCCGTTATTATTTTCTCAAATACAGGGTCAAATTAAATTAGGTAGCGAAACTCCACAGACGTAATAGGTATCGACATCTAAATATTTTAAAATATGACGATTTTTTTGTGGAGACACCTCTGTTATCGTAGACACTTGAAATATATATACACGTATGCATACATAAACTCACGCCTTCTTCCCATGGGGGTAGGCAGAAAGTACAGAACGCCACCTGCTACGATCCTTACATACTGCTTTTGCCTCGTTTACGTTCATACATCTGGTCATACACGCACGCCGGTTGCGAGCACTACGCACCTAGCCTTTCTTTCTTTCTTTCTTTCCAGTCACATCTGCCTCGTAAATACGTTTTGTTAGCCGCCTTTTATTCATCCTCTCAACATGACCAAACCATCTCAGCATACCCTTTTCAATTTTTGTCACTAAATCTTCGTTTAAATCACACCGCTGTCTTATTACGTCATTCCTCAGTCTGTCATTCATAGTCAGACCACACATGCTTCACAAGGAACGCATTTCTACAGCATTTATTCTACTTTCATGCTTCTTTTGCCACACCCAACATTCACTTCCATACATAAGCGTAACCACCAGCACACCATTGTGAACAGCCAGTCGAGCCTTTTTGGACATCAACTGCTTGAAACACACACACACACACAATTGAAAACACACACTCACACTTGAAAACACACCCCCACGCACTTGAAACACACACACACTGACACTTGAAACACACTATCAGTTTAAAAAATCAGTTTTTTTTTTTGGTAAACTTCACAGACTTAATTGATATCGATTTCTTAACACGATGAAACAAAAGAAAACAGATTTTCTAAACTCATAGGTACTTCAAGTAACAACTCTACCAGCGGTCGTTGATCCCCAAAAAAATTATTTTTTTATTTTATCATGTTTACATTATCGATACCTATCTATCACGTCGGTGAAGTTTTGCTAGCTAATTTAATTTGACCCTGTATATTGTGGTGGCTCTTTATAAAGAGTTACAAAGATCTACCAAGAGTGTTACTACTATCCTTCAATCAGCGCACTCTGGGCACTCAAGAGCGCTGCCAACCTGCTGACAGGCTTCTTCACCACAGTAACTGATTCTGGACTAACTAGGTTTGAGAACCTGAACATGATAATCCGTTGTCATTGTGACGTTAATCCTGTCCATGGAGAATGTGTCAGTGACATCTAAACAGTCTGGCGGTCACTCAATCGGTCGGTCTTCAATAAGACTCAATTTACATTGCCACGGAACGGATTGGAAGAGAATTTTTGTATCGATATTGTACATAGCAAAATGAACTGTACGTCAATTGTCTAACGTATAAAGTAGATACGAGCTTGTTACTGCGAGTATTCCCGAGAATATGCGAGTAGTCTCCAAAAGACGCGCAAAGCCCACGTTCACACGGACGTAAAAATATCGCGGCGGGATTTTATCGCGCACTGGATTTTCAGCTCTCGTTGTTAAGCCGACCGTTGAGAATTCAACTGAGTGCATCCCAGCGCGTCGAATACATAAAGTTCATTATGCTTTGTACAAAAATTCCGTTCCATTCCGAGCAAAGTAAATTGAGCCTAACAATACAAGGATTTATTTTTATTGACGAAGTGTCTTTTTTATTTATTTAGGATTTTACTAACGCTTTTGAGTCATTATTATCTCAAAGAAAACCGAATAAATAAATAAGATATCATTATTTTAATCAGCACTTGGTTTTAATTTATCCAAACGAGTTAAAAAAATGTCGGTAAAGTGGGTCATGTTCTACCATCAAATAAGTAGTAATCTTATTGTTGTTAAGGCTTTTCTATATCATGAATTCATGATGATGCTCCCTAAAAATAACTAGGTCAATAAGATGATAAGGTAATTATTATGATAAATGAGATAAGTACTTGGCCGAGATTCGTTTTTCCTTGCTACAATTACCTTTTGCGTACCTAATAATCAGCCTATCATGTTCCCACTGCTGGGACATATGCCTCCTCTCTGTGCGAAGGACTGGGCCGTAATCCACCACGCGGGCCCAGTACGGATTGGTTGATGACATCATTTCTTCGAATAATCAGTTCTAAGAAATGCCGGCTTCCTCACGATGTTTTCCTTCACCGTTTTGAGAGCAGTCGTGATAAAATAAATTACACAAAGTAAAGCGCCTGCTTGGGTTCGAACCTACGACCTTAAATTGTAGTTCTTAATCTCCCAATGGCCAGAACCTAACGGTGGCATGACCTTTAACCCTCACATGTACCACAATTTTATAATTTCCTAATCTTAAGAGGACAATAAGAAAGAATAGTGACATATTGCCAAACCGATAATATCAACTCTTTTTTAACTATCCACCTTTTCAATAACCAGTTCACGTAATTGGCACTGAAATTCGGGTTAAGTTGACTCGGGCCGAGCTGTCACTGACCCACAAATTCTCCTAATACAACCAAACGTTTCGAATTCGGTTGATTTTTACATGCAAGTAGCTTTAGTAAACAAGTCGTTAAAATATAATAATTAACTATTTTGATAAATTATACTTAATTAAACAAACGATGAATAAAGTGTGCCTACTACTTAGGCATACTTTTTTTTTTGGGTGGGAAATTGTCAAATAACTTTTCTCGCTCTGGGCGGAGCGGGAGGGCGTGTCAGACTCTTACTGACTAAAACCCACCCGTGTTCCTTCAGTTGCCTATATGTTGCCAGGTGCCGCGGTATTCCTTTCGGACTTTCCCGCACTACGTAGGCAAACCTGAATTTTTTTGTTAGCGTGACAACTCATTCTTGACGAATGCTGTACACCGCATCTGTAAATATTGCCAATTGTTATCAAAAGGCTGTGTGGCCGTCGTTTGTCTTATGGTTGCAAGCGCTAGTGCTGAGCCTGAGGTCCTCAGTTAAATCCTCGAGCAGTGTTATTGGAACTTCTCAGTAGCAGGCCGGAGTCCGGATCAAGCCCAGTTGATCGCAATCTCGCTCGCCCCATATTAAAATAAAAATATTTTATTTCACACTAGCTGCGCCCCGCGGTTTCACCCGCAGAAGTCTCGATCCCGTAGGAATATCGGGATAAAAAGTATCCTATGTGTTAATCCAGGTTATAAACTATCTGTGTACCAAATTTCATCCAAATCCGTTCAGCCGTTTGAGCGTGAAGAAGAGACAAACATACACACACACTCACAAACTTTCGCCTTTATAATATTAGTGTGATAAACCTACATGGGCACTTATTAAACGTCAGAAGATATGTGCACGGTTCGAATAAGTCGTTTCTTATGGAGAAGAGTCGGCAAGAAACTCCACGGTTACTCTTTTAAAAATATAACTGGCGAAACGTGAATAGTAATAACACCTCTGCTCGACCCTTCGGGGAGTAAGTACAGGCGTGATGTTAAGGATCCATCGACGAATTAAGATTAAGAAACGGTTTGATAGTTGAAAGATTCACGTTTTAAACAGTTAGTATTTCGCTTGCCTTGACAGTGCAAGGCTGGCGGGTGCTGACTTACTAAAGAAAAGTTATTGCCGCTAAAAAATGTCGGATATATTATTTTAAATTAAAAGTTTTATTTTGTATCTACAAAATGATATTATTTGGTGTTTAGTGTTTGGATTTTTTTTTTAATTTTTATATTTTTATTGTTGTAAATAATTTAAGTTTTTTTTTTTAAATACAACTTTCAAAATGGTGTTCAAAATCACAGAAATGAAGGAAGTGGTGGTGGTACCTGTAAGCAGGATAAGATCGTTTTCGGCACAAGTAAGTACTTATTTCATTATTAACCTTAAAAAAAACAAGGCTTGAAAAATAAAGTTCACTAGGTACTTTTTTTTCTCGTTTCAGTTCTGGGTTTTTGCAGTAGGGTTTTTTTTAGTTTTTTTTTTTAAATAGTTTTCCTTCTTAAGTGGAAAGTTTAGCATCATAATTTTTTAAGTAGGGCCTTCATAAATGGTCTTAAGATAAATCATAATACCCAAATGAGTAACAACTGTAGATTGAAGGTTGCGGGAATATGATTGCTGCTGGAGTTATGACGATGCTTGGGGGACCCCAGGCGTATATCCAACAGAGATGTCTTGAATGGTGATAATATGATGATGATACGAACACTATAAAAATATCAACAACAAAGTCATGCAATTTACTAAAATTGTCAAGTCAGAAAATAATGTACCTACACGATAATTATTTTAATCATATATTAATAGCTAACACAGAAGTTAAAGCCGGTTCTTTAAGGTACTACCACAGATTACATATACTACTACCTATTACATAAAGGAGAAGCCTATTGTGTAATTAGTTATAAATTATGCCCGAGTTATTAATTGTGCCAATTTATGCCCGAGTTGCTGTAGGTAACTCGTATTCAGACGGGAGGGCAAATCTGCATCATCTAGACATTATTATCTATAATTATGTCTATTAAAACACCGTGTCTATTCATCGGGTAGTAACCAAAATTGCCTATCTTCAATTCGATTTTTCATGAAGCTTAGATAAACGCCGGGCGAAAAGTTTCTGTGGTGGGAAGGGATTGTGTTTTGTTTTCGTCGTGTTTGCTGAGAGGGGTAGGTAAGGGTTGCGCGGGTGAAATTTGATTTTTTGCTTGCTTTATACGCCCTCTTAACTTAGCCATCTTTCTGAGTCCACAGCTAAAAATAAGCAGATATTGATAAAAGATAAATAACAACACAAAGCGTTTAAATTGGCAAACAAATGACTGGAACGCATTAAAATAATAAGATTATGTTAATAGTGAATTAATATTAATAAGCAAGAAATGCGCTTAATGTATCGTACCTATATCTACAAATAATTAATCCCAAACCTGAAATCGCTGAAAATATTCAGGTCCATACATTTTCCGACAAAAACTGCTTTGCAGTTTATTTTATTTATTTGGTTAGCCAACAATTATTTACACAATACATTTAAAATAATTACCTTAATAGTAGGTTAATAATAACCCCACCGCCATATCTCTACGTTGACGTCGTGGCGGGGCTTGCCCGCTCCGAACACTAGGTCTGTGCCGGTAGAGTTTACTTTGCCGGAACAGGTCTGGGATGAGGAGCCAGACCAAAAGAGATACAAAAACCCGCAGGGCAGCATGTGGCGAGCTGTTGGGCAGTAGCGACCCCAGGGACCCTACCTCCCGGGAGAAGTCTTGTTCCTCACCCTGGCGTGCCTTATTGGCCGGCTGGAGTGAACACTGACGAGGAACGGAGCTCCCACCTCATTCTTGCCTTTATTGGCAGGCTTGAGTGGAGATTTGCAAGAACAAACGTGCTTGGAGGAAGGAAGTATTCCAGTAAGATGCTTGTAGGGATCTTGACCGTACTTCCGGGATTGTCCTGATAGCTGTGGAATACCTCTCCACTCCTCTTAAGCACCCCAGGACATGTTGCCCTCTTATCGCTACGACACTTTGTGCTAGCGATCGTTTTCGGGGGCCCATTATTGAGTGTGCAAGTCACCCCCTTCCATTTTATCCGTGTACATATAAAACATTGATTAGGCAAGGGTCATAGTCCTTCCATAGTTCCAGGTCACCAGTCAACTTAAGCCACCCAAATCCATAGTCCAATAGCTTTGTTTCCATATCCTGCAATAGTCCTACACCAACCGGGGGTTGTCCTTGGGTGCACTGGCATATTTACATAATACATACGGGGATAATCGTCGATTGGTGCCTCATTCCATTTAAAATTGTCTAAGGGGTCTCTGCGAGTTGGCTTCGGCCCCTCGTACGCCATCCAAAAGACCGAGACTCCATGGTCCCGAGATATTAAAAATATATAAATAATAATAATATTGTTTATTTATCCAAATAATACACACAGACACAGTTCAAAACAAAGTGGTAGAATACAATAGTATAAAAATGTAGCTTGTGCACAGAAGATTTAGGTTTACCAAAAAAAGTCTATGCATACAAAAAATAATGAACTCTGTCTCTTTAACTATGAGACCTGTACCCTAATTGCGTAACTTATTTTCGTAAACAATTTAGCCTAATTTGTTTCATTTTCACAGTTCAACCACATTCATTGCATTATTTACGTTGTTAAGCAGATTTTTTTTTCCAACTTATGAAGTAATGGATTAGCAATCTGTTTCAAATCGAAACATATTGTGATTGTGTTGTATTACGCAATTAGGGTACTGTATCTTAACACTTTGAAGGACAGTACACGAGACACAATAGAAGTTTTATTGTTATGACGCCTATGGGGAGACAGTGATTGTTGAGGTCCATTTATAAGTGCAACAATTACTTACAGGCTAACACAACATGCACCATTAATGGTTTTACATAATATTACAAAGCTGATAATAATGTTACTTAGTCCTACACCAACCGGGGGTTGTCCTTGGGTGCACTAGCATAGTGCGAACAGGGATAATCGTCAGTTGGTGCCTCATTTCATTAAACACGTCTAACGGGCCTCTGCGAGTTGGCTTCGGCCCCTCGTACGCCTTCCAAAGGAAGGGACCCAAGGGTCTCGAGAAATGTTAAAGATGTTACTTACGATTAAAGTTGTTTGGCAGGTGATAAGTGAAAATTAAACTGTAACATTACAGATAAAATAAAATAAAATTGTTTGCCTAAAGCGATAAAATTTAGGGCACAGCATTTTTTTCGCGATTTACGAGTTTGTCCCACCGTCAAATTTCTTCATAAGGATGAGTAAAATGACCACCCCAGTTTCAGATCCGACCCCATTTTAATGCTACTTTCTATCAACCCGTGACATTAATAAATCTTCAATTAATTTACAATGTCTTTTGTTTACTATATTTAATTTTAAGTCCCAGCATGTGTATGTAGCAATTAAAGAACAGAATTTATTACTTAGCTTAGCAACATTGTCATTAAGTCTCTCATTTGTATAGAACTAATCAGTTATATGTTAATTAGGTCCACACGTTTCGACGACTCAATGGTTGTTGGGTTTATATATTTAACAGGTGGCAACTTGTAATCAGTTGAAATATTCGTCGTTAACAGCAGCGACCGAAAACCTTTATAAATAACGGTACAGGTATCGAAGAATTTTGGTTTTTTGGTCACCTTATTGGTGATATTCTTCAGAAAGGCCAGGTGCGTAGTACTCGCAACCGGCGTGCGTGTATGACCAGATGTATGAACGTAAACGAGGCAAAAGGAGTATGTAAGGATCGTAGCAGGTGGCGTTCTGTAGTTTCTGCCTACCCCCATGGGAAGAAGGCGTGAGTTTATGTATGTATGTATGTTCTACGTATAAGGTTACCGTTATATAGGTAACCAAAAAGAAGAAACACGTTACCAGAGATTTAGGTTACCGGTTACATAGATACAGGCGATGCGAGATCTTTGGGATATTTTCTTCAGGCTATGGTATCGGTTTCTTTGCTTTATGAGTTGGTGAAAGCCAAAGAAACGATGGATGAATTGTGTGAAACATTATAATTATGATTAGAAAGGAGGTTACGGCTAATAGATAATATGTATGGAAGAATTAGGCATGCTGCTCCGATGACCTCGTATAAATTCAAACTCAAACTCAAAGCATTTATTTCAAATAAACCAATTACAGGCACTTTTGAATTGTAAAGGGGTCGGTCAGTCAGAAAGATGAAGAGTATATGTAATCTGTGGATGAAGCTAGTTGCTCATTCCAAAGCGTAGTAGGTACCTATGGAGAAGAACGGGCAAGAAACTCCACGGACACTCTTTTAAATCAAAATATGGTTTCTAAAATATTGATTACTCATTCATGTTGTAGTTATACATGTGAGAACGTTAAAAGCGTTAAAAAATAAAACAATTCAAAAATTAAATTAAAATAAGCCGTGGCAGCTGTGAGATGATCAGTCCCTACTGACAGCGCCCGTTCACGAACATGACGAGAATTGGGACAAGGGTAACAGGACAATGATGACCTCCGACCCAAACGTGATCAGTGATCGGGTCGTTACGATCCTTCCTTCCTTTTGCTTCTTTCATGTTCATACAACCAGTTGCTCGGAACTGATGAATGTATTGCATTCACGAGTTTGTTATGTAATCGGCTACCAACAAAACCTTATACACAAGATAAATGAGTAGTCATTCTCATTTTCATTTTCAGATTATGTCATCATCATCACTAAAAAACCGGCCAAGTGCGTGTCGGACTACGCACAATGAAGGGTTCCGTAGTTCGGATGAATTTATCCCAAATACAAACTTAACATTGTAGTTGAAATACATTTTCTCCCATACATTCCAAATGTAAATGTAACTTTGTACGCCCAATATTGAGAGATTTACCATGTTATTTTAAGACCATAGACTTCCTAAAGGTTTTCCTGTAATCTATGAGTAAAGAGCCATACCATGTATTTTTTTCAAAATGTTAGGTCCAGTAGTTTCGAAGATAAGGGGGGGGAGGGAATGGTAAATTAAAATGATATAAAAAATATTTTAAGATCCTGGCAACAAGCCCTTTTATTTGATATGTCACACGGTACTGTTTGTACTGACGAACATTCGTCCATGACTACCATACTTATATCAGCTTCTACGCGGGACTTCCTAATGTTACTTAAGCTTATTAATACAGTTATTGCTATGCTGTTTTATTTTACATTGTTGATTGCTATAAAATAAAAATATAGAGAATAGCACTACCCTATTTCTTCCCATGGGTGTCGTAGAAGGCGACTAAGGTACTTACTAGAGAATGGGCAGCAGCGTTCTCTAAGCATTTTTAACACCATACTGCGATCGCCAACCCGCCTGCTAAGCGTGGCGATTATGGCATACCCCCCCCCCAAAAAATTACAAGCACCAAAAAGGATGCGGAAAGCACAGAATCGGTCGAAGTGGCGGTGCTTGGGGGAGGCCTATATCCAGCAGTTAACGTCTTTCGGCTGAAATGATGTTGAAATATTATTTGTAATGCCAACGACGTGACTATTATTGTGTGTTGCAGTTTAGTTAAATTTTGTTTGATGTAATATGGGTTTTGCCTGAATTAAATGAATTTTATTTTTATTTATTTATTTATTTTTATCATTATTGTTGTTGCACTTAACAACGCAAGTTAAAAAACTGACATGAAAATGGCTGTGGCTGTGGCTGTGAACGCGCGCGCCGATTGTCCGGAGCCACGGACATACATAATACTAAAAGTCTGTGTATACGCCATACACCAACTATTAGTATATCGTCACTGGAAAGGCAAAAATACTTAACGCCATATAAATAATCTGGCGGTTAAGTAATTTTGCCTTTCCAGTGACGATATGTATGTCCGTGTCCACTTCGCCACTTTGTGACAAATAGGTGTAAGTGTCTTTATATACTTACTATTGGCAAAAATTGAGAAATAAACAGAAAAAAAATCCTACCAAACCTACCTAAAAAACTGCTACCGACAATATATGTGAATAGCTATATATATTATATCTATGGTTTTTAAGCGCGGCCTTGACTAAAAGCGTGTAATTTCGAAGACAATGCTCTAAGTATGGGCGTAACGTAAATGGTTTTATCATTGTAACGTTTTCTCGTCACATTGTAACTAGTATACACTAGGTACTGTATGATTTAACTCGTGTTTCGGGAAACTAAGCAGATTTTAGCAAAGGCACAGATTACATATACTGCAAAGGGCAAAGTCGAAACAACTCTCTCGCTCAAACACAAAGCTTTTATTGCAAATAAACCAATTACAGGCACTTGTGAATATTGTCAAGGGGTCGATCAGTCGAGTTGCCCATTCCAAAGCGTAGTAGGTACCTATGGAGAAGAACGGGCAAGTAACTCAACGGAAACTCTTTTAAATCAAAATATGGTAACAAAATATTGGTTACATCATTCATGTTGAAACTACACATGATGGAATAACGCATAATGTTACCGTAATAAAAAGAAAAAAGAAACAATTCAAAAATTCAATTAGATAAAAAAATAAGCGATGACGGCTAAGAGATGACCACTCCCTACTGACAGCGCCCGTTCACGAACATGACGCATGGATACGGAACCAACACAAGTAACCACTAAAGGGCTTGCTACACGGCTGCCAACCGCGTCCCAACAGAGATGACCTTGGTGGTTTACAACCGTGTAGTTGGTGGTTTACGACCAAATTTCAAACAGCTCTGCCTAGCGCCAATCAAGGTCACCTCTGTCGGAGACGCAGTTGGCAGCCGTGTAGCAAGTACTTAACGCTACTAAATTAAGTACTTCTTGCAATACTATTAAGTATAGCAAAAAGTTGAGGTCGTCTTGGTTCAACTAAGTGAGCAATCAAAAAACGTACAGATGGTACTTCAACATCAAGATAATCTTCGATACAGTTTATTTTTTACGATTTCCGTAAACTGCTTTACTTACTGTTTGTTGATAGTGTCCATGAAAGTGAAACAGGTACTCAATTATATTGATTGAATGCCTTCTCAGCTACTGATGACGCCCTCCCGACTGAATTCCGTCACGGTGGCCAATCTCAACGGAGATTAGCCAAGTACAAGTGTGTGCGCAAAAAACACGGGTACAATCTGTGGTTTAAAAAAAATATTTCGCTCAAAAAGAATACAATTATTCACTCCTATGAGGAAAAACATAATAATTAAGATAAGCGACGGTTTCGCTTGGTAATAAACTAAAATTAAGTTAGATATATATAAAAACGGGAAAAACTTACAATTCATACATTATTCATGTGTTGCTTTAATAACATCTTAAAAGTTGGAAGTGATTTCGATTCTTGAAGAACCCCGGGGGGCTGGCCGCCGAGCTGAACTCGTTGCTGGCATGGCTAATTTGTATGCTATTTAGTAAAGTTATTTATTTATTTATTTAGTTTTATTCATTTAGTATTTATTTATCTAGTTTTTATTTATTTATTTACATATTTATTTATTAAAATGCACGATGATTTATAACGAAAACGAGCGCATAAAATTCCATGAACAGACTTTTGGGCGTTAAGATATTATGGAAAAACTACTGGATCTATCTACTCAAAATGAACTTTTGAATAAATTACCAATTTTTCCATTTTTATTCTCCATAAGTTATTTATTATAATTTGTGTTGAAATATGGAAGTTTGGATGCTCATAACTTCAAAACCAATTTTTATTTTTTATTTTGCTTCCATACAGGCCTAGATGCAGGCAATGACGAGACAAATTGATATTCTTAATTTTAAATGAACGTACACCGTTAAACAGACGAGTAATCACCAAACTACGTTTGTATGGAAGAATGACCGGAAAGCGTAACCTTAAATACTTTAGGTATAGAGTTATAAAGTTCAGCCCCCCATATACGACAGTCTAATTTTAAGAACACCGAGGACAAACTACGGTAGAAAACCATAGTTTGTCCTCGGTGCTCTTCAAATTATTATGGTTAGCCTGCCTCGTCATGCGCTTTTGAATTTGCATTCTCGTATGTATGTCTCTAATATTTATTTTACGTACAAGTATGCAATTGTTATATTTATAAAGATCAATATTCATTAATTTTGTTTATTTTAAAACATCTTGAGAAGATGTAAAATTTAAATAATTGAATAAGACTTTAATAATTTTATTTTGAGATGTTTGTAGTTTTTAAGGTGAGTTTTGGCAGCACTTCGCTATCTGTTCCTTCACTCTCATAGTCCGATGGGACGCAGAGCCGGCCCGAGAATTCCTGGCGCCCTAGGCGGAAGGCTGGAACGGCGCCCCTTTAAGAAAATTCGTGACAAAACAAAACAATGTTCTTTCTTTTTCGTGTGGTTAGTGACTAACCTGGTGTTAGAGTTTTAAAGCCGCCTATGGGCCTCTGACTTGGCTTCACATTCCGTTGAGAAATATCTCTCAGGCATGCCTGACGATGTTTTCCTTCACCGTTTTTGAAGCAAGTGATAATTATACAATACGCACATGAATCCGAAAAGTCAAAGGTGCCTTGGGTTCGAACTCGAGACCTAATACGACTTGACAGTCCAATGGTCACACCACTAGGCTATCACTGCTCATACCTTTTAATAATATAATACCGTTGATACCTGATAAGTTGCAATGGCCATGACTCAAGCAATCGTTGCCAATAGAGATTTTGGGACTTGTGTTAGCGATTGTAATTTTGAACCTGCATTAAACTACTCACGAAGTTGCTCCGACGAAGTACTGGTCGAAGTCCAAAGTACGTGACTAATACACTCATGCTAAGAACTAAGGGACGCTTCGAGATCTTTGACTCGAGCGCAAAAACGGACAACGATTGGAAGTCGCCCGAGGCGAGACGAGGTTGCACGAAGCGAACCGAAGTGCCCTCAGGTTTTGGGTTTGCTCCCGGAAAAATCCGTCCATGACGGTCAATTATAAATAGAAATACAAATAATTTATTTAGCAAAAAGAAGAAATACAATGCATGTTACGTTATTATGATATTACATTTGTGCTCAATTTTTGTGAATAATGACCCCGATGCTAGGAAAATCCAAATTTCTAGCTTTATTTATGTTATTCTGAATTATAAGCATAGACCATAGTCCAATTTGAAATAAGATTAGACATTTAAATAAATCTTTTTTACAGTCCGTTGAACCGATTTTGACTTCTATTCTGTATGCATAAGGATGGCATTAAAAGCAAAAAAGTGGTCACAATAACAACTGTTTAGTGCAGCTACCATTTGTCATGCCACCAACGCAATAGAAGTCAAAATCGGTTGAACGGACTATAAACAAGGTTTATTTGTATGTTTATTCTTATTTCAAATGGAGTCTAGTAGAAGGCAATTAATAGTCACGTGTAGTCTACACATGTATTTAATATTTAAATTCAACATGACAAAAAACAATGTTGCTTAATTAAATTTGATGTTCCAATAAACCCAGAAATGTTTAAATTCTTGATGTCAATAGTGACTAGAATAAATAAATAAATAGCTGCATGTATGTCGTTGTCGTGTCTATCTTAGGTAAAAGTATAGCAACATGTTTTTTTCGAGATGTTTTCATATTTTAGGGTCATGTATATTGTCAGGGTCAAATCTAAACTGGATCTAAATAAATTAGCTAGCGTAACGTAACCACAGACATTGGTATCGATATTATAGCAAGATAAAAAAAAATTGGCGTTTACTCGTTCGACCACAGGCAGTCTATTACTTTGGCCGCGCGCACTTTGGATGCGTTTTCGTACGAATTTCACTCGTGCGTACACGTACGAACAGGCACAAACGATCCCAACCTTTCAAATACAAAGGGAGTGCGCAGACTGGGTGTGACTAAGTCGTACGTACACGTACGTATAGTTCCGACGTCACACGCCAAACAATCCGAACTTGTTGGGATTTGTTCTATTTGACGGAGAAAAACGTATCCAGTGTGCGCATTCAATTCGTACGACCATGGTGATACGTGTACACACGTAAGTAATTCGTACGAATACGCATCCAAAGTGCGCGAGGCCAAAGTATGAGTTTAGAAAATCAGTATTTCTAGTAACTACACTATCTGCGGCAGCTTATCCCAATAACAAAAAAAGTGGTGGCACTCCGGGAGTGCCGACAGAAGTGAAAACTTGAACAAGATCGCCTTGGTGGAAGAAAAATACTACAAGAACATTGGTCCGTAACTTTATCTAAATAAAGAGCACAATCGCGTTTACAAAAGTAATACTTCTGAAACCTTTAAAGTAAAAATACTTACATAGAACATTGATCCGTAACTAAATATAAATAAAGAGCACAATCGCGGTTACAAAACCTTTAAAGTAAAAATACTTGCATAGAACAGTGATCCGTAACATAATCTAAATAAAGAGCACAATCGCTTTTACAAAAATGAGGTGTCGTCATGGTGTCGCGAAATCAATGGTTTAGTCCCATCTTAAAAATGCCCAACTCGCTTAAAGAAGTTTTTACTTTAAAAATCCTCTTCTTTTTTCTTTTTCCCATGTTAAGATATCGATTCACACACACATTTGCGTAAGTAGTTTCACTTGCTAATTTTATTTTGACCTTGTATTCCAGCGCTTCAATTGTTCTATCTTCGCTACCTCAGCTTCTGACTATTTTTCGGCTGCTCATCCTAACTATTCTTACTAATATTATATCTATATTTTGTTTGTTTGTTACGCTTTCACGCTAAAACGGCTGAACAAATTTGGATGAAATTTGACCCATGGGTAGACCATGACCTGGGTTAGAACATAGGATATTTTTAATCCCGATATTCCCACGACATCAAGACTTATGCGGATGAAACCATGGGTTGCATCAAGTTAATCATAATTGATGATTAATTCATAAGTTTTGTTTCATAAATATTCTACAATAAATAACATTGACCGACAATGTGTAGGCCAAAGTTTATTCAATACTAGCGGACGTCGTTTCACCCGCGTAGTTCCCGTTCCCGTGGGAGTACGAGAATAAATTATAGCCTATGTTACTCGCTGATAATGTAGCTATCCATTGCTGAAAGAATTTTTCAAAGCGGTCCAGTAGTTTTAAGTTTATTCGTTACATACAAAAATACAAATCTTTCCTCTTTATAGATATAGGTACACATATTCGCATAGTGACATATAAGATTTCAATTTCGTAGCACAAATATAATATATTCTACAAGAGCTAACTTTGACTCACAATGTATAGCCAAAAATTGATACCAATGAAATATTTTCACATTTATATCTTCCATATAATAAAAGTAGCTACGCCCCGCGGTTTCACCCGCGTAGGTTTTGATTCCGTGGGAATATCGGGATAAAAAAATATAACAGCTATGTACCTACCAAGTTTCATCGCAATCGGTTCCTCAGTTTTTGCGTAAAAAAGTAACAAACATATCGACACTGGAAATTTCAATTATCGTAAAGGACATTTTATTCCCTGTCCTTTACATTTGAAATTTCCAGTGTCGATATTATATACATACAGTAAGTATGTATATAATATCGACACTGGAAATTTACATTATTAAACACAAACTTTCACAATATTAGAGTAGTATTTGATTAATAGAGACACTAATAAAAGCAAAATAAATAGGTTTTCCGGAGATCCCACTCGAGACAGGCTAACATATAATTTGCCCATAGGAGAAGCACTCTTTTCTTAAGTTGACCTATGAAAATCTTTGTCCATGGGACTTATTCATTGTTAGTGCAAATGTTACTTTAACCGGGAACTGAAGTCTCATAAATGTTATTGGCAAACAAGGCAACGTCCGGCTGTGGGCCCGGTGATGATGGTAGCTACATTGTCTCCAAATTCTTTGATTAAAACTCTTGTGCCATTACACAGGTTTGGAGGGTTTAAATTTCTTAATGTAATTACGGGGATTCTCCCGCACCTCGGCAACACCCACTTTATAGAGTAGGGAACGTCGCGGTGGCGTTGAATGGTTCGCGTATTGCATTTTTATACTCGTGATAACTTCAAAATTTAATGTCCGATTCGAATGAATTAAAAAATATTTTACATAAATACCTTTGATGATAAAATAATTTATTTGAATAAGAATTAATACTACGATATGAATATAACCAACTTTTGTTTCTACTGGCGATCTAGTTGAATTTTAGAACACAAAAGCTGCTATTGTGACTTATTATGATAGTATTTCCTCGCAAACTTTTTTGTACGAGTAGGTAATAATGAGTACTTTAATCATGTAGTACATATTTTTATGTATCGTCAATAGTTTTTTCAGCGCACGAATAATACATTTTTTAGGCAATGTTTGCTACTTTGGGTCACATTATTGCAATTTTCTTAAAGATCTCGAATTTTTTTGAAAATAAATTATAGTCTGTTACTACCTGATAATTTTGCTTTCTATTGGTGAAAAAATGGTCAAAATCGGTCCAGTAGTTTCGGAGCCTATTCGGTACAAACAAACAAACAAAAAAATCTTTTCACTTTATAAAATCTGTATAGATGAAATTCAATTCTTTCAATTCATTCAATTCAATTCAATTCATTCATTTTTTTATTCTGTAACAATTCTCATTGTGTTCGAATATAATTTAACATGAAAACATAAGCATATACAAAAAAATATTATTAAAATACATGCAATTCAATTTAAATTAAGAAACAAAAATTCGATAAAAAAAATTAAAATAAAATTAAAATACCATGCAAACATAATTAAAAAACCATATGTCAAAAATCAACAGCAAGATAAAAGCAAACAATAATCAAAAAATAAAATATGACTACAATAATTATAACCCATAGACAAATAATGAGACATGTCAGTTTTAACAGAATAGGACTATAAATCGTCTAATGAATAAAGACATCTTTCCAACAGGAATGCCTTGAGCCTTGCCTTGAATGAGCCTGTGTACAGTATGCTTTATAACTCAAGCGGTAATTTATTAAATATTTTAACTGCCTGATACTGTGGACTATTCCCTTACCATTCTGTCCTCGTCAGTTTCATAGTCAAAAACATATTTTTTAAAATTGCTTAACAATACTACCACATAAAGGCTAGGTACTGTGAGAATATTAAGTTTTTTGAAATATGGTCGACAGGTGTCTCGTTGAGAAATGCGGACTGGTTCGGATCGCTCTTTTTTGGAGAATAAAGGCCCTATGTCAGTTATAATGGTAGCTGTTTCCCCAAAACTGTATGCTATACCTCAATTTGGACTCAATCAGTGCCTAGTATACCATTTTTAATTGTATTATGCTCACTTCATCCCTAAGAGTTCTTAAGGCATAGCAAGCAGATGATATGGATGAATCCAGTGAAGCTAATTCTTTCTTCCAATTTAACAATTCATCAATATATACTCCTAAAAACTTAACTTCCCGGACAAGCTCAATTTTTACTTTATCTAGTTCAATATCCATATCATCTTTGTTACGCGCAGTAGTTTTAAATAACATAATGTTAGTTTTAGTTGTGTTTACTATCAGCATATTAGCATTAAACCAAGAATGTAAAGCCTCTAGAACTGCATTCACCTTAACAGAGAGGTCTTGGATGTCGTTAGCTGCAACTATAGCATTTGTGTCATCTGCAAAGACTACAAGTTGTATGTCCGGAAAAAGTTTATTTATGAAATTGATTAGGTCATTAGTGAATAATATGTACAATATTGGGCCTAAAATCGATCCTTGAGGCACACCGGCTGTTATGTTTAACATAGATGACCTGTAGTTGTTTTTATATCCGTTTGGTTGTATAGAATCAAGTTCAACAAACATTTTTCTATTTTGGAGATATGAAGAGTATAGGTAGTTGTAAAGCTTTACCTCTTACGCCATAGTGCTAAATTTTTGTGATGAGTAGTGTATGGTCAATAGTGTCGAAAGCTGCGCTTAAATCCAAGTAAATACCAGCTACCCTCATTTCACAATTTATTTTATTAACTACATCATTTATTAACGTATAAATAGCATCTCCTGTACCAACATTCTTCTGGTATCCAAATTGTCTTAGATTAATTACCTTATTCAGATTAAGATGTCTACTTAAGCGGTCTTTTAAAACTTTTTCGAAAATTTTCGCCAAAGTGGGAAATGAAATGATGTTCGTTGGTATAAGAATGGATAAGCTATAAACGCATAACTTGAGAACGGCTGACCCAATTTGGCTATTTATTGTTTTTAAATGTTCGTAATAGTTTGAATCAGGTATTTTAAAAAGAAAAATTCGAAAAGTTGCCAGGAAAATTGGTGCATTTTCTATGGGAATTTTGTATGAATGATTGAAATGGACATCAGGACAAAGTCTGTTGGGTCAGCTAGTAGTGATATAAATATTGATTGGCAACAGATTTCCTTGACGATAATGGACAGATGAACCATTGATATGAAGCGGAATGTTACAGATTAGAATACGTGGATTCGCGTGGCCGTCTTAATGATGCATTCATAATTTATAAACTTAATGCTCACTAATAAAGGTCATAAAGATGATTAGGAAATTGCCGATGACTGATACAACTATTAATTTATAAGTTAGAGTTGCCACAACAAACAAAGTCGCCTTTTATAATATGTATGACTTATTATTATTTATGGAAAACTTGGAAAATCCGGGGATTCACAGCCAAGTAAGATCTAGCGGAAATAAAAATGTCTGAATAAAATTAAAAGTGGACTGCTTCTTTGGTCTGGTGGTCGCAAGCGCTACTGTTGAGCATGAGATCCTGGATTCGATTCCCGGGTCGGGTAAAGTGTTATTAGGTTTTTCCATTTGGAATTGCTCAGAGTCTGGATTGGTGCCCGGTTAATAGCAATAGGGTCGCCTCCATTACATGAGACTTAAGAGGAGCCTCCCCAAATTTTATGTTAATTTGCATTAATATTCTGAAACAGTCACGCATACAATCAAAATGGAACTTTAGTATATGATTTATTAGATCTTTTTCTTTCCAAATTTAAGATAGTTACGTAATTGGAACATTTTCGCTCGATTCATTTTTATTCGAAAATAATGTCTTTTTTAAAGATTATTTGAAACAAAAACAAGATTACTCGGCTTTTATGTCTATAATAATTATTGACAGTAAGAAAACATAGTTTTTATCCAGATATAAGATATTTTCTCTAGATCAATTATTACTTTAGTTATAAACGAAATAAGAATTGAGACTTATGACATTTAGTTCCGTGCTCGAACACGACCAAAGAGCGCACGCGATATTGAACTTTATTACTGATGTGTTAGCGTAAACACATAGTGGAGTGCACCCGGGGTGCATGGGGGCGGAGTTTGCGTGGAAATTGTGTTTAGAGTGCCAGGTCTTAAGCATAACTGGAAAAATGTGTGTGTGCCATAGATACACCTAACCCTTCGGGAATATTACAATCGTAATGTTATATTATGTTAGATCTAGGGATAAATATGTATATTGTAAGGTTCATCAAAAAAACCGCTTTCCGGAGGAAGAATCAAAAGATATGTGAAATTGTCTATTTTCCTGTTTATACATTTTTTTTTTATTATAACCTAAATAAATAGTTTGGTTACTACTCCTTGCGACAAAAGATATTATTTCTGCATAAAAAAAAATTTGCAAAGATTTATGTCTATACTCCATAGGTTTATGTAGTTAAATAAAGGTAAACAAAAAAAACCACGTGACGAGACAGCTGTCAAGTAACCGACTAAACGTAATACCTGTCACTTCAGTTGTCATGCTACGCCACAGTTGTACTCTTCAATTTAGCAACGTTATAATTCGTTGACGTTTAGAATTTGGGCTCTTTACAGTAGACAGATTTCAAAATATTATATTATTATTATAAATCGAACTAAAAAATTGTGCTCAAGCAGTTACATCTACGAAGAGTAGTTTAAGAATAAATCATAAAGTTTAACATAGGTACATGAATAAAAATGGAAATGATTGTAACAATCTTAAATAAATTTAATATGGTTTTATCGTATTTTTGAACAAGAAAGTGTCATCTATAAAAACCCTTTTTACGGTTTGTTTACCTTTATTTAAGACGCAGCTACATGTATAATGACAGTGACCTTGAGTGGTTAGCTTGCGTGTTCTGTACTGAGCTCACGCAACGTGTCGTACGTCCAGCCAGTAATAAGCACTGTCCCAAATTAGACGCATTATTAATTTATTATACATAAAACAAAAAGTATTTTAATAAACATGTATACTAAAAGATCAATAATTAACTTATCTTTAAAATGGTGAAGGTTTCAGAAAAAGACGCTTGATAGATTTTGCGTGATTCTCAGTTTTTATCCGCGTTAGACATAACTTTACAAATTAATTTCACTATGTAATATAAACATTATCTTATAATTAATCTTAATATTAAAATATTAGGAAAATGCTCTAATTTAACATATATTTTTTCCAAATCATTAACACTACTCGTTTAGAGGTCATCTTCAGTATAAAATCATTAAATGTCGGTTTATTTATTTATTTATTGAATACTTCAAGCACACAAATGTACAGAGGCGGACTTAATGCCAAAGGCATTTTCTACCAGTCAACCTTTGGGTGATGCAGAGACAAACAGTGGTAGGTGCAATAGCGAGAATTGAGGAATAGATATTTATTTAAATATAAAGATATACATAAATATATATTTCCAATTATATATAAATATAAACAAAAATAAATACACATAAAATACTACTAAAGCAAATAAGACAAACAATGGGAAATCATTACCGATGTGATGATACTGCCAGCTTCTTGCGAATGTGCTCGCGAACTTTAACTTTAAAAGATAATCGGTTGGTCGCCATCCTAATTTCCTGGGGGAGCGCATTCCACAGAGAGATAGACTGAACGAAGAAGGAAGAGTGAATGAAGTCTGTGCAGTGGGTGGGACATTGAAGAAGACGATTGTGAGATGAACGTAGATTTCTATTGTGGTTGTCGCAAATGTACTGAAAGTGCGGGGCTAGATAACTAGGTGAAGAAGGAGAATCAAGAAATGAAAACAAGGTGGTCAGCGCCCTTTGCTCTCTGCGCTGGCGTATGGGTAACCACTTTAGAAGCGATCGACGCGCAGAGACAGGATCATATTTACGTAGTCGGTTATCGTCGCCTTAACTACCTAAACCTATGTAATATACCTAGGTACCTATGCACTTAGGAACAATTTGTAGATGACTACGTTTTCCTGTTCTGGTCACTGCTTTGCTACATGAGCAAGAATTATATATTTTATTTTCCGTTTTCCTTATAAAAAATAAAAAACCGGCCAAGTGCGAGTAAGGGTTCCGTAACTCCGTACAATATTTTGCAAATAAATGAAAATACTAAACGAAGAATATTTTTCATGTTAAATTTTAAAAATTGCAAAGATAAATTTGTATTTCATAATGATACTGTGAATTACAAAGTATTTTATTGCAGTTACAGAAAATCGCCAATGAAAATGAAATACCTAATAAATCGACGTTTTCAATATCTTGAAGTGAAAACTTCTTTAGGCGCGTTGGGCATTTTTGAGATGGGACTAAACCATTGATTTCGCGACACCATAACGACACCTCATTTTTGTTAACGCGATTGTGCTCTTTATTTATATTTCGTTACGGATCAATGTTCTATGCAAATATTTTTACTTTAAAGGTTTTGTAAACGCGATTATGCTCTTTATTTAAATTACGTTACGGATCAATGTTCTATGCAAGTATGTTTACTTTAAAGGTTTGAAAAAGCAGTACTGCTCTGCTGTCTTTCTAGATGTACAACAAGCATTCGATAAGGTTTGGCACTTGGGCCTGCTTTTCAAAATAAAGAACCGACTTCCACATAACATTTACCTGCTCTTAAAATCGTATTTGGAGGATAGAATATTTAGAGTTAAAATCAATGACAACTACTCTGCCTTTCAAGATATAAAAGCCGGGGTACCACAAGGTTCCGTTTTGGGCCCTACTCTGTATCTTATATACACTGCAGATATACCCACAACAGATAATGTTCTATCTGCCACATTCGCTGATGACACCGCTGCACTTTGCAACCATGAAAACCCCAGTGTAGCGTCTTTAAATCTACAGAATCACCTGAACAAAGTCGGCAAATGGATGGAAAAGTGGCGCATCAAGGCAAGCTCCAACAAATCAGTGCATGTCACTTTTACTCTGAGAAAGGACAACTGCCCCCCACTTAAACTTGGAAACGACGTTCTACCCCATCAAGATTCAGCAAAATACCTAGGCATGCATCTTGATAGAAGGCAAACATGGAAGCCTCATATCCAAAAAAAACGTGACGAGTTAAACATACGGCTCAGAAACCTAAGCTGGCTAATAGGCAGAAGTTCGCACGTCACCATGGAAAATAAGATACTCATATATAAAGCTATAATCAAGCCGGTTTGGACATATGGCATAGAGTTGTGGGGATCAGCAAAAAATTCTAATGTGGAGATTTTGCAACGGTTTCAGAATAAGGCACTCAAAATGATAACTAATGCACCCCTATTTATCATAACCAGTGAATTGCATGACTACACAGAAATGAAAACAGTTAAGGAGGAAGTTGAACACAGAGCAAAAGCATACAAAGACCGTATAAAAGCTCATACTAACACCCTAGCAACAGCGTTATGTGAACCAATAAATCATAGAAGGCTCAAAAGACAACACATATGGGACCTTGTTCACTAACAATCCCTAATTTAATAAGAGACAGCTTCCTCACTGGAGGAACAGTTCTCTCCTGTCAATAAACTCCCACAACAAATCTGCTAAGGGCTTCTCAAGCCGATCGCAAGATGATATAGGAAAAAAAAAAAAAAAAAAAAAAAAATACCTCATTTTTGTAAAAGCGATTGTGCTCTTTATTTAGATTAAGTTACGGATCACTGTTCTATGCAAGTATTTTTACTCTAAAGGTTTTGTAACCGCGATTGTGCTCTTTATTTATATTTAGTTACGGATCAATGTTCTATGTAAGTATTTTTACTTTAAAGGTTTCGGAAGTATTTTTTTTTTGTAAACGCGATTGTTCTCTTTATTTGGATAAGGTTACGGACCAATGTTCCATACAAGTTTTTTTCTTCCATCAAGGCGATCTTGTTCAAGTTTTCACTTCTGTTGGCACTCCCGGAGTGCCACCACTTTTTGTTATTTATTAAATACAGTATACAGGGTGGCAGGGACATCGATGCGAAAACTGAAACCATAGATTCAGATTCACGCAGGGGGGTTCAGAATCAAGTACTGAATCCATGGTTTCAGTTTTCGCGTCGATGTCCCTGACACCCTGTATAATGGTACATGGTATACAGAAGTTTCAAATTCCTAAGGCTCTAGCTAGACAGACGGACTGCCTTTCAGCCACAAATTTGCAGTTTGAATGCAGTTAAAGTACGACTGCAATAAAAACACAGTCGTACAGTCTAGCCTAACTAGTTTAGTTGTTGCGACAGAGCTCGTTCAAAAATGGTCTAAAACTGACAACTTATTCATCATCATCAGCCTATAAATGTTCCCACTGCTGGGACACAGGCCTCCTCTCTATGAGAGGGAGTGGACCGTAATCCACCACCCGGGCCCAGTGCGGGTTGGTAGATGTCACATGTCTTTAAATTTTTGGTTCTAGGACATGCCGGTTTCCTCACGATGTTTTCCTTCACCGTTTTGAGAGCAGTGGTGATGAAATAATTTACACAAAATAAAGCGCCTGTCTGGGTTCGAACCTACGACCTACAACTCGTAAGTCGCGGCCGTTACCACTGGGCCACCACTGCTCACAACTTATTACGGACCCCTATTCCTTCATTATTGAAGATAAAAAGAAAAAAAATTGTATTTGTACTCTACTGGATGAGTTCTAGACAATAATACCCCACATGATTATTTTTTTCCGAATCAATAGTTATATGGGGGTCCCCCTTTAATTTTTAACTTTATTTAATTTTATTATTTGTTGTTTGTTATAGCGGCAGTAGAAATACACAATCTGTGAGAATTTCAACTATTTACCTATTAAAGTTCATGAGATACAGCCCGCTGACAGACAGACGGACGGATGGACAGCAGAGGCTTAGTAATAGGGTTAGGTTTGGCACCCTTCGGGACCCTAAAAAGGCAATTTTTTGTTTTGAACGTCAAGCTTTTTGTACTTAAAACTTTTTACGTTTTGCAGCCACATCATGAGATCAGATTTGATTTAGGAGACACACTAAGGCCCGTATTACAGAACGTCACTCAATACTCAAGCATTACTTAAAACTAGATTCAAGCCATTTGATTGGTTGAAACTAGTTTTAAGTAATGCTTGAGTATTGAGTGACGTTCTGTAATACGGGCCTAAGTATAGTACGCTTCTAACTTTATGGCGGCTCTGAAGTGCGCCACTCGCCGCGCAGTACCCCACCTCTCACCCCCGCGGTCACAAGAATTTGTTACTGCGCAGCGACTCGCTTCATATTCCGAGCCGCCATAAAGTTTGAATCGGGCTGTACGTGACCCCTATTTGCTTTTCAATAGGTATTCAGTCCATTGGTCATCTGCACCTTATGGCATCCAAAGCTACCTAATATTTGGGTACCAGTTGTATTACATGTAGGTTATATGGATTTGTTGTAGCAGTAGTGCTGGTGGCCCAGGAGTTGTAGGTCGTGGGTTCGAACCCAGGCAGGTGCACTTTGTGTAAATAATTTCACAACCACTGCTCTCAAAACGGTGGAAGAAAACATCATGAGGAAACCAGCATGTCCTAGAACCAAAAATTCGAAGACATGTGACATCACCAATTATCGACCAACTCGCACTGGGCCCGCGTGGTAGATTACAGCCCACTCCGTCTCGAAGAGAGCAGGCCTGTATAGCGCTGCTGTATATTCACATAGCTGTATTGGCTTGCTGATAGCTAGCAATACACTTTGTCATTATCATTGGGTGGCTTGGCCACTATATGACCTGAGACCTTAAAAGTATGTTCGATTGTTACTACCTATTCACGTACTTTATCTTGTTTCTAATTACCATTTGTATTGTGTTTTACCTTAAATATTGTTTATACAGTCTTATTTATCCCAATAAAATGGTATTTATATAGTATTTCGTAGTATATGGTATTTCGTCAGGGTTTGGACCCTGACGAAATACCTCTCGGCACTCCTGATCCTACAGCGGCGCTGCCGCGCTGTAGCAGTGGGGACATTTTAGGCTGATTATGATTATTATATGGATTAATGCACGGGTTAACTACAAGACAAATATTCAATTATGGTCTTTAAGCCTAGAACAATTAAAGACCAGAATTGAATATTTGTCTTGTAGTTAACCCGTGCCAAGCACTCTTGGGTATCTGTTCTTTCTTCTCTTGGGGTCCTAATACGGATCTTTTTTTGGTCCTCAGATTATTGAAAAATATTGGACACGGATTTTTTCTTTTTTTACGTAATCAAAAGATTACGGCGATACAATGAGTCAAAACGTGCCGTGATGTCATAAGTAGGTATGTAGATTTTATACTTACTTGTGACGTAGCAACCCCCCCCCCCCCACTCTCCAACTTTAATGCGTTTTATCTTTAAGTATGTTTTTGTAATAAAACTTTCTAATAAAAAAAAACAGTGGCACTCCGGGAGTGCCAACAAAAGTGAAAACTAAAAAAAAATCGTCGCCACGCTAATCAACGCGTTGATGTCTTTTACTCCACGGTGTCGGTAACAGGTCGCGAAATCAATGCTTTAGATCTCAAAAATACCCAACGCGCTTAAAGAAGTTTTCACGTAAAAAATTCTGCCTGACGGACTAAATAGAATTTCTTTTTTTTATCCAGGCATCATTCCTATCGGTGGTCCTCAAGACACTGGTTTAATATTTTTTACCCGACCAAATGATCGAGGGTTATGATTTTAACAAGCTATGGATGTATGTTTGTTCATCTGCTCGATTTATAACTTAATAACATGACGTGTGACTCCGGATTTTTTATTTGTCGGTATGTAGTGTCTTGTTTATACCTTTTTTGGGTTTAAAGATCACTATTTTTTTTTAAACTTTCATCATCATATGACAAACCTGTTCCTATTATGTTGAGGTCGGCTTCCAGTGTACCTAGTTCAGCTAAATACCAGTATTTTACATAGAGCGACTGCCTTTTTGACCTCCACAAACCAGTTCAATGAATATTACCTAATCTTTTCCTCTTCTAGTGATAATACTAGGTAGTAAGGAACATATTCAATTAAATTCAAGTATTTTATTTCTTTATTTTTTGCAATGGGCAGATCACACAGGAGGTACACAAACATTTTTTTAGGGTACCTCCCCTATACGTAAAGTGGGGTTTTTTTTTTCTATACCTTCGAGTGGGGTATCGTTGGAAAGGTCTTTAAAAACATTGTGAGTGTGTTAAAACCATTTTTTAAATCAGAGATCCGTTTGCGAAATATTAAGCTTTAAAGTGAATATTTTTGTTAGAGTCAAGTGTCCCTGCCAGCTAAATGCTTGGTTTAGATATGTGAAAAAATTCACGGCAGTAGCTTATATAACGAATTTAAAAGGATAACTATCACAGCTGAGTAGGCTTTACAAGTTAAACTTAGATTTGCGGTTGTAAAAACATGTTCTCCCGTACATTCTGTATGAAAGATTTTTTTTTCAACTACAAATCATTCATTGTGCGTGGAATCCTACATTGTGCGTGGTCCGACATGCATTTGGCCGGTTTTTTAATATAATTGGCTTCTCCAATGTTTTCATATAACAGTGTTATTATTATGTATGAGAGGACATTGTTGGCCTGTCAACAAGCACGAGGTACTTATCATAACATAATTATGCATAACATTATATACTGATGAACTTTCAGACACTGCTCTAATGTTTTTATTAAACATTGTTACAGTTATTAGCAAGTATGGCACCGAACCTGCTTCTCATGGACTTGGGAATGGCTATCAGCTTCGCCACCATAGTGATACCAGACCTACTGAACGCCCCTGGGGATCTCTCATTCACAGACACTGAAGCTTCATGGTTTGGTAAGTACCAACCTGCTAAGAGTGAGGCCTTATTAGTGCATTGCGTTGTGGCAGCGTCAACATTGCATTGTTTTACGTATATTTTTTAGTGACATGCCACATTATGCATTGCGTCGTCGCACGCGACATTTCAATGGATCGAAGAACGAGAGACGAAGCGGGGGAGGGTAATGCGCTGCGCTGTCGGAGCTCCGGTGCGACAACGGACAGTGTTCTACTGCTAGAGGGGCAAGCTAGGACAAACAAGCAAACTCATCTTGTGTTGCGACGTCGTGCGTCATCGCAACGCAGGTTTGGCATACAATGCGTTGATCCGTTACGACGTCGCAACGCAACGCACTAATGACGTCTGGGCATCTCGGAAAGTGTTTTTATTTACTTTTAGATTATGAGCAACTCGGTCTTTTGCAGTCTCTACAGTAATGCCAATATAAAATATACTGCATAAGTCACATCGACATTTTTCTGATATCTACAGACTATTGTTTTAACCCTTGGTATTGGCCGGAACGTAGATCCACGCTAGACACAATGGTTTTTTAATTGTTTCTGTAATTACGGCATTCAAGAGGTTAGTTATATTCTTGCTGGACAAGTAGTTTTAATATTATTAAATCAATACCGGCGAAAATTTACTAAAAAACTTGGCATCTAAATTGGATTTGAATTTGAAGCATTAAACTAGCCCACAATATTTTTATTACAGGCAGTCTTTCATTTATGACGCAGCCATTTGGAGCTCTAGTATCAGGGCCATTTGTGGACTACGTCGGTAGAAAGAGAGCCACTTTCCTAGTCAACCTGCCCCATGTGATAGCCTGGATCCTCATGTACTTCGCGTGGAACGTTCCTACCTTGTTTATAGGGAACGCACTGCTGGGACTCGGAACAGGGATCATGGAAGCTCCTATCAACTCTTATGTTGGAGAAATCAGGTAAATAGAGAAACTATTGTCACTGAATTTAAATCCCATAGGTTAACTTGCACGCTTAGATATTTTTTAGGGCAATCCATTCAATATTCAATTATTGGACTTCGACTCGGAAGTTTGGAATCGGACAGTCGAAAGCACAGAGAAACTCTCGAAGACTCAATAAGCACAACCTGGAGCAATAACTGCTAAATAAATGCAGTCTGTCAAGTTGCGAACTGTGTCATGCTGTGCCCATAAATGAAGAAAATTTACAAAACTTTAATATGACTATTTATATTATATCCCTACGTTTCAGTGAGCCATCAATACGCGGAGCATTATGCACCATCACCCAGTTATTCCTATCCATCGGTATTTTTTCGATGTACTTCCTCGGCTCCGTGGTCACCTGGCGTGTTGCAGCCATCATTTGCATATCTATACCCATTATTTCTATGCTTCTGGTGTTATGTGGTGCTGTAAGTATTCAGGCTAAATATGTGTAAATGGTACAAATTGCAAACGGTCAAACGGTTATCAATATAATTAAGAAATTAAAGAGGGGTGGAGTGGCCCAGTGACATGTTGAAAGCTATAGAGTCTGATTACTGTCCAAAAAATCCATATTGAAAACACAATCATTGACTAATATACTTTCTTACGCATTCATATTAACTAGACGGCTACTTTAGTTGTTGAAAGTCTAGTTGTGAACAAATCTACTAAAACAGATTATCAATCTAATGTATTAAATCAGCGTGTTCTGCGTGTTATGACTTAAATAGCCGAAACGTGGATAACCACGGTACGACTGGTCCATAAATTCAAGGTCACTAAGCAAGCAATGGAACGGGCTTAGCTTGGATTCTCTCTGAGGGATCAAATTCAAATGCGAAACGAGGTGATCCGACAGAGAAACAAAGTTCTCGACATAGCTCACAAAATAAGCAAGCTGAAGTGGCAACTGGCCAGCCATATAAGCCGTAGAACCGATTTTCATCATTTTAGTCACATTCAATAAGCTTTTAAATCAAACAAATCGTTCAATGTTCTTTTTTAGGTACCTGACACACCAGTATGGTTACTATCTCAAGGTCGGGAGAAGGATGCTCTAAAGTCACTATGTAACCTTCGCGGATGGACAACACCTGATAATGTAAAGGACGAGTTTGACAAACTGGTGGTGTACTCTAAGAGTTTGGACGGCTGTGCTATCTGCTGGAAGGAGAAACGGCAGGAGTCTGAATGTGATCATTATAAAATGAACGTTTTTAAACGGTAATAAAACTTTTTAATTGCCCAACATGACTCGGTTGTTCTGAAAAACTAGCCAAGTGAAACTTAGACAGTGACTTTTTTTCTAAAGAAGCTTTATAATACATATAATATGACATACATATAATATGTACAACTACCGACACAAAAAATTACAATGTTTAAAGGAAAATATTATGAACCCAAAATCTTTCCTCTTCTTACACTAAAACTTGAATATCTACTTGTTATGGTTTTTGTAACAACCTTGAGTGACTTGAGGTAAAAGTTATAAATCTTTAAAAAAATCATTCATTCTTACATGAAAACTTTTGTAGATTCTTCGTAAAGTTCAACATAGTGATGCTGTGCAAGGAGACCTAAGGCCATTGGGCCTCACCATGTTATACTTTACCTTCCTTGTCATGAGCGGCCTCACCCCGGTCAAACCGAACATGGTCAACGTTTGCTCTGCATTCGGAATGGCTGATGACAGCAAGAATATTGTGGTAAGCATTTCGGTTTTTATTGCCGTTATCAACAACTGTTTTGTTATTATAAACAGTCGTATAATTAATATTTTATCAGTACCATTACTAATATCAATAACTGTATCATCATGTTCATTAGAAGATAAATGCAGCAATATTATGTCAGGTTGTTAACAAGTATTTTCGGCTCTTTTTACTTGTATATACAGACATTATCATTCTGCATTTTTATCAAATAATTGAAACACTACTATCATCTTTAATTTGTTTTAATTAAAATAATAATGTGACGTAATATGCGAAAAACTGCTAATTAGATTTACAAAGTCTGTCACAAATGTCGCAATTTTTTGCCGGGTCTTTCAAGTTATTTTTATGACGTCAGTACACACAACGTCTATTCTATTGTCATCAGTCTTGAATACATCTGCCTCTTACTACGGTCATTATCATTACACACCTATCCACATTCATGACTTCGTACAAGTTGAAATGTTTTATCAGTGATAATGATAATTTGTTTCCACGCTTGTTTAAATTTAAATCCTTTATTTTCCTCATAAATTTTAAGCTTAATTTGCAAACAGATTATGTTTCATGTTTTTCAACTGTCTTATCTGTGGTTAGTAAAATCAGAACAATTTAATGCCATCATTTGACTTATTACTTTTGTTTGCAAAGAACAGAATCACTCTGTTCCTTCGTGATATTTTTCAAACGACACTTTCAAACGACGATGCTACTAAAAATACTACAAGTAGTAATTACTTTCTTAAAACAAATTAATATCTACATTTCTTTCTCTGCTGTTTCAGGTAATGGTAGGCGTAATAACACTAATAGCGAGCATCGTCGTAATCGGCATCATAAAATCCTTGGGCAAGCGGAAAATAGGCATCACAGCTATGCTTGGAACAGCCGTCTGCTGCACTGCCCTCAGCGTCTATGCTGAATTACATCTGGACAAAAACGTGTTCTCATACGATCCTAAGACATTCCCTAAGGAGAAAAGCGTAGTTCCTTTGATATTCTTCTATCTTCTTACTATTTTCACTGGGTTCAATGTGTCCTGGGTTATTCTTGGAGAGGTGTTTCCTTTCAGGTGAGTTAGCCTTTCTATTTCAATGACTTTATTTCAATACTCTAATGGGTATATTTGAATGATTAACATTATATTTTCTATATCAGGAGTCGAGCCTCAGCTCAAGGTACCGGAGCTGCCTGGAACTACGTGGTCACTTTCATCGGTGCCAAGACCCTCATTGACTTGGAGACTCACTTCAGACTGACCGGTGCCTTCGCCACGTATGCTGCCTTCGCTTACCTCGGCACCATCTATCTTTACTTCTTCATGCCCGAAACAGAAGGAAAACCTCTCCAAGAAATTGAATCGTTCTACGAAGGAAGACTCAGGATTTTCGCCGACGATTGGTTCATAAACATATTCAAGAAAAAGAAATAGACTATAATACTATATAATTTGTAGACTAAGGACCAATTAGACTAGATCCAATTCTGTTTAATATAAATAATTATTACAAATCGCAATTTCATTTTATAATCTAGTTGCAGCTTCCTTAAATCTAAGCAGTGAGTATTATAAATTACAAAACTATAACATCACGTGTATTTCTACTGTTGAGGATCCTCGATTTTTGCCATAAATAGGGGAAGAGAGCTCTTATTATCCCACAAGACGGCAATGAAGGGTTGGTTCACTATGAACTGTATATCAGCTTCGTCATATGATAGTGCTACTGCTGCGAAGGCTGTGGCAGCAGCTGCAGTACCTCCTTTTTCGTCGATAGACAACGTTGCAGAGTGAACTGCTGAAGATATGGTCGGCGAGTCGGCTCCGTATGCTCCAACCCCATTGAGCTCGGAATCATCACGACGGAACATGTTTGTGACACCCATCTGAAAAGAGAATAATTCATGAAGTTACGTCGGTACGTCCGATAAGTACCTATAAGGTAAGAAAAAGATAAGATTAGTAGGACTTATGACCACTACTAGACCAATGACTCAATCTTTCCAAAAAATGCTGAATTATTTGTGGTGGGCTTCCAAGTACACATACCGCAAAACTAAACTAATTTTGCTTTAAATTGTGAAACAACTAAAATAAAATTTTATCTTATAAGTCAAGAGACAGACAAACGACACCAGTTTCAACACATAGGAGGAAAATGTTCAAAATAATTAACTTGTTAGTTATACAAAAGGTCCTTTGCGTCACAGACCGAGTTTTTTATCAAAACCACTTCAATAACAATGTCTTATATCTACGTTTAGGATATTTATAAAGATTTAAGTCATTTTTTCCAATCACCTAAGTACTTTTGGTGCATTTAGAAATCCGAGACAGTATCCAATGCATCTTCATCAGTAGGTATATCTCTTCTCTTTTCAATCGCTCTCTCACTGCTTAGAATCGTGACTCCGTATCAAAAGGTCAACGGTCTTTTTCCTTCTGTTACGATCAGTGGCCTGGTGGAGTGCGGCGCTGATAGGTATCGTCAAATGCTCGGATATTTCATCCGACCACCTTTTTGGGCTTCGGCCTCTAGTTCCTTTGCCCTCTATTTTCCCAGTCACCATTAAACGTTCCATGTTATTGGTACCTCTGGTTACTTTTAATAGGGATCAATTAATTCACTGGGACCTAAACTGTTTCTGGCCAACTCGGATTTCAATTAGCTGGGATTAATTTCTAATTAATTCTAATACACGATCAATCACAATCTGAATAATTTCGAAACAGATTGCTAATCCATTGCTTCATAAGTTCGAATAAAAAATCTGCTCAACAACGTAAATAACGTAATGAATGTTGTTGAACTATCAAAATTAAACAGATAAATCTTAAATCATTGACTAAAATGTGTCACACAATTAGATAGCAGCCCTAAACATCATTACTGGCAGAACCCAACCCACCGACACCGCTAGACACCGTCCTCTAAGAATAGAGAATGGTGTTTAAGTGTAAAATTAATCTGTGATTGTTTACTTTATAAACAAATGAATTCGCTGTCGAATCGTGTGTGAAGTTGCAAGTATATTTCATAGATTACTGTTATTAAATGAGGCCTTACACTTTTCAACACAACCGTCAAATCCGTATCAGCTCTTATTGTAAACTTGGGTAACTCAAGTTCCGTGTCAGTATCTTCGAAGGTGAGGTAGCTCAGTAGTCTGTGATCAGTTAGTGATGCTAAAGTCTGCCTCATGCCCATTAACTCATTGGGTAGGACCACCATCAGCTGGTATTCGTCGCGCTGAAAAGAAAAAAAGAAAATATGTTAATTATTTCATTTAGGTCATTTATTAGACAAAAATATAGTTTGGTACTTTCACGTATCTTGGATATTTAGACCCACAAATCGCTAAATCGTTAAACGAATTTAAGGGGAATGCGCTAAATAAGCCCGCGAACTTACGTTTTTTGCAATTTGCAGGTCAGTGTCAGGTTGTATGTTGATTAAAATATGATTACTATAGTCATTCAGGGTAATATGAACTTGGGAGAGTTGTATTGATGATTTTATCCTATAAATAAATATTCGGTACGGCCGTGAATAATATTTATATCAACATACAACCTGAAACTGATCTGCTGCAAAAAACGTAAGAAAATTTTAATTTCGCGGGCTAAACTGACGCTTTCGCCTTAACACTTTCAACTCCACCCATTTTTTACAGAGCTCATACGCCATGACGCCATACACATTGCAAGTCGACTCCAGGAGGGTCACCGGCATTACGTTTGAGCTAAAGTTAACCCTCGAAGTCACCGGCATTAGGTTTCAAATCTTGTTAAAATATTAAACTAATTTTATTTTCAGTTTATAATGCCGAATTCGCTAAGAAAAACCAACATTTAAAATGAGCCCTCTGCGAGGGCTCCCGGCATCCTATGAGATGAAATCATATATGTATGATTTGAGTGAACCCTCCAAGAGTGCTTCCAGGACTCAACGTGTTAAAACATCGTTCTGTTTCTGTCAATCGTTTGAAGATGACAGAGACAGAATCATGTTTCGTTTATATTTAGCGTTAAACGTTGTGGTGCAAACTCCACTGTCTTCACAATTTAATAAGAAAACACCATCCATTTAACTACAGTGGCGACTTTTGTTATATCACACGATTCTACATTTCTCACTGCTATGAAGACATTCACTACAAATTCAATAATTTCATAATACTTTCCAAAACCGTCTCCACTTACCTCAAAAGGCAGCACAATAACTTTGGCATTAGTAAACTTATCTATACCGGTCTTGAACATCTTGCGCATACGCATGAATTGAGCAGTTTTTGTTTGACCATTACTAAGGTAGAATTCCTTAGACATAGTTGATTCTACTCTGAATGGCGCTTCCCACAGACCCTTGAAGTAAATGGCATTTACAAGTACCATTTGCGTCGTGTAATCGATAGCATCTGAAAAAATGAAAAGTAGTTTTTGTTAGCATAATCAGCCCATAATGATCCCACTGCTGGGACACAGGCCTCCTTTCTTCGAGAGGGAGTGGGCTGTAATCTACCACGCGGGCCCAGTGGGGGTTGGTAGATGCCACATATTTACGAATTTTTGGTTCTAGGACACGCCGGTTTCCTTCACCGTTTTGAGAGCAGTGGTGATGAAATAACTTTCACAAAGTAAAGCGACTGCCTGGGTTAGAACCCACAAACTATAACCCGTAAGTCGGGGCCGTCACCACTAGGCCACCACTGCTCAGTTTCTGTTAAAAAATGTTTAAATTTTCTCAAAAGCAAATAAATAAGTAAGAAATAAATTAGGTACAGAAATTAGGATGGTATTCCATACTAACGAAAATGTGGAAAAATATTAAGATTTTATATTTTTCTGCTTTTTCGTTTGCATGGAATATCAGCATTATCTATCTTTTTTCTTTGCTTTTCACTTTATAAATCGTAAACGATATATTTTTGATTCGTCTTCATATTCTCAAGTACGAGTAACATTTACATGAATATGAAGATAGACAGATATATAGAATATTCTTTATTATGTACACCATAAAAATGACAGACATTAATTTAGAAATTTTACATTGGGTGACACAATGGGCGGTCTTATCGCTAAAAGCGATCTTTTACAGACAACCTTTGAATGGATTTTAATGGAAAAGGAGAGACAATACTGCAGGTAGTCAGTGGTGTACTATTTACATATCCAACAGATACACTGATACATAAAGCATATAATTACCTATATAAGATATTCATGTAAATGTTACTTGTATTTATTAGTAACCAAATATTTTTGTGTGTTGTATGTATATATATGTATTAAGTTTCCTACTATAATTACACCTCAGCCTTCCAAATGTAAATGTATTTCTTACGTAGGTATATAATAATTTTAAAATTATCTTCATAACATTTGAATGAGATAAATAAGTTTAATTCATTGACTTAAAAGACTAGGACTTGCACCATTTAAAAATTTAAATTCACAAAACCTATTCTGCGATGAACAGGTGCATTTAGTAGTAAATGGACACTCATCCAACCACTTCACGCCCACGTCGGGTGTACCACAAGGGACACATCTGGGCCCAATATTGTTTACAATGTTTGTTGATGACATTAAATATTCCATACAAAACTCTCATTTTGAAATGTATGCCGACGATTTAAAACTTTATAGGGTTGTAATGACAAAGACCGATGAAGCTCTTTTGCAAAAGGATATTGACAGGCTCTGTGTGTGGTGTGAGAAGAACAGTATGCAAGTTAATGTTGGTAAATGTTATCATATTCAATTTTCGCGTAAAAAACATAAATTTAATTCTACGTACATAATGAGGAACCAAATATTAAGTAAAGTGTCTGAAGTTAGAGATCTGGGTATCATTATCGACTCTGAAATGAAATTTCAAACACACACCGAAACTATAATAAATAAAAGCAATAGAATGCTAGCATTTTTAAACCGTAACACAAGACAATTCAATAATTTGACAGCTCTGAAAATTCTGTTTTCTGCATTAGTTCGTAGTCATATAGAATACTGCTCCATCGTATGGTACCCAGTACATAATATTCACATTCAACGCATCGAAAGAGTTCAAATGAAATTTATAAAAAGACTCTCTTATAAGGCTGGTATAAGGAATACAGTTACAAACTATGAAGAGAGACTGAATTACTTTAAAATGAAACCTTTGCAGTGGCGTAGAGATTTTGCCGGTCAAGTTTTCTTATTCAAGATATTAAATCAAGGCGTGGATTGCTCACAGCTTCTATCGTCAATTAATATTAATACGCCCCGGTCGTCAGCTAGACTTCATAATTATAGGCCTTTTGCTCCCGGTGGCCGCAAAACCAAGTACGGGAGTAATGCCCCCCTTTCCTATATTCTCAGAAAGTGTAACGACATTTTTCACGATTGTGACTTCGACATATTTTCAGGCAGCATCACTAAGTTTAAAAGAGCTGTGCTCAATAATATGTGATTTTTTGCTCAATAATGTTTATTTTTTATTTTGTGTGTTTTCTTTTTTTTTAATTATGTTTTTGGTATGTTTTTGGTATGTTATTTAATTCAATTTTATTCAATTTAATTTAATTTAATTTAATTCAAGTAAATGTTAAGTATAACAGATTGTTGATATTAGTTCTAATTACATTGTTATCCATCTTTATATTAATTATTATTGTCTAGTGAGATCTAAATAAAATGTTGTGCTTACCTTTAATTTAGATGCATGCAATGCTATTGTATTTGTAAATGTTATATACGTTGAATGTCTGTGTATGTATTTAGTTGGTTTGCCTAAATAAATAAATAAATAAATAAATAAATAAATAAAATTTATAAAGAAGGGCAGTTAAAATACATATTGGAATGTAAAACTTGTAACATAACCGGTTCAAGTGCGTCATAACGAGGTGTTTAATTCCATAATTCCACTTATCTCGAGATGCAAAAGCGAAACCGCATCAGAAGAATCGGAAATTCAGAACATATTACGTAAATCTATATATCGTCGACCGTAGGTTCAATTGAGGTAAGGGACAAAATAAGATTTTTTTTTTCATATTCACCATTCGATAGAGCGAAAAATTGTGAACAAAACTGTATACTTAACTCATTTTGGGTAATTTTGTCCCTTACCTCAATTGAACCTATACGGTCGACGATCTATAAAATTCTCGTGTCACAATTTTAGTTGCCATACGCCTCCGAAAAGGCTTGATCGATTTTTATGAAATTTTATATGTATATTTGGTTGGTCTGTGAATCGGTCGTAATCTATTTTTCATACGTGATAAAGTTGATCCATCCCAAATATAAATAATTTATATAATAAAACAACGTTTGCCGGGTCAGCTAGTCTATGTATAAAAATCAATTGCCGTGCGTTAGTCTCGCATAAACTCGAAAATGGCTCAACCGAATGCGATGAAGCTTTGGTAAATTGTTGTATGCGCGCCGGAGAAGGTTCTTAACAAAAGTAATAGGTACCTAATTAAAAATACATTGCAACGCATTATACTCCATAGGTTTAGGTAGTTAAATGGTAAACAAATCGTAAGAAGGGTTTTTATAGATGACACTTACTTGTTTAAAAATACGATAAAACCAAATTAAATTGATTTTAGATTTTTACAATAGTTTCCTCTTTTATTAGTGTAGGTATGTTAAACTTTATCAATTTTTCTTAAACTACTCTTCGTAGATGTAACTGCTTGAGCACAATTTTTTAGTTACATTTATAATAATAACATAATATTTTGTAATGTGTCTATTGTAAAGAGCCCTAACTCTAAACGTCAACGAATTATAACGTTGCTAAATTGAAGAGTACAACTGTGACGTAGCATGACAACTGAAGTGACAGGTATTACGTTTAGTCGGTTACTTGACAGCTGTCTCGTCACATGGTTTTTTTTTGTTTACCTTTATTTAACTACCTAAACCTATGCAGTATAGCTGGTTGTGAATAAAATCAGACTCAAATAAAAAACAAAAGTATATCGAGAAAGAGATTTGAGTATGTATCTACCTACATCAAAAAGCCCAATAACGTAAGTAAACAAACCACCTGGATTCTTTTAATTTAAGAAAAAAATGTCATACGTCACATGCAGAACCTTTTGGTTTGTTTTTATTTTTCCTGTGTGACAGAAAAACAATCGATATGAATAAATTCTAAATTAAGGTGCGTCTTAAAACTAGCATGCATCTAATCTAATCTAATCTATTACTAACTAGCCTGTATTGTCCCACTGCAGGGCAAAGGCCTCCCTCTCCCTTTTCCACACAATTCTGTCCATTTCTAGTATCGGCCAGTCCTCGCTACCTCGTTGAGGCTAATATATAATTAACTTTCTATGAGCAATTTCTAAATATATACCCAGTTCGTGCTGTTATGAGAGAAGATTCTTTTTTTTAACCACAACGGGGAAGCTCTTGCCCTGCATGTCACCTGATGGTAAGTAATGATCAGGTCGAAGGTGGAAGCGAGCTTCACCTGGAATACTCAACCACAGAGGAACTGGCTATCTTACCTCTAACTGCCGAAACACAACAATGCTGTTAACATTGTTGTTTTGGCGAAAGACTTAGATAAGTTAGTGGAACAAGCTGTAACACTAACCAAACCGAGCAAAAAATTTTGCTGCCACTGGGAATCGAACCCTGGACCTCTGGGTCTGAGACAGGTGGTCTCCACCACCTTGGTGGGACCACAAAGCCGTAAACACATATTTACCTGGTGCGATAAGGTTTTCAATCTGGTGTTTAGTTTTCAACGCTACCCAGCTGTTGATTTGGCGTGTAGCTTCCACTGTTCTTTGAAAGGAAATAGGCGTGACTTCACTGTTGAAGCTGTTTATGGCAACGTTCTTGAAGTTTTTGTTGATAGCAAAATTGTCTGATAGGAACAAGTTGTTTGCAACTCTCAGGATATTGCGGGAATTGCGAGCCTGGAAAAAAATTATGTTATAGATTGTAGATTTTGTAGAAGAGGCACAAACTTCACTGAACGTTACGTCTTCTACAAGGATAGTAGGAAAGGAAGCCATGAACAGTTGTAACTCTTTCGGTGGTGGAAGATGGTAAAAACATAATTAAATTTCTATCAACAACCTGTGTATAGTAGGTAATTGTGAAAACAACCACATTTATGCATTGAAGAATGCTTTCAGCATTCGTTTTTTAACCGTATCCTATATTCAATCTGGTGTTTAGTTTTCAACGCTACCCAGCTGTTGATCTGGCGTGTAGCTTCCACTGTTCTTTGAAAGGAAATAGGCGTGACTTCACTGTTGAAGCTGTTTATGGCAACGTTCTTGAAGTTTTTATTGATAGTAAAATTGTCTGATAGGAACAAGTTGTTTGCAACTCTCAGGATATTGCGGGAATTGCGAGCCTGGAAAATAATGATGTTATAGATTGTAGATTTTGTAGAAGAAGCACAAACTTCACTGAACGTTACATCTTCTACAAGGATAGTAGGAAAGGAAGCCATGAACAGTTGTAACTCTTTCGGTGGTGGAAGATGGTAAAAACATAATTAAATTTCTATCAACAACCTGTGTATAGTAGGTAATTGTGAAAACAACCACATTTATGCATTGAAGCATGCTTTCAGCATTCGTTTTTTAACCGTATCCTATATCCTTCTAATATCCTAACACTTATTGTGGCATGGCATCACCGTAAATTCGTCTATATTCTAATTTCATATATTCCTAATTCTCATATTCTTAAAATCGGGCTAATTTGTCACCACAAGACTTACTTGTACGTCCTCAGAAACCTTGGCGTAAGCTGGTGCGCTCGCATCCGCCGACATATTCAATGCGTTTGTGATCTGTGCTTGTGTCTGTCCCGATGCTCCTTGCTGCAGTAGACTCAGAAGTGAGGTGATGGAAAATGGTGATATCACTACGTTGCCCGAATGCACGGAATCGATAATCTGCAATAGTTTAATAAACAATAATGAAACTATGAAAATAAAGAAACATTCATTTTGGATATAACAAATATTAATGTCATGAAATTGATAAACGAGAAGATAGTGTTAAAAACATTGAGAGAAAATGTCTTCAGGAACTCCAAAACGCTACGTAAATACTCAGAAAAATTAAGATAATCCATTTATTTACCTTTAATAAATTAACTCCAAAATTTGTCACTGAGTACAACAATGAATTGTAACCTGAAGCCTGCTCAGTAGGGTAGTTGAAAGCCGATGGGTTGGAAAGCGAAGGATTGGATTGAATCTGAGGTCCACTTGGTCTATCAGTTTGACCTCCTTGTGATATTTGTTGTATAGTCGGCCAATTTGGTCCTGCCTGGGGTACAGCTGCTGGCCTACCTCTTGATATCTCTGGTCTGCTCTGCCCATATTGTGCTTTCTGAAGTGCAATTTGACTGTTTGGTGAAATCTGGGGAAAAACTTGTCCATGCAGTTGCGTTACATCTCTTCTAGGTGTCGTTGATGTTGATATTTGTCTGTAATCTACATTGTTCCGATTATCATCGTTCGGTACTTGCTCGACAGTCGGGCCAAATTCTAATACCTGACTTTTTTGGATTTCCACTGTTGTCGTCGGCTTTTTCTTATTCGGTGATGCAGTTTTATCTAGTTCATTCAGACTTGTGGCTGACAGAGGTAAAACTGGAAAGTTGTCAGGATTGTACACAAAACCTGGGTTCAGAAACTGTGAATCATGTGGAGAATATGGATTCTGTGTCTGAACGTTCAACATCAAACAGCAAAGCGTTATACCTGTAATGAATTACATCTGTTGTTATAATCTTAATCAATTTAATATTTTTATGAATGGTGCTTTTCGAGTACTTTTGGTGCGCTTCATTTGGTGCGTTTCAAGGTTGGTGCACTTCGAGGCATACCCCAATTGAAAGTACCCATCAAACTAACTGCAATGATATAGAAACCGAACAAATAGTTTTTCCTTAAACAAGCATCACAATAATGATGTACTTTACTATGTACTATATATCTGCCTGTCCCTTCGAGGATTACAAGCGTGTTGTTATGTAATGTTACTACGCTAACGTTGAATTTTGTGGTGTAGAATGAGTCGATAAGCACCTGTCTCTTACTATTGTCCCGAGAGCGCAGGTCACACCAGGAAACTATAATATATGTAAAAGAGTACATTCACGAGTAACATGTGTCTGTATGATGTCATTCAAGATATTTGTATATCTCTGTCTCAAACTTATCGATAATTTTCAAAACGGCATAATATATTATTGAATTTTTAGGGTTCCGAACCTTCCCTTCCAAAAGGAAAACGGAACCCTTACGAAGTGAACGAAGTGGTCCTTCCACTTCGTTGTTTATGGCAATTTGACCCTTGAGTTCAGATGACTCGTTTTTACTCAATCATTAAAGAGATTGATAACTGGTTATATTGTGTCATAATGAAAAATGGGCAACAAAACTATTTTGCTAAAGCACTGTTCATATTTATTTTAAAACCTGTTATCTTCTTTAATAAAATGTTTAAATAATACTTACTTTTTAACAACATGATTGATTTGTTTGAAACACTTTAAAATTAACTAGTTGCTTGTTTGTCACTTGTTGTTACGTGTAGCTATTATTTTGTAAATCACTTTATCAATGCGCAAGCGCACAGGTCACATGCACTATCCACTGACACTACCGGGCGAGTGGCCGTAAACAAGATCTCGCGAATAAAAACCCGTTTACGAGAATCAAAGAATTTTAAACGTTTTCACCGTTTAATAAAGTCACATTTGCATTGGATTTAAGCTCCGTAGTATAATTTAATTAGTATGTGACTTATCATTCGACTTTGAACGCAACGCTTCATAATCATACGGTTTAATTTTAATAAAAATACTTATGTAGGAGATATTGTCGGTTTAAGAATTGGTTTTCCCGCGAACAGCCGGTTTGTGGTTTTCCTTGGCAAACCTTAATCACTACATAAATAAAACAAAGCCCCCCCGCAGCATTTGTCTGTCTAAGCGCGATAAACTCAAAAACTGCCGAATGGATTTTCATACGGTTTTCACAAATAGACGGATTGATTCATGAGGAAGTTTAAGGTAACAATCACCGACTTTTAATTATTTTATACTGAAGATCACGTCTAAATGAGTAGTGTTAATGATTTGGAAAAAATATATGTTAAATAAGAGCATTTGTTTAATAACTAAATATAGAAATATTTTAAGATTATGTTTATATTACATAGTGAAATAAATTTTATAAATTTATGTCTAACACGGATAAAAAACTGAGAACCACGCAAAATCTATCAAGCATATTTTTCTAAAACCTTCACCATTTTAAAGATAATTTAAATATTTATCTTTTAGTGTACGTTTTTATTAAAATACCTTAAATTAATAATGCGTCTAATTTGGGACAACGCTCCTTGATGGGCGAGTCCTATTACTGGCTGGACATAAGACGCGTTGCGTGAGCTCAGTACAGAACACGCAAGCTGGCATATATCTACATACGTCTTAAGTGTATAAATTCATTAGAGTTTGAGGTAAATTGGTTGAAATATGACGATGGTTGTTGAAGAGGTCGGAAAAAAATCATGCCGACTGGGAGCTTTAGGGGAACATGGGGCTCAATGGATCATTTTTTTTTCTAAAGCTATTTTGGGTTAAATTTCTGCTTTAATGACCGAGGTTTTTAATCCAATATATAAAAGCATGTCTAATCTTTAACATAATTTGTTCAAATGCCTCTTTTACAGCTTGGTTTATTTTACAAGATTTTTTTTTTTCATACATCGATTTGATCCATTGTGACCCATGAAGGGGTCACATTGAATCAGGGTTTGGGTTACAGTGGATCGAATGGGGTACTATGAATCATAAGCGTTTATAATTCAATAAAACTTAGTATATTAATTAAACTCTTTATTTTTACAAATAAAATATAATTATCAGTCATTGCTTTAATCAGTCTTAGTTGCAAAATCACAATTTACTTGATTAGATTAATAGTACAGAAAATGATAAGAGAAAACAAAATCGGCAACTTCTACTACTTTTGTTTAGTTTTACAACATAAAATACACGTTCATGAACATGAGTAAATCTCCTAAAAATCTTGAGTAACAACATAAACAATAGAACAAATAAAAATAACAAAAAATGCACTTAAATCTTGCAAAAACTAAAAATGAAAAAATAAATGTTACAAAATGAAACTGTCTTACGAGCTAACAATGTTTTGAGCATAGTAAATTAGGTACTTACTTACATAACCAACAATTGCTTGCTCTTGAGTGGTAGTAAATATTTTGCGTACAGAATAGTTCGGTGTTAGTGCAGTTGAGCCAGTAGGATCCTGAGCTAAAGAGTTTGAAACTTTTTTGTTATACCTTTGCAGAGTGGTGAACGGGATCTTGGTTAATTTTGAAACGGCTCTTGGTTTGACCCTCCACTATCATGTTTAAAGCGTTGCGCATTTGTTTTTCTGTATGAAGACCAATCTGTGCCTTCGTTTGTCTATCATGTGGCATGTTTACCTGTTAACAAGTAGGTATACTTTGAAACTCGAAACTTTTTGGGGAACAGTGGATCACGATCCAACGTACCCCATTACCACATGATTCACTGTACCCCATTTACTAATAACAGAAATAATATTTTTATCAAAATATAAATCGTTTATATCACTCAACTGAATACAGTTTTATACAATTAGACACACATACTGAAGGAAAATATGCAAAGACTTTAAAATATCCAAATAACTTTGAACTAAAGTAATTTCAAACATTACGTAAATTATTTTTTTCGTACTTACCTACTGACCGATACGCTGTCGCGCTTCCTCCCGTTGTGATTCAATGACGGCGACTAGTCGGGTGGCGCGGGGTAGGGGATAGCGTTAGTGAAGCCAACGCGTGTATGTGTGAGTACAATAGATACAGAGTTTTAACAAATGATTCACTGTTCCCCGTGATCCACTGACGCACATGTTCCCCTACTGCTAGCGTGCGCTGCGTAAACCAATAAAGTTATATAAAAACAATGTATTACGGAATTAATACATTGTTTACCTGGATTTACACATAGGGTTCTTTTAATCCCGGTAGTATGTTCTCGTGGGATTTTTTCCGGCATCCATGCGGGCGAAGCCGCGGGTAAAAGATACTTCTAATGATATTTTATAAAATACCTTGCAGATGCACATCTTGTGTGTCGTATCAAGTTGTATGTCGATGAATATATTATTTAAAAAAAGTTTAAGATTATTATGATTACAAAAATCCTATAACTGAGTTGCAGCTCTACTTCTTCATGTAAATTCAAATTCAATTCAAAATTAAATTCAAAAGTCATTTATTCAAATTAGGCTGAAAATCAGCATTTTTCGAGCGTCAAAATTACATAAGACAGTCCCCCAAAACGCCCACCCTTCACCACTTCCTAGTGCCTTTAGCTGGGAAGAAGAAGTGGCACAATAAACTCCCCAGCAGCACAGCTGTCTGTTCAAGTTAGAAAAAATAATAATTCTATACAATGTAGACATAACATTCCTTTTCTGTCTCTCTCCCAGAATTTTTCAGTGGGTGGGCAGTGAAAAATTATGTTTTTTAATTTCAGTGTTTAAAACATTCATAATTTTAACAGGATAAGTATTTCAGAATTTTTTGGTGATCTGAAACTAGGGTTGCCAAGTCTATTCCTATTACATTTTAGATTAGAAAAATAGCGAGAGTCATCTCATATTAATTTCCAAAACGTCAGGTATTCCGATACCGACCGTATACCGACATAGCCCGAAGAATTGCCAAACTTTAGTGGCAATGGGCAGGGCACCTTGCTTGCAGAACAGCCGATGGGGCCGAAAGGTTCTGGAGTGGCGACCGCGTACCGAAAGACGTAGCGTTGGAAGGCCTCCCACAAGGTGGACCGATGACCTGGTGAAGGCCGCAGGAATCCGCTGGATGCAGGAAGCACAGAACTGGTCAAAGTGGCGGTGCTTGGGGGAGGCCTAGGTCAAGCAGTATTCGATAAGATCCCACCAAAAAAAAAACGTGTGGCCTCGGGGACTGCCGCGGTAAAGCTATTGCATAACATTTGTAACCTCCATAAGTACTTCCTATTTGTCAACGCTACACTTGGGATGATGACGGATGATGACATAAAACAAAAATTACGTTCCCATGACAACATCACGTTGTCCGTCCTCCGTCATTACATGGTAGGTGGAGTGGGGGGTGTTAGGTTTTATTTTCGTTACGGAATTTCTTGATTCGGTCGCCGCGCTTAAAGCCCGCGATAAAAGCTATGCAATAGCTTAAAAAAAAAGGTATTCTTACTTAATTTTTATTTTCATCTTTTGTCACACAGGTTTTTGTAAAACCTTACCTACCAAAGTCAAAAGTCTTTTCTTTTTCTTTTTTTTTATATAAATTCTGCCTGCGACCGCGAGCAATTTCGACCCACTGCGTCACAGACCATTGTCCGCTTGCGCTATAACTTCGTTTTCGCTTTGCGTTCTGTCTGATCTTTTTTCTTTTTGCTCGGCTCCTAAGGGTCGTAGCGTGATGTTTCATAGTCTATAACCTTCCTTAAGAATTGGGCTATCCAATGAAAAAATAATTTTTCAAATCTGACTGGTAGTTCCGGAGATTACCCCCTACATACAAACTTACAAACAAACAAGCAAACAAACAAATTTCACCTCTTTATAATATGTAGTATTATTATATTATATTGTTTAAGTATAGATAAAATTTTGCTTGAATTTTGATAAATACTGAATATAACAATTCCATATTTTTTATTTGAAAGTGCAAAGGATCATTTGCATAATTTATGAAAAACGAACACTAGGTAACTCCTACAGAGTTGCAGTGGTCGATAGACCGGTCTGAACACAGTTGGCTACAGAAAATAAATAAGGAAAGAATAAAACAAGTAAATTGTACGTATTAAAGACATTGGAAGAGCGGAGTCTTATAACACAGGCTTATTTGCTTAAAAAGGAGGGTCCAATCACTACTAGTTGTTAAGGTTTTTTTTTTTCTTGTAAATATAGTAAACCTCTTTAAATTATTTTTTATTAGGGGCTCGTGTTTAAATAATAATAGCCACACGGGTTGATCCAAGGTTAAGCTACGCTTGCCGAGGTCAGTCCGTGGATGGACCATTACTCTGGCTCCCGAAATACAGGTAAGTACCTACTCTAGCTTAGCTCTGGAGCCAGGGTCTCAAATTTTCTGTAACCTGTTTATGGCAATAAAGAATTTATTTATTATTATTTATTAATTAATTTTCTTATATATTCAATACATTTTTTAATATTTTTATAAAAATCATTAAAAAACATTTAAAAATATAAAAAATAGTGGCCCATCGGCATCAGGAACAGGGTCCATTTTGCCGGTTGTCAGGGTTCAGGAGAGAGGAACCTCCTCACTATGCGTGCCGTGTCTAGGAGTACTGCTTTCTGATTCAAGCCCTTGACCCAGCCGCGCAATAAGAGCCTCCAGTGTGGGAAAGAGATGAAGCTCTACAGGACGTATAGCTCCATCTCTTTCTCCCACTGAAGTAATATTAAAATAATACTGCTTTATGAGCTGGTGGTAGGCTCCCTGAGGTGTTGGACGAGGCTCTTCGCTATAAGGCCATTAACCGTAACCATTATTATTATTATTTATTACGTATCGAGACCCCGCCGTGCTTTGGAAAGCACGTCAAGTCGTTGGTCTCGGCTGTTATTTGTAGATCTTTGGCAGTCGTTATGGGGAGTCGGAAGTCCGAAAGTCTGACAACCAGTCTTACCAAGGGGTATCGTATCACCCAGTAACTGGGTTGTGGAGGTCAGATAGGCAGTCGCCTCATGTAAAATATTGGTATTCAGTTGCATCCGGTTAGACTGGAAGCTGACTGATTGCACCGATTTCTTGTTTCCCCTTTCTTGCCTTTATTGGCCGGCTTGAGAGGAGATTCGAAAGAGCAAACGTGCTCGGATAAAGGAAGTATTCGAGAAAGATGCTGATCTTGACCGTACTTCCGAGATTGTCCTGATAGCCGTGGAATACTAACCTCTCCACTCCTCAAGCACCTCAAGAAATCTTGCCGTCTTATGACTACGTCACCATGTGCTAGGCGACAGCTCTTTGGGGGCCCGTTATTAAATGTACAAGTCACGTGTTTTACAGAAGAACCAACAGCTATAACAGATGGATAACAGTTGTCTATGTAACAGAGCCAATTACAGGTTTTCACGAGTAAAACAAAAAAAGTAGTAAAAGTCATAGGAAAAAAAAGATTATTTATATAAATATCAGGTACAGTAAGCACTATGCACTTTTAAAAAAATCAGCGTTCAGCCGAGTGCGTGCAGAATAGGTTTTGGTGGTAAATGGTTCAAGTGAAAATTCTCTACAAAGAATATTATAGTCCTTACTCGCTCACACTATGTAGGACATTGAAATACAATTTATGCAGGAGATCAAGACAGTCAGTCTCGTTAGATATCGTTTTTAAAAGATAAGTGCAATCTGCTAGTTCACGACGATAACATTGATCAGGCAGAGGCCATAGTCCTTCCCATAGTTCTAGGTCACCAGTTGACTTAAACCTCCCAAACCCATAACATCCATATCCCTATCCTGCATTAGTCTTGCACCAACCGGGAATTGTCCTTGGGTGTAGGTTGCATATTAGTAAGGATAATCGTCAGTTGGTATTTCATTTCATTGAGAGTGTCTAACGGGCCTCAGCGTGCGAGTTGGCCTTGGCCCCTCGTACGCCTTCCGAAATTCCGGGACCCCAGGGTCCCGAGATATGTTAAAAATAATAAAAAATACTATAATTACGATGATAATTTTATTATAAAGCAGTCTTTTGCATTTGCTATTCATAAATCACTTATAATTATAATAAATTCAAATGTCCAAACTGTTCAGGTTTACAAAAGGATAAAAGCATTTAGTCCATGTTATAAGCAAGTCACATTATTCTAATAAATCAAATATTTGGTCAAATGTTAGTATAGGTGACCATATTAAACATATCTAAATGAATATATAGGTAGGTTTTTATAATTGGGAAGAAAAGCAAAGATTTAAATCGTTAGAATTGCCCTCACCACACCTGTTGCGAAAAAAATTTCCACACTGAGCAGAGTGAGCTCACACATTCCATATATGGCGTTTTCATGGCGACTGCAACATTGTGTGTGTCAGAGGTGTCAAAACGAAACCGAAACGCGACCATCTTTCGACGCGGTACGATCTAACGATTTAAATCTTTGATGAAAAGTAATTCCTATTTAATTTCCTTTAAATCCGTAGACAAATTTGATGCTGTTGGGTATCAACTTATACAAAGATACAAGTGACAAGTAAAATATTACGTAAATAAGACCAGGAAAGCACTTTCGAAAATGAGGAGTGGCAATCCAGCAGGCCGTAGGTATGTACCTCATTATGGTATTTCCAAATCCACTAAAAACAGCACAGACCTACGCAATCAAATCTGCATATTTAAAATAACAAGGATAAATCCTTCATAAATGCAGATTTATTAGAATAATATGATCGTATGACTTTTTGGAACAATAATAATAATCTTAAAATTTAATTATACCGTTTGGTCAGTGATGATTGATACCTAATGTGATTTAAATATTTACATTAATTACAAACTTAATAAATTGGCACAAACATGAAACTACTTATTTCTTACTCGATACCATTAAAATATTTGTCTAAAATAAGTACCAATAAGAATCGTTCATTCAACCACAAATTTTACAAGATTTTTTTTTTTAGTTCTAGTCCAGTCAGTCAAAAATTATGTCAATTTTTTTTTCTTCAATCTCGTCAATTATGTCTTTTTCATTAAGTCATTTAAATAAATGAATCAATTAATTCCAATCTAATCTCATAGTCAATTATAAAAGGGCAAGAATAATTCGATTTTTTTGAATCTCAATTTCCTATAAAATATTATTCCAAGATGTAATCCGTCTGTAATTCATTCATTTTCGGTCAATAAACTGTCATTAATTTTAGTATTTTGTATTTACTACTTATATTTCAGACTTTCACAATATTTTAACAATAGAAGTAAGTATTTCGCAGTACATTGAATTTGCAGTAATGACAACTTAAATATAGTTTAAAACCTAACCTAACCTAACGCCCCTCAGTATTCCTAGCATCCATAACTGACAGTTCATTCGCGGCACGTATAATTCTCTGTGCGATGCAACATGGCGGCGTACCATAGTGCTCCAATGGCGCTTTATACTCGTAGAAAGGCGCAGCCACCGTGCGCGCCGCCCGACGAAGAACGGAACAAGTGTAGGAAAAATTCACTGCTTTCTTCTCTGCAACTATGAATCTGTAAATTAAAATAACGAAAATCAAAAATCTAGACAGAAAAAATAAAACGTCTGAGTTTATAGTGGATACTTGAACAACAAGTTATTAAACAAGTTTCACGAATTCCATCTACCTGCGTCTTATAGAATTATTATCAGCACCTCGTAATTGTTAAGGACAAGTAAAAAATTAGAAACAACTATTTATCAACAAAAACCGGAATGGCAACAATTAAATTTCAAAATCAAGATTTTTTTTTGCATTAAGAAACCTGTTAATCAAATTAATTCCATCAGTAACATTTCTATGACATACCTATACCCCAGTTATTAATCATTATTATTTCCTTTGTTCATTCTTGACCAGTAAAAAAAAATCAATCTGCCTAGCCTTTTCCCAGCTATATTGGGGTCGGCTTCCAGTCTAACCGGATACAGCTGAATACCAGTATTTTACATGGAGCGACTGCCTATCTGACCACCACAACCCAGTTACTGGGTAATACGATACCCCTTGGTAAGACTGGTTGTCAGACGGGCTTCTGACGACCCGTAACGACTGTCAAACATCCACGAATGACAGCCGGGACCAACGGCTTAACGTGTTTTCCGAGGCACGGAGGAGTCTCGGTATGTAGAAATGGTCACCCATCCACGGACCAACCCCGGCAAGCGTAACTTAACCTGATAGATCGACCCGTGCGGCTGTTAGTACTTAGCCACGTGCTCCTCGTGCTCATTCTTGACCAATAATATAATACTCAAGAATACTACGAACAGTCTTACCAAGGGGTACGTGTAACTGGGTTGTGGAGGTCAGGGGGCCTACCACCAGCTCATAAACAGTATTATTTTAATATTACTTCGGTGGGAGAAAGAGATGGAACTATACGACCTATAGAGCTTCATCTCTTTCCCACACTGAAGTAATATTAAAATAATACTGCTTTATGAGGTGGTGGTAGGCCCCCAGATAGGCAGTCGCTCCATGTAAAATACCGGCGTCAGCTGCATCCGGATAGACTGGAAGCCGACCCCATCATTTTTGAGAAAAAGGTTAATCAGATGATAATGATGACTACACAGAACTCAAAGGGAGTGTAGCTAGTATCTACATTAAGTAAAATATAAGGGTAATTTTGAGCTCAAGTCCTACCAAAGAAACTGGGCCTCCATAAGCAGTGAACAGAAATGTGCGAAAATGGGAGAGAGGCCTTCACCAAGTAATGGGACTATTACAGGTTCGATAATTTGTTCAACAAGCCAAATTGAACAATTTTCTTATCCAACTAATATTATATTTGCGAAAGTAAGTTTGTTACGCTCTCACGCTAAAACGGCTAAACGGATTTGTAGACCATGACCTGGAGAAGGACAAAGAATACATTTTATCCCGATATTCTCACGGAATTGAGACTTATACGGGTGAAACCTCAGGGCGCTGCTAGTTATTTCGAAAATTTTCTTATACGTACATATTACACATCTGCAGTCGCGGCATCAACTCCTTTTTGCTCAGCAACAACAGGGCGTTCCTGACAGCTGCCGCGGCGATGACCGAGGGGTACTCGTCACAAAGGACCCGATCTACCAGCAGACCACACATGGCTAGGAAGGTGGCTGCCACCTCGATCTCACCAGCATTGTGTGTGTCGCAGCACCAAGATAAGTATGTTATGAAGTCTTGAGCGACTATTGGCTGAGTTGGGAATTTCTGTAATAGGAAGATATGATTTAGTAACTGATACAGTACGTCCTTTTTGGTCTCTGTTCATCCTGAGCGTGAGTACTTCTTTTGAAAAACTCCCTTTGAAGTTTGTTTTTCAAAAAGGCTATAACAGTATTTTTACATACGGAATGTACTTAGAAATACATTTCACAGTTGTTTTACTTGTGATTTTGCATCACTATGGTCTTCATTCTTGCTGCAATAAGGTTGCTGACAAAGGTAATTAAATAACTGTAAAAGGAGTCAGCTCCACAAAGCGACCTCAGTCATTTTTAGGGTTCCGTGCCCACAGGGTAAAATGGGACCCTATTACTAAGACACGCTGTCCGTCCGTCTGTCTGTCTGTCCGTCTGTCACCAGGCATGTACCAGTCATGTACCATGATACAAAAAAAACAGAATAAAATAAATATTTAAGGGGGCTCCCATACAATAGACATGATTTTTTTGCAGTTTTTGTTGATAATGGTTAACTCTTCATGCGCGAGTCCGACTAGCACTTGGCCGGTTTTTTGCAGTTCACCTCGGATGTGTTAGGTTATCCTTTATCCATTCATACAAGGAGTAACATTGTCGACTTACGAGTATGTCTGGAGAATTTAGGATTCAAGAGCGTGCGAAGCGAGCTCGACAATTTTTGCATCATCACGCCTCGAATGGGATATTTTTTATTTTGTCCATTCGTACAGAAAAGGACTGTGTCGATTTATACAAAGAAGCTTAAGAATTAAGATAAAGTAGGATGCGAGAGCGAACGAAGCAAGCTCGATAATGTTAGCACCCCGCCTAGGGCCGATTAGATTTTCGGAAATAGAAGTTCGGTACTTTATCGCCTATTGGACAGCAGCTTTAGAATTGAGAGATTGCAGAATTGATTTGATTTTTTGATTAATTAATTTAAAATTTTGCAGCAGTAGCAGCTCGGAGTCTGGATTTGTGCCCGGTTGATGGCAATAGGCTCGCCCCCTATTACATGGGACTTAAACATAACTGGCGAAATGTGGGTGTACTAGCAACAGGGACACCTCTACCCAATCCTTCGGGGAAACAAGGCGTGATGTTATATTAATTTAAAATTTCAGGATCTCGCCTCGAATAGGTTAAGTTCTCTATTATTGTGTTAGAGGCGTTTTCGGATATTTATTTAGTTCTGAATATTTTTCAAGTGCAGCCTCTTGCACCCGCTCCCGGCGCCCGTGAAAGGAATGTAGGTGTAGACAATCCTTCCTCTTATTCCCTAGATGATGAGGTACAAATAGATAGCACACAAATAGAATAGCGGCACCAAACTTAATTTTGTATTATTTTGCGGCAACATTTAACAGAAACTTGTTTCCTCTAAGTGTCTTCGGATTGAGGATAAATTCTGGTAAAACCAGATTTTGTTCATATACTTGAATTTGTCTTAGGTGAGGAAAGACAGTTTCTAGCAAAACAAAACTGTTTTTTTTTACTTTTTAGGGTTCTGTACCCGAAGGGTGCCAAACGGAACCCTATTACTAAACCTTCGCTGTCCGTCCGTCTGTCTGTCTGTCAGCGGGCTGTAATGTCATGAACCGTAATAGGTTGACAGTTGAAATTTTCACAGATTGTGTATTTCTATTGCCGCTATAACAACAAATTAATAAAAATTCATAATTCAAATAAAAGTTAATAATTAAAGGGGTCCCCATACAAGAAACGTGTTTTTTTCGGCGTTTTATTGCTTGATCTTATTAATACGGTACGGAACCTTTCGTGTGCGAGTCCGACTCGCACTTGGCTGGTTTTAATTTTAAATTATCCTTGTCAATTGAGAAAGTCCAAACACCAAATATCCCAATACACGTGCCAAAGCGGATGTTAGGTACCATTCGAAAGAGCACGCTGGGCAAGTCCAGATCTAACGCAGAAATCTCAATAGAAATTACAACTCCCCAGTGCCATGGTGGTCACTGACTAGGTACACACGGTTAAACTATACATTTCCAGTTTATGCTGATCTGACATTGAATAGGATTTCAGTACAATGCGAGGTCAGCTTATACTGGATATGTATAGCTTGATATGTAGCCGTGTGTACTATAAGGGATCATGGAGCTCTAAGCTACTAAAGAACTAAACTAGTATCTGATATTAATTTAGGATAATTATTATGCAATTTTTTTTTTACATTATGGCTGGCGCTGTCAGTTTTTCGGGACAGACCGCCTCTCGACGTTATCTCGATATATCGTTACATGACAGTACGGTAAAGGGCGGTGAATTTTATTTCATGTAATTTGGCAAACCGTCGGTAGCCGTTGCTTGCCCATAACATTCCTAGGAAGCACACGATCTAGTGTCACATAACTCGACTTCATTCGTTCGTAGGTGTCACGGCAAACTCTTTTCAAATCATTTTTCAACACATACATGTGGGGTTAATCCTCTATTTGTAGGATACTAATTTGCTTTTCACTGCATATTTGATTTTGGAGAAGAGGTCATTTGTTTTTTTTTCGTGTGTCTTTTTTTGTCTTTTTGCCAAGACAGATGTGTTTTTTTCGCTTATTTTTTTACCTTTATATATTTTAAATAATATATCTAAGTTACTTCTATCGAGAAATGCTTTTATTTGCCCTACCATTCCTACATACATATGATGTGCCTTATATGACACATTCACACCGCCGACAGGCGTAGACTGAGCCACAAAAGTACAGTGATGTTGATATTTTGTGTCACGGCATGTGTACACGCTGTTACGCACGGCAGGTAGTACGGCTGTAGACGGTTTGAAAAAATGTATGGGATTTTGAAGTGTCCCGGAACGTGTTAATGAAATTCACCGATCCCAGCGTGGTTTAACCAGACTCGATAAATCGAATGAACCCCAAGACCCTGGAGCCTCATGTCTCATGGGGCTACAGAGATCATTGCATATCAAGGAGTAGACCGGGGGGCGCGGTAATTGTAGGGAAGACATGCCCTTAGGATATGGAAGGATTTGAGAGCCGTATCGGATATGCATCCTAGAGTAAGTAATGGAATAGTGGAGAGACGAAACTTATAATACCTTTCCTCGACAAGTCCTTTACTGTCCAGGCCGCTCGTTTGTGGAATGCATTGCCAGTTCAAATTAAACGCGCGCAATCGTTACCTATATTTAAGAGACTCGTGAAGGAACATTACTTGTCGTTGTGATCTTGTTCTCGTAACTGTAATTATCCATAGTCTTCATTTATTTTTGTTACTTATATATTTAGTAAGTATGTATATATTTATGTATCTATTATTTAGGATATGTATATATCTGTGTATCTATTCTTGTATATTGTATATTTATTATTTGCACCAACGACAGCCCCATTTTATGTCCAGGCAAATCACTGTCCATTCCAAGGTTGCCTGGAAGAGATCGCGGAAAGCGATACGGCCGCCCATTGTATATTTTGTAGTGTTTGATTTGTTTTTTGTTGTGTATTTTTGTGGTGTACAATAAAGTATATATAAATAAATAATAAATAAATAAACGAGCAATTCTTGTGTATACGTATATATATAATTTGAATCTCGGAAACGGCTCCAACAATTTTCATGAAATTTAGTATGCAGGGGGTTTCGGGGGCGACAAATTGATCTAGCTAGGTTACATTTTTAGAAAACATCGTTCAAAAAAAGATATTGATATTTATCTGATCTATCTTTACTATTCTTCTAAATATGAAATAAATCAATAACCAAGCCAATAAGTGTTAATTATGCCAATACTTTGCTGTACACTAAACGCCCCCAGACGTACCTAATAACAATAAAACTTTGTCTCGTTCTTACAACATTCATAGAGGTTAATTATGAAAGCCATTCTGGTTTATAACCTCTAAGGAACAATCTCAAATACAGAAAAAAAAAGAGTTAACAACGTACCAATCTGATCATCACAGCTCTCTCTGCAACCAGCAATTTATCTGTCGTGAAGGCAAAGTTGGAGTGTTTGACCAGCCTCATCGCAGGTATGAATGGGCCATTGAGCTTCTGAGCTATCCAGAAGCAAGCTGCTGCAACGAGCTGTAGCTTCTCTAGCTGAACGTAGCCTATGCCCAGGACTGAGTCAAAGTACCAGCAGGCTGCCTGGACGATGGCTGGGTTGCCGTCGGCGCCCTAAAATAGGAGAAGATGAGTAAACAGTTGCTGCATTACTTTGATTATAATTAAGGACTTTGTGTGGTTTTAATATTCAGAACTTTAAAACTGGGTCTATACAGGGTGGTAGGGACATCGACGCGAAAACTGCTACCATGGATTCAGTGCATGAGTCTGAACGGAAAAATTTTTCCTTCAGTTATTAAAAAAATCTGTTGTTCCAGACATTTTGACCGCGTAGGTATTGCACTTTTCTATGAAACAGCTGTTTAAATTTTTATTTTTTTAGAACCAGAATCATGTACTGAATCCATGGTAACAGTTTTCGCGTCGATGTGTATACTTCTTCAAATTGCTTAGCACGATCCTCCGTTATATCGAAAATACTGCAGTATTTATTTTGAAATAAATATATTATTATGTTAAAGTTGAGGATTAATGTTAAGTACTATGTTTGACGAAAACACGATTCCATAAAATGTTCTTAATAGAAAAAACCTCCAAACCGAACAATAAACCGCTGGGATTCAAAAAAATTTTGATCATAAGATTTTGCTTAATAACTGAACTAACTATAAACCAGATACAATGTTTTATTTTAATTTTTCATTACCATTATTTTTGCAGTTTAAAGAAATAGGCCAGTAGGTATCCAAAAATTTACCGTCTTGTAGATTATTAAAAAAGATTGAACACGTATTTTTTCTTTTTTGACGTAATCAAAAGATTACGGCGATACATTGAGTTAAAATTTGGCATGACGTCACGCCTTGTTAGATTTAATACGACGTTGTGACGTAGCAAGCCCCCACTCCCCAACTTTAATGCGTGTTTTCTAACTTGTTTTTGATTAATATGATAAAGCAAAAAATACATATCTAATATTTTTTTATTATCTGAAAGACGGACTAAATAGAATTTCTTTTTTTTTACCTAAACAACTACCCAATTACCTAAACTATTGGCGTCTTGGAGCCGCGAGCACCCCACTCCGTCTCGCTCTCACTCAGTCCGCGAGCAGTATGTGCGAGCGAGATAAAAAGTGAACTTGACCTGAGGTACCATGGGCTCTTAAGTAATTGTATGTTCTTGTCTAGGTCTAATATAATAATAATAATAATCAATCTGTATTGTCACACTCCAGGGCAAAGGCCTCCAATCCCTCCTATAAGGTCTAGTTAAAATGATAAACCGTATGCCCTTAACTTATTGTTTATCAGTCTGAAAAACCCCGTTATAATTAGCATGAAATTAATTCCTTCATAAATAGTTCGCCAGGGGAATAACACCCAGGAATCACCGACTGTTATTCATCGCTATTTAATATTAAATGAAAACGTCAAATTATTTCATATTATCGGCATGGGGCATAGCATATACCTACTCGTTTTTAGAGTTCCGTATCTCAAAAGGAAAAAACGGAACCCTTATAGGATCACTCGTGTGTCTGTCTGTCTGTCACAGCCAATTTGCTCCGAATTAATAAATGAATTTTTAGTATGGAAGTCACTTTTGGGAAGCAAAGAAGAAAACATAAAAAAAAGTTTTGCGAACTGTGTCGTATGACATATTAAATGAAAGGGTACATTGCGAGGATCTCTAACACATTTTTTTTATAATTTTAAATAAATACTTAGAAATTTTCAATTCCAAAACCAAAACCAAAACTACTGAGCCTAAAATTTTGAAACAAATGCAGAGAATAGAATTTAAGCTTATAGATTACAGGAAAATCTATAAGAAGTCTATAGTCTTAAAATGACATGGCAAATCTCTCAATATTGTGCGTACAAACTTACATTTGCAGTTGGAATGTATGCGAGAACATGTTTTTCAACTACAAAGTTATGTTTGTTTTTGGAATAAATTCATCCCAACTACGGAAACCTTCATTGTGCGTAGTCCGACACGCACTTGCTTGCTTTTTTTTAGCTTTATCTTGAATTTGGAAGATTTTAAAAACGACCGGTACTTGTTTTACTTTGGATAACATATCAACACGAACACAGCGACCAACAGACTGTAAAAAATAATATCGCTAGAAAACATAAAAATGGTGGGGTTTTTATAACAACAGCAGTGTTATTGCAAGACATCGCCTCCTTGCATTTTAATACTCAAACAACAAACCTAGGAACTGCCGGCGACAAACTTCTTCATTGAACAAAAAGATTATTTTATATCTTCAGGAAGATTTGAAAGCCAGTTACTGAATTAGGGATTAGTTATGATGCCCTTAGTATTCCATAAACATGACCTAGATATTATAGTAAATCAATCTACCTAGCCTTTTCCCAACTATATTGGGGTTGGCTTCCAGTCTAACCGGATGCAGCTGAATATTTTACATGGAGCGACTGCCTATCTGACCTCCACAACCCAGTAACTTTGTAATACGATATCCCTTGGTAAAACTGGTTGTCAAACTTTCGGGCTTCTGACGACCCGTAACGACTGTCAAAGATCCACGAATGACAGCCGGGACCAACGGCTTAACGTGCTTTCCGAGGCATGAAGGAGTCTCGATATGTAAAGATGGTCACCCATCCACAGACCAAACCCGGCAAGCGTAGCTTAACCTAATGAATCGACCCGTGCAGCTGTTATTACTTAGCCACGAGCTCCTCAGATATTCCTCCTTAGATATTATAGCAAATGTTGGTAATTATTTTCAAATCAACGAAACAGATAAACTGAAAGTAAAACTTGGTAAAAGATAACATAAAATGTTCACTTACATTAATTTTCATAATCCAGTTGATAACACAAGCCCTAGTGACGCTCGAAGTCCTGGGCATTTGCAGCGGCTTAATCTCCTTAGCGAGGAGGTACTCGAACATTTCCGTCGTATAATCCTGGTGTAAACTCCGCATATACGACCTCTTCCCTAAAAACAAAATTATTTACTACCCACACTACGTATCTTATCCATTTGACGCGAATACATTAAACACAAAACAGTTAATGCACCAAGTATTAAAAATGTTAACCACGGTTATAAGATTTGCACAACTATTGAGTCATAGTGAATGTCAGAGTTTGTAAATATTCACCAAATAGCATGTGCTAATGTCCAGTTAAAGGCGTATTTATGGATGCATATGAGTAGCTATCTAAAACAGTTAAATTGGTGACTTGTGTGTTTATACATAAAATACTGGGTAAATATTTCAGCAGACTACTTGATATGATAATATTGCCGTCTTAAGGTTATAATTTGATTAAGCTGATGATAATGTAAAGCTGGGTACTGATCGGTGTTACGGGGCGTAATGTAACATATTCTCGCTCAGATTCGATTATGAGCATTACGTTACAATACTGCTTCCCTGACTGACGAGCATTCGCCTGTAATGTAACATTTCGGATTAAATATTACAGACATTGCGCACTGTAATGCTCGGTTCTCCTCCCTCACTGATGTAATGCTCAACTCTGAACGTTACATTACAGGCGAATGCTCCGGGTAATAGCACCTTAACATCTATTCCGAACAAGAATAGTCATTTTGCCTTTTTATTATAAGCATTCAGCTTTTATTTAAGAGGGTAGAATGTTCACAAAAAAAAACATAATAATGTGATCACAAATTCTATCTACTCGAACCAGTAGATCAATAAATTGCTTGAATAGATGAGTATAGAGTATAGACAGTGCGCGAAATTCACCTTTCTTACCTTTCTTTCGAATATTTAATTATAGTATAGACAGAACTCCTAAGACAAACAAGCAAATCTGACATCATTTACTGTATATTCCTAATGTAATATTTGTAATCATAAGTACGTTAAATAAATATTCTATTCGAACAAGGCAAATACATTACACGTGATTCCACTTAATCGGTCAAGATACTAAACTAACAAGCAACATTGGTTCATACCTAATCAATCAATGAGTATATTACGCTTAAAACCTGATCATTACAATCACAATAATAATATATCAGGATAATACGAAACAGCGAGCAGATAGCCTTGCTCACTGGGTAATATTTTAAACATAACATGGAATCTTATATATAGCTCTTGCCGATACAATAGAAGAAGAACAGGATGATAAAACTTAATTATAAAATACTAGCAGCGCCTCGTGGTTTCACCCGCATTAGTCTCGATCCCGTGAGATTATCGGGATAAATAGTATTCAATGTATCAATTTAGGTTATAAACTATCTGCTTGCCAAATTTCATGCAAATCCGTTCAGTAGTTTTTGCGTGAAAGAGTAACAAACATTCATCCATCCATCCCCACAAACTTTCGCATTTTCACATTTAACATATTATCCATAGGTACTTACAGAAATCAGGCGTTCTTAATCTGTCTTGTATACTCTCATTGAACTTCAGACGACGTTTCACTTTATCGTCAGGCTTCTCTTGTCTAGTTACGACAGGTGGGGACAGACCCTGCAGCTCTCGACTATGAGGCCTTTTCAGACTCCTCTTAATATTCTTCACACGGTTCGGTTCTAAATTAGCCTTGAGATTTGGCGTGACAGCGGTCAACACTGCGCCTAATGCATTTTTCTTTTTATTCTCAACAAAATACCGTTGACTACCTTTATCGTTCAAATGTCTCTCATCATCACTTATAGATAGAACACTGGCATTTTTATTTTCATCACGTTTGTCATTAAAGACGGTGTAATGCCAGTCTAAGTCTTCACTTCTCTGCCTCATTGTGACATGTTTCGTATCGATGTTCAAGGGAAGTTTCGGTTTATGTGGAACCACTTTACTGGGACCAGCCTTAGGTATAGTCGTACTTTGAGCGTTGATAGTCTTCAAAGGACATCGATGTGGGATTTCTGGCTTCTGTACCGTTTTGTTGGCGACCAATAAATGTTTCGGCAAGGCTGGTAAAGGATCCTTAGGTAAAGGTATTCTTGATCTATACACATTTTCTTTATCAGCGTCGTGCCTTGAGGATGCCATATTATTTCAATTATAATTTACACAATAATTGAAACTTTTTAAATACATTCGATCACGACCAGCATGACCGTTAGTATGAAAGTGAAAATTTCAAGTTATAATGACAAGCACTAAAATTACCCTCTTATTGTTTATTATCACTTTTATTAAACTTAATGAGGGTAACTTCAGTAAGACGTTTACTACACAAGAATAAAACCAAAGTTGCCAATTCAAATAAATAATTTAATCTTAACCATATCACAACATTACAAAAAATAAATAATAACTTAATCTAACTTACAAACTACGCTGTGTACTTTTTCATAATCAAATGCATCTGGTTGTTTTAAGAAACTTGTACAATCTCACAGCAAGGCATAAAGTACTTCAAAATGTATAAATAAATACGAGTAGAACGGGTGGGCTCTCGAGAATGCCGAAGGCAAACGATGTTGATGACTCTTCAGAGTTCGAAAAAGAAACACCAAAGTGTTGGTGACAGGAATTTAAAATTTTAGAATCTTTCAAACAGGTACTACGTCGTTAACCATGTATGGTTTCTCGGGGTCTACGACTTTGCCGGCGACTACGATGAGGTTGTCAAGGGTGTCCAGGATGTAGAAGATGAAGGGGTGTTCCACGTTGAAGCGACGAAGAGACTTGGGTGGCGCTAGTGGCAGGTTCTTCGACATTTCCATTACTGTGTTTCCAGCTGTAAGTAAACATAAAATATATTCTTAGTACTGATTATGTCTTATTAAATATTTCTCTCAAAACTCAAACTCAAAGCATTTATTTCAAATAAATCAATTACAGGCACTTTTGAATTGTCAAGGAGTCAGTCAGTTCAGAAAGATGAAACTAGTTGCTCATTCCAAAGCGTAGTAGGTTCCTATGGAGAAGAATGGGCAAACAACTCCGTTCAACTGCATTTAAATAACGATAGCAATAATAGTAACGCTAAATTTGTTGTTTTTTTTTGCGACAATTCTGTAATTATAATTTTGAGTATGGCTGAAATCAGTTTCATTATAAACTTGGGCAAACTTAATCTGAATAAAATCTGTTTGATAATTACCAGCGATTTCTGTAGCCGAGCTGTCAGCATCATCAACGCGCACAGCGACGTGCTGCACCAGCTCCTGCACGAACAGACCCTCGTCTGAAGACACGCCGGTCAGGTCCGCATCTCGACTGAAGATGCTGCTCACACCGAACTAGATAGTACCAGCAAAAACATATATATTTAACTTATATATTTTAGATGCCACAAACAATATAAAGTACAATGTTATAAATGTATAATAATCTATGAATGTCCTGGTGATGCTAAATGCGTAAAAGGTACAAAACTATGATTTTTATTAGGTAAGATTAATTAAATAAGGTTAAAGGCAATGTAGGTGTTTTCTGACAGAAGGCGTTATACCTTCAAGCATGTCTCCAGCAATGTCATCTTTATTATTTGGAAAAAGCACCTACAGGCCCACGCTCAGGATGTCCGAGAATTTATGAAAATTTTATTGTGACTCGTAAGCTCGGTATGGTTATGTTATATACTGCCATTTTTTTACGGCTTTTCTCCTTTTAAAAGTATCTTAAAGAATATCTAACTATTGAAGAAATATTTAAATAACAAACCTTAGCCAAAGCAGCCACGGGCTTAGTAGTGGTTTCCACGGAGAATGAAGGTATGGAAACTTGCAGGTCTTCGTCCTTCAGGCTATCCAGGATGTCAGAGAGTGGAGCGATGGGAAGGTCAGCTGTGAGCCTGGTCAGACCATCGCGAGTGCGGGGTACCACCAGTAGCAACGCGTAACGACCACCCTGATGGAAAATATTGGTTTGAGCAACTTGTTTTAGAAAACATAGTTTAAAAAAAGGATTGATTTGATTGAAGATTGAAATTATGGCAGTAAGATACAAACTTTGAATGCAATTTATTAACAGGATGTGAATTTTAAATAAGAGAGAGCATAACTTAATTAACAAAGTTGATAATTTTACTGCCAAAGAAAGTTCCTATGCAAGAAACTTTCTTTACCAGTTAGTAGAAAATACATTGTAGTATCTTTTGGGTAATTTAAACTAATAAATTATAATAAAAGGTAAGAGTGTTTGTAAAAAGTTATCTCTGGAAGTACGGATCAGATTTAAAAAAATCTATCACTAACAGAAAGCCGAAAGCTGCACTATAAATTAAATACGCGGGCAACAGCTAGTGTCAAATAATCCAATGAGGTACTGAACAGTTTCATTGCATATTAATTTTCATTCAAATTACTTACATCATAAGGCAGCTTGATAGCCTCAGCATCGAGTTCAGGCAACGAGCCTGTCTCGAAGCTGCCTCTGGTCTTCATCATAGAGACCTGCTTCTTCTCGGTGTTAGACTTGTAGAACAAGCCAGGCTCGACCAATTCGAAGGGAGTCTTCCAAGATCCTCGGAAGTACATTCCGTTGAAGATGATCATCAGGGATTCGGAAATTGAGGCTGCAATAGAAACAGAAAATATTAAAGTTTAGTTATTTTCGTGCTTTCTATGGGATATTTCATTACTTAGCCCTTTTTGTGCCCTACTTCTTAGGTTAAACAACAAATCTAAAAGCTATATATATTTACTGCAAAGAAACTTACTAGATTTCTTTCCAACACTGTTCACAGAAAGGCTGGATGAAACATCATGAACTTCTTGCAGAGATTTCAAACTCCTGGCGTGGTTTCTCGCTTCAACAGCCACCATCGTTTCTTCATCATCTTCAGATTCAGTCTTCTTGGGGAAAGTCTTCACTAGCTTAATCTTTTCCTTAATGTTCTTCGCAGGTTTGTACTCCATATGAGAAATGTCGACTTTCTCAGGAATGTCATCAACAGCAAAGGAGATAAGTTTCTCGTCTGTTTCTTTAGGCGGCATCATTTCAGGTATCTCCTCGTTTTTGCTGTCTTCAGTTTTGTCAGAGATTTCGACGGTGAATTCACCCTTACTGTCATTATCATCGTCATCATCCTGCGTATGAAGGTCTGGGTTGTATCGCTCAACTGACCTGACCTCAGTTAGGTAGTAGTCTTCCAGAATCTTTTTGTAATCATCATTGATTGTGTAGTTCTTGTAAATGTAGAAGTAGTTCTTTAACTCGGGCTGGTTGTATTTGTATTCATGGTTGTTCTTCAGCCTTTCCATGATGTATCTGTATGTCTTTCTGATGAGGATGGGGTCTTGTGGCAGATGTAAGGCAGACACTAGCTGTTCTCTCGTCTCTCCACGGGCACCTTCAGCAAGGATAGCCAGTATGGCTGAGTAACCGAGAGGTGAGAAGGCGATGTTTTTGTTATCATCGATGTAACCCTGCAAATGAAATAAACATCAATCGACCTAGCCTTTTCCCAACTATGTTAGAGTCGGCTTCCAGTCTAACCAGATGCAGCTGAATACCAGTATTTTACATGGAGCGACTGCCTATCTGACCTCCACAACCCAGTAACTAGGTAATACGATACCCCTTGGTAAGACTGGTTGTCAGACTTTCGAGCTTCTGACGACCCGCAACGACTGTCAAAGATCCACGAATGACAACCGGGACCAACGGCTTAACGTGCTTTCCGAGGCACGGAGGAGTCTCGGTATGTAGAAATGGTCACCCATCCACGTACCAACTCCGGCAAGCGTGGCTTAACCAGATGGATCGACCCGTGCGGCTGGTACTTAGCCACGAGAAATGAAATAAACATAATAAATTAAAATTCCAAAACGTGACTCGTAAATCAGAACAGTAAACAAGACACAAATGGTAAGAGAAGTAAATGTAACAAGACTTTACTTATCGTTATCAATAATATCCAAAACTAATTTGATAATCTAATTAAGTTTACAATGTCGGACCGGCTAGAAAACGTAGACTACATGAATATGAGACAGTAAAAACTAATTGTTATTGTTTACATTGTTTGTCTTGTCTATCCAGCAATCTTTATTATTGCTGTGTTATTATAGCCACGAACGCTAGCGTTTATGAAAACATCCGTGATCGACTCAATCTCCACATTCCTTAGTAACTACATACTCGTGAATGTAGTCTTCGGACATACTCGACATCAATTAGGCCTGCAGCAAGACAATTAGTGTCGCTATTGACTGGAAATCGTGCCGTGTACCGTGTGGTCTTGGTAACATAGACCACCCTATTAGGTACATTTGTACCGTTTGTATATATAGCTGGGGGCGAGGATTCGCAGTCATGTCAGCAGAAGCATTATGCATTCTCTTGAATAAGTTTGCATACAATCAATCACTGACAACATTTTAAAAAATCTGCTATTTGCATTACAACAACAACTTACTTTTTAAAATCATTAATATCGTTTCAACGATAATCAAGAAGTAATCCAGAACTATATTGGTTGTTATCATATTTCATGAACATATATCGTGAACACATCTCCGAATATTATGATGGGTATTAGAAACTAGCTTATCACTTGCTATGAAAAAGCAAAATGACTAACCAAGTCTAAACAACTTTCTTAACAGAAAACCTCAATTAGGTGCAATTGTTTAAATTGCTGAAGCCCAGGCAATGCATTCATGAGTCCTAAAAAGAAAGAAGAAGAAAGAAGAAGTAATAATGATGATTACCTGGAAGATCGCTGTGGACAGTTCACTGGTCGCTTCTCCTACGAAGCTGGTATCTTTGGGCTGATTGGAGCGCCCATTGCGAAGCCATCGCGCGCTGCTTAGACCCACCACGAACAATACTGGAATAAATAAAAGCAAAACGTTAATCATCTGTGGGTGAAAACAATATGAGAGAAACGCCCAGTATATGTATTTCTAAGTCCATTCAGAATTTTTTGAACTTCAATTTTATCTCTTGAATTGAAAACCTGACTACAAAATCGAGATGAGGATGCATAGTTGGAAAACAGGTAAGATGGAAGATGGAAGAAACAGAGAAGATTTTGTTTGGACAATGGAAAACAGAATATAAGTAATCTAAGTCAAATCAGCATTTACCTATATTAAACACCATCATCTGACATTCCATACATACATTTGCCAGATTAGCCTCATTTGCGAGATGTCAACAAGTTAATGTCCTTAATATTGACTAGATTAATTCTCGATGTAACTGTTCCGGACGGTATCGATATGAGACTGGTTCTCGAGACATCTCGAGAAGTGGGTCGAGTACGTGTAGCGGTATCGATGCATGTGTATGTTTGTACTTGTAACTGTTAGCTGCAGGACAATTTATTTATAGACCTAAGGCCTGGTTTACATTGCGAGTTACGACTTTATTGAGCTTTACGGTTGCTTGGTTTAATGGGTGCTTGTGTGTTGTGGCTTTTAGAGGTATGAGGAACAGGGTGTAAAGTTCACTCATCCTCAAGGGACGATCCTCCGACCAGATGGGTGTCGCATCTGGCAGGCAACTGCCCTACGGTTGAAGTCGGGATCTTGTATATATTATGTCGATCGCGCGGTAAACTCTAATTGCGCGATGCAGGATTTGTGTGACGTCAGATTCGTAGTTCGCATGTGGCGGAGTAGATGCCGCCACAGCTTTCTTTATTATCACACATTTCTGACTAGTGGTTGCAAGTTCTACTGCTGAGAATATCCTGGGTTCGATTCCCAGGTCGAGCATAATGTTATTGGGGCTTTCCATCTGGAATAAATTTCTCAGTTGCAGCCCGGAGTCTTGAATTATGCCCGATTGATGGCAATAGGCTCGCCCTCTATAACATTGGACTTAAACATACTTTACTGCTGAAATCTAGGTGAACTATCGGTCACCTCTGCCCATCTCTTTTCGGAAAACAGGCGTAATGTTATGTGTGTTTAAAATGTTATAGACCAATGTGAAATTAGCGAGAGTATTTCTAATCTCATCTCATCATAAAGTTGATTATTATTCAACCACGTTTGATCAGTTAAAAGGAAGCTCCCCAAATTGTATGTTAATTTGCATTAATATTCTGAAAAAGTCACGCGTACAATCAAAATGGAACTTTAGTATGTGATTTATTGGATCTTTTTCTTTCCGAATATAAGACAGTTACGAAATTGGAACAATTTCGCTCGATTTATTTTTTATTCGAAAATCATGTCTTTTTTAAAGATTATTAGAAACAAAAACAAGATCACTCAGCTTTTATGTCTAAAATAATTATTGACAGTAAGAAAATATAGTTTATTATCCAAATATAAGATATTTTTTCTCTAGATCAATTATTACTTTAGATAAGAACGAAATAAGAATTGAGACTTACGACATTTAGTTCCGTGCTCGAACTCAACCAAAGAGCGCACGCGATATTCAACTTTATTATTGATGTGTTAGCGTTAAGCACATAGTGGAGTGGTGGAGTGCATGGGGGCGGAGTTTGCGTGGAAATTGTGTTTGGAGTGCCTGGTCTTAAGGTAAAAGCAGACCACAACATAGATTCTAAAATATTATGCTGATGAATAGAAACAGAAACTTGTCTTGTGGTATATATAATTCTGAAGTATCAGAACATGTTCTAATGCATAATATTACTCTCGTCTATAATGGAGTGGCTCTCGAGAAAGCGATTTCTTCTCCGTGAAAGTTTCCAATTTATTGTTCACATAAAATCCTCTCGCGATCCGTGCATATCATTATAATTTATGGCTTAGAAGTCTATCAGATTAGAAAAGACATTCTAATATTTTCCGCATACTTCATTGTATGGACTGAACACGACATTATAAAAAAAACTTCTTTCTCGTATATAAAAGTTTATACACTCAGAAAGATAACATTTTAATTAAATTAAGTAACTTTTAATCTTCAACCATTACCAGTCTGCAATATAAAACTTACAATTTATGTCAAAAGTACCACCATTTTCTAATTATAGGCCTGTTAATAACGTGGAGAAAGAAAGAGCAAAGTGTGGCAGCACATAGAAACCAGAAATAATCATCGAGATAAAGCAATTTGCTGTTTAGACGTCATTAGAACAAAATTAGTGAAGGTACCCCTGTATACCGTTCAAAAGGTAAGCGGGCGTGGAAAATCAATATAGGTTATCTAACAAAATAAAAAAATTAAAACTACTTGCGCGCACGATAAATTCAAGTTTCAAAAGTAAACATTTCTTAAAGACCAATATTTTAACTCCGCCATTTTTCATTGTAAAGTTAAACACAAACGTACAAAGCATGGGAATGGCATGCGCCTGCGCCGATTGCTCCAATGTGAGGTAAAGTAAAGCACGGCGCGGTGAACGCACTGCGCTGACCCTACACCATTGTGCTTGAGTAGCGTCAACAACATGTGGGATGTGAGAATAGCTCATACGAGATGACTTACACTTAGCATTATATTAGCAAGATAGTGATGATAATGTATGACCATTATCAGTTTCAAACGGTTTTTAAATGCCATTAACCCCATGTTTCTGAAAACTAAAGCACAGTATAAATAAGTAACAGTATATTATCTTCATAGACCATGGCCGAAACGACACGCTTCGTAATCTCAGTGTATATCGGTACGCAACAGTATCGAGTCCGCTGCAGTTACGCACGGTCGCAGAAAATTTATGTACCGAGCGGCCGTAGGTAATTGTTTCAAGGTCACTGCCGAGATATAATACTGTTACTTATTTATACTGTGCCTAAAGTTACCTACTAGGTATTTCATCTATTTTCAAAACATGTGATGTAAAGTGATGATATTGGCTGTGGTTCATTTGTTTAGCAGCAGCCAATCACAAACGGATGTTTTTACGACACGGTTTTGATACTAGACGTGAAATTAAGAAACCAGAAGATCCTGTTGTTTAGTTTAATTTGAAATTAGTTAAATAAATCTTGCAATTTTCTTTTTATCATTAGAATTATTTTTGCAAGCCGTACCCAGCTCTCTAAGTGCATACCTCTCTCGAAAGTAATCACAGCGAGCCACAGAGCAAAATAATAAACTTTGTTGTAACACTCCTTACTTGTTCATACTCGTATAATTGTAGATATTACTGCATGTGACTACACTCTCACATATTTCTATATAAATTCCAAGCTCTGCAAGACAATGTTCGCGGAGAAATAAAATTCTAGTAAAGCTGTTGTTGTTTTCTTTATTATTACTCTGTAGTCGTTAAACCAAAGGTGAACCTGAAGTTTTCTTTACTTCGAAACATTGCTATTCTTCAAGAAACACATAGGTCATGTTCACTCATCTATATATATATATAAATAAATTGCTGTTCGTTAGTCTCACTAAAACTCGAGAACGGCTGGGCCGATTTAGCTGATTTTGGTTTTGAAATGTTTGTCGTAGTCCAGGGAAGGTTTAAACGGTGAGAAAATATGGAAAAACTCACGAAAAAAATAATATGAAGAAAATTCACGTTCTCATACATTTTGTGTGGATCGGCTTTTTTGATATCTCGGTAGGTTACATTTCTACCCAAACTACCCTACCTGGGTAGGTTGGGTAGAAATGTTAAAAACCTAAAACATGCACATTCATTGACTGTTAGGCGGAACGAAGTTGGCTGGGTCAGCTAGTATTTTATATTTATTTTAAAACTACAGAAAAATAAGTGAAGTGAGTTTCTAGCTTTGTGAGATTGAACCTACTTCGTAGAAGAGTTAAAATGTACCTAAACATATTAGAATCCCGACTAATATTATAAATGCGACTGAATTTGTTTGTTACGCTTTCACGCTAAAACGGCTGAACGGATTTGGATGAAATTTGGCACATGGGTAGATCATGACCTGGGTTAGGACACAGGATACTTTTTATCCCGATATTCCCAAGAGATCGAGACTCATGCGGGTGAAACCGCGGGGCGCTGCTAGTTACTTATAAGTCTAGGAAATTACCTACCTATCCTTAAATGCGTGTTGCCTTAAGTGCAGTTTACCTATACCTGTCCATAACGCCTACGCACACGTGTTTTAAAGGGCTTCTAAGGTAACTATTAAATTATAGTCCCCTATGACCAGCCATTGTAATAGTCTATATTGAGGCCGGTCATTATGTCAGTCCAAAAATTCTCGTACACACGGCTACACATCAAGCTATACATTTCCAGTATAAACTGACCTCGCAAACATATTGGTAAGACGGGGCGGTGTCCGCAACTCCACGTCAAAGCGCGTATTTTGCGTACAAAAAAAATAATACGACTAATCGCGGTATAATGTAATGAGCACATTAAAAGACTGAAATACCATCATTTACTTTCATCTACAATGCCTAAGTAAGTCAAAGGAATCTCGCCCGAAACTCAAGCTAGGTATTTACTGCAAATTGGTTGAACGAAATAACAACACTGAAGCAAATCATTTGACAAGAGATTTGACCACAGATTAAAAATAGGCTTTCAGAAACTGCGTAGTACATAAAAGAAAAACTCCAAAATTCCCTGACGTAGGTACATATTAAAGTGTATTTTTGTTTAATTTAATTTGATAAAAACAAACAATCGACTTTCAAACATACACAAGCTCATGTAATTATCATGAATACAAGTTTCACACATTATAGCATACGGTACTTAAGTATTACATACTCGTTCCATACGTGGGACATTAATATTAATGCGACAAGTTCGACGCGTGCGCACATAGCATCTTTGTCCTGCATTTAGTCGTTTAGGCATTATTTAATTTTGTAGCTTCAAGCAAAACCGTTTAAGCATTGTGAACGAATGTAATAATGCAGAATTAAGACCGATAGTCAATTGTCTAAAGTTGCATTTTGGTTCAAGAAAATAAAAAATACAAACTCGAAACCTTAGGTTTAGTGTTAGGATATTTTATTGTTTAATATTTAGTTTAAATGTAGATTAGTTTAATTTATACCCGCTCCTGCTTCACACGGTATTAACGACTTGACAAAACATCGAGATTTCTTAGTTATATATAACTTTAATAGTAAACGATTGTGAAAACCTCATCAAAATCTGTTGCGTGGTTAAGAAGAACAACGTGGACATACAGACAAACACTAAAAGCGACTTTAATTTACGTATATAATATGCATAGATAGAAACTACCTAGGCGACCGAGCTCTGCTCGGGTGAAAATAGAGAAAACTAAATTTTCCCACATTATGAGACCTAGCTAGATCGATTTTTCGCCCCCATAAACCGCTATATTGCAACTTTCATCGAAATCGTTAGAGCCGTTTTCGAGAACGTGATTACAAATATATAAATATACAAATATTGTTAATTTAATAGTAAAGGATTAGTTGTTATGTTATTCAAAAATAAAATACACACATAAAAATGTAAAAAACTGTTTCTCGTTTCAAATAATTCACTAGTATCTGATTCCATGTTTTATCATTAATTATATTTTATCTAATGTTAAGGCTGATTTACGCCCGAAAAGCTATTTCCAAAATTGCCCAAAGGTATGATTCTATACAATCTAATCTGTGATCAGATGTTTAGAAAAAGGTCTATAATAAATTCTCGTTCTCCAACTATTTCGGTAACAAATGCAGCCACAAATATAAAAATGCAGTCACGTACCAAAGCTATGTTGAAGACTCGTCTCCCTTTGTCTTCGTAGTTTTTCTAAATGAACGGATGTCCACTGATATTTAAATTACCTTCTGAGAAACTCAATGGCTAGGTTGTAAATAATAAATAAGTTTGTAACTTCGCGCATCTTACAATTATTCTGTAAAATTTATTGGAATTTGCAAGCATAAACAGCAGAATTTACTATCTTACGTCCATGTCAGCAAAAACCTGGCTTAAAGACACCAAAGTACACTATTTTATTCAATTATATGGGTTTACATGTCTGTTATGTTAATGCTAGACACTAAAATAATATTAAAAATATAAAATACGAGGTGACTTTTGCCTGTTATATACTATTTTTAAAACACACTGGTTTTCTAATAAATGTTAAGTTATTTATCGAACACCTATTTATGGTAAAACATAACTCAACAGGGTCACAGTATAAAATTATAAGTAACAGCATTATATCTTCATAGAAAACGGCCGAAACGACGTGCATCAAAATCTCAGTGTATATCAGTACGCAACAGTATCGAGTGCACGGCAGTTACGCACGGACGCAGAAGGTTTATCTACCGAGTGGCCGTAGGTAATTATTTCAAGGTCACTGTCGAGATATAATACTGTTAGTTATTTATACTGTGACTGGGTCGTGGCAGATAAGTCACGTTGTTGGACACAAGTTTAAAAACGTATCCGAACGGAATAAGCCAGAAATCTATAACGAACAAATAATGAAAAGCTTGCTCATAATTAATTAATAATACAATAAAATTACCCACTACTACTTATTATCGCAATAATTAAAGAAAAATTCCAGGGAATTATTATTTGTAATACTAATTACAAATGGAGTATTACTCCATTTGTAATACTAATTAGTATAGTTATGATAATAATTCCCTGGAATTTTTCTTTAATTATTGCGATAATAAGTAGTAGTGGGTAATTTTATTGTATTATTAATTAATTATGAGCAAGCTTTTCATTATTTGTTCGTTATAGATTTCTGGCTTATTCCGTTCGGATACGTTTTTAAACTCGAGTTTTAAATTCTGCATTTTTATAATAAACATGTTTTATTTGTTCATACATATTAAAGATTTGAGCATTGTAAAAAAAATTGTTTTTAGTTATAAAATTTATTTATTTTCATTATAAAAACATTATTAGACAAAATGGACAAGGCACTGGGTACGGAGGTGGGCCACGTCAGTTTTAGTTGTTTTAGTTTGTAAAAGTTTACTAACATAGTTTTTAAGTCATTGTTACTAACACTATGTGGATTGTGTGTAGGTACTTGTATGTGTAGTCCGAAATAAAGAATATATTATTATTATAATTACAATTCAAATTATATTCTGTACCTCCTCTTTTCATTTCGATTTGTCGTTTACAGCAGAGATCATTTTGTACTGGGATCTTTTCAGACCAAATAAAAAACATAGCTATAGCGCTGTCAACAGTGACGTGAAGCCGGTTTCGTAAACATGTGTGCACTTAGTGAGGTGTAGTTTGATTGTAAATGGTTGATCAAACAAATTTCGTATGTACGTAAGTATGTGTAATTAATAAACAATCTAGTGATTTTTATCGATATCTTTCATTTTATAACGTCCTGTAAAACAAATACATCCCAGCAGTAGGCTGCTGAGTCGCAGGTGCTATTCGGACGGGAGCTCTAAGTGTAAGTAAGTCTTCATTGTTTATACTGCCTTAAGGGGACGATAACTGACTTTTAATGATTTTATACTGAAGATGACGTCTAAAGGAGTAGTGTTAGTGATTTGAAAAAAATATGTGTTAAATTAAATAATTTTTTCAATATTTTAATATAGACATATTTTTGATTATGTTTATATTACATAGTGAAATTAATTTGTAAAGTTATGTCTAACGCGGATAAAAAACTGAGAATGACGCAAAATCTATCAAGCGTATTTTTCTGAAAACTTCACCATTTTAAAGATAATTAAATTATCGATCTTTTAGTATACGTGTTTTATTAAAATATCTTTTGTTTTACGTGTAATAAATTAATCATGCGTCTAATTTGGGACAACGCTCCTTGATGGGCGAGTCCTATTACTGGCTGGACATACGACGCGTTGCGTGAGCTCAGTACAGAACACGCAAGCTAACCATTCAAGGTTACTGTCTTATATCTGCGACTTAATAAACAATCTAGTGATTTTTATCGATATCTTTCATTTAATAACGTCCTGTAAAACAAATACATCCCAGCAGTAGGCTGCTGAGTCGCAGGTGCTATTCGGACGGGTGCTCTAAGGCCCGTATTACAGAAAAACTAGTTTCAACCAATCAAATGGCTTGAATCTAGTTTTAAGTAATGCTTGATTATTGAGTGACGTTCTGTAATACGGGCCTAAGTGTAAGTAAGTCTTCATTTTTTATACTGGCTTAAAACGTATAATTTGCGTCAAATGAAGGACAACCCTTGAAACAATTCCATGTAATATTTATGCTAACTATAACTACCTACTTTAGAAGATTCTAGGTAAGTAGATACCTACTTGAATATGTTCAACATGCAATGTCAATAAAACCTCGATATTCATCGGTATTCGAATTCTCCTTAAAAGTGCGATAAAAAACATCTTATAATCTTACGTGCGATCTTGATGATGAGCTCATGACTTAGATAATACACATAAATAGAATAAATATGTCCTGACATACCGTACCTACTTATTAACACATAACAACAGTGGCTGTCACGAGTAGTTAGGTAAATGTAAATATGCAATATAAACATTTATTAAAAAACTCCCCGGTGGCTTTGCAAGAAGGTCTTAATAGATCCTGGATGGTAAAAAAAATCAGAGGTGAATTATGATAGCCTCCACCAGTGTGGTTACTAAGTATTCGTCCAATGCATAGGGCAGTCAGACGTTCACAGAAGAAGATAACCCTTGAAAAGCACCTTACAGAAGGTAAAATTGGGATATGTTTGATTACATTCGCAGCAATCAATCAGTAATTTAAGCAACTCCAGAATCTACGTTAGTAATCTATCTTTTAGTGGACACGTCATTATTACTATTGACGTTTCGTCAAGCAACAGTTTTCAAATTTTCAAGGAAGTCTCACTACCATAAAGTAAAATACTATAGGGTAGGTAAGGTACTATAAGGTAATAATCTCAAAAATACCCATAGATTCTCTTTTATTTACCTAAAAAGTATATTCGGCCCGATCCACCAATCCCTGGCGTTCCTCTCTTTTGAAACATTTGAATTTTAAATAAATTATTCTAACGTTCTTTCTAACCGTCTTTTGTTTCATCCCCAAACTTTCACCAACTTTCGACTATTAACTTACATAAAAGAAAGATAACTTATATGTTCGAAACATGCGAGTTAGCATGCCAATATAATATGTAGATCGAGCTTAGATAATAGACTTACCTAATAGTAACGGACGCATTTTCACTATTCAGCAATTTTTATGATCTGGAAACAACAAAAACAAAATTAAGTTAGCCAAGTTATTATTCGTGCTTATAAGTTCATGAATCAATTATAGTGTGGATTCAACTGGTTTCATGAAAATATACTGAAAGAAGAAAAACGTATTTCCAAAAGTTTCAGTGATAAACAGGCTTTCTTTAGTATCCTAGATCCTTCAGTCCCTTTCAGCTAGATCATAGGATGTATGCATGATACATTTTCATCGGCGATAAGACCCCTCTTTGAGGAGTGGCTAGAGAGGCGCCACGGCGTCCTCACCTTCCGCCTGACGCAGGTCCTCACCGGACACGGCTGTTTCGGGAGGTTCCTGTTCAGGATAAGGCGGGAGGAAACGCCCGGGTATCACCATTGTGTGGATCGCCCGGAGGAAACGGTGGAGCATAAGGAGGAGGTCTGCCCGGCTTGGGCGGAGCATCGCCGTGTCCTCGTGGAGGCGATCGCGGGCAGTGATCTCTCGCGTCCGGCCCTGATTCGGGCCATGGTATGGAGCGAGAGGAAATGGGAGGCCATCATCTCCTTCTGCGAAGCAGTAATGCTTGCGAAGGAGGAGGCGGAACGCGTGAGGGAAAGGCAAAATTCGCGCCCTCAGGCCCCTAACCACCGCAGGAGGAGACGCCCTGGACGTCGGGAATCGCGAGCCGATTTCCGGCCACCGTAAGCGCGGGCTTGCGGACGGTCAACAATGGGTAGCTCGCCGTTCGATAAGGACCAGGCCCGGGTCGACAGCGCGTTGTTCCACGCGCGCCTCAAAGAAATGTCAGCAGAATTGACGGGGTCTACTAGGGCCGCTGCCTGCCGGGGTTGCGAATAAAACCAAAAAGGAAATCGTGGCCCCCGGCAACAAGGCAACCAAAGGAACATGGGTGGGTTTTAGTCAGTAAGAGTCTGACTCGCCCTCCCGCTAAATTATTGGAAGTTATTTGATAAACTCCCACCCAAAAAAAAAGCGCGGCGGGCCCGACTTGCTGGGCCAATTCAGTGTGTCGTAGCAAGAGTCCCTTTTTATTTATATGATTTTGCGGAGTATTCCGTATTAATCTGTGGTTATACATAAATAAATATATATGTATAACCACATAAACTCACGCCTTTTTTCCATAGGGGTAGGCAGAAATTACAGAACGTCACCTGCTGCGATCACCTGGTGGGTTATGTTATGGAGAATTTGTGAGATTACAACTAATAAGTGGGGGAGCATAGAATAAAATAAAATGGTGGGTCTTTATAATAAGCCATACATGAATTTAAATAGGTACTTAAAAATGCATTTATTTTATTAATTGTAAGTACTGAACACTGATTAATCGCTTATCTTTACAGAGCATTAGCATAATGAGAAGACTAATGAGTAATCATTGGAAAAAATCCCATAGAAAATAGGTATTTTTCTGTAACCATATCTTATTAAAATAAATAGGTACACCCGGCTACACATCAAGCTATACATTTCCAGTACCTATAAGCTGATCTCGCATTGTGTAGGGTTTTCGTAAAATGCGAGGTCAGATTAAACTGAAAATGTATAGCTTGATGTGTAGCCGTGTGTACCTATTAGGTATTAATGTAAAATTAATTTGCATGCCCTAAACAGGCAAAATATGGACTGTACGCCAGCACATCACCCGAAACTGTCAAATTTTCCCAATCAACTTTGAACCTTACGTTTCAGCGATAAAGTTGAAAATCTATTAAATAAATTTGACAGATTGTAGTAGCTTGATGTGCTGGCGTCTGTACATTAAACCATCAACTTTTTACAACTGGTAACACCTGTGTTTTCTGCAAATAAATTATTCTTATTCTCATTCATAAAGGTAAGCAAAATGCGATGTGCACATTTTAGAACGTAATAAAATATTTGCGAGCGTGGAAAAACAAAAAATAATTAAAAACAAGTTGATTTATAACTAGAAAATCTTGAAAAATAAGTTTGGAAGAAAAATGAATATCATTACCTATTCCTCTGACAGTGATCGTTGATATGTCGTTCACAGAATTTTGAATCCTATCGTTTGCCAATAAAGTTAAAATTGATTTTGATATGAAAACGAGTTATAACCGTTTTAATGACCAAAGCTCGAACAATGATTTATTGACAATAAGTGATGAAAGATGACCTTGAACTTTTGTCAACTAAATACGCCTAAAAGGGGCACCGAATAATAAAATGTATGACGTGTTCAGCTACATATTTGAATGGTTATATCTTAAATAATCAATTCGTAGTTACTATTAAATTAAACTAGATGTCTTCTACCAAGTAGTTTTTAAAATGCCGAAGCGAAATCGTAGACATTTTCATGAAAATGAAACTGTTCACTATTTTAAAATGAAAAAGCTCCATTAAACCAATTTATATAGAATTTGTGAGGAATAATTCACATACTAATCTGAGATTAATTTGACAACAGCGGTTTTAATTTTTTTTAAATATATGACATAAAACAACCTAATGTTTAAAAAATTTAATATAGAAATCCTTCGCTCACGGTCAGAGGAAACATCCTAACACATCGTCATCTATATAAATAAGATATAAGTAAACCAACTCAAGGAGGACCAGTCGATAACTAAAAAATAATAGGTACAGAGAATTTAACAAAAAGACAAACGAATTAAAAGAAAAACTAGTGTGCCTACTTCATTAGTGACAAGTTTTTTGTATTTCATGCTTGTCCCAAGTTCTATTAGGTTTATTTAAAAAATAAAAATAATTGAACTGTTATTTAAATCAAAATAGTTATTCCAAACCATTGTATTAAAAAAAAAATGGCATGGCCCAATTTCCACCGTAATTAAGAACGCAAAACTATGTCTACAATATTTTTTTGTTTTAATTATTAATTTAAAAGAGTCACGCATAAAATTTGGTTTAGCTCGCTAACCTAAAGAATGCCTAATATCTTTGACAAATATAGAACCTTATAATGCGAATTTGATAAAGGCTTAACCATGAAAGCAGGGCCCGTTAAGCCGTGCACAACTAAGCCAAGCTGACCTACATTCTAATAAATGTCAACGGCCATCTTAAAATAGTAAGCAACTACTTACATGCAGGCTTGCAACACAGGCACTGATTAAAAAGTAAATACACTTTTTTTAATAATTGCAAATGTCAAAAAAGCGCGGGAACATACGGCTGCGCTTGCGCCGAGCTCGATAGAGAATGACGTGCCCGGAAGCTGGCGGGGCGCGTTTATATCTAGACATTAAACAGTTATGTTTGAAGAAGGCACAGTTGACATAGAATAGGCGCCATGGTGCCGTATGTTGCATTTCTATTACTTTTTTTTATATTTCGCTATCAAGGTAGGCGTGTGATAGGAGGTTCTGCACAGTTTTTATCAAATTAGTTAACTTAAAACTATGACTCCTACTTATGTTAGTAAAAACATCTAATCTGGAAGCAACATAATTGACATATAGTACATTATTGTCGCGGTCTGCAACTGGAGCATTAATGGACGATACACATACGTGAGTCCATTAATGCTTGGTTGTGGCCAAAGCTTGTATAGTACTTTTCTAAAACAATGCGTGGAAATTCAAACTAAGTAAATTAATTATAAATTCTAGAATCAATGACGGACGAACAACATTATTTTTTCCCGCGCCAATATGTTCATTTGTTTCTTCTTTAATTGAAACAGCAGCTCTATTTGCAAGCCAAATCAAAATTTAAATAAAATCTTTGGAAATTACCTCCTTGGTTGCCATGTTTTGAAGTAAAAAGTTCGTTCCATTTTCAAATAACACGACAGATATGGATTTTCATACAAACATTGCCGGCCAGGCGCTCGCATGTATTCGACCAGTACCGCAATTTCGATTTATGTCGAAGAAGGTTGTCAAAATAATGTTCGAATTTCCAAGCATGTTTGAGAAAAGTCATTTTTTCAGCTGTTTCATTTAAGAAGATGGCCATTAGCAAATCTATTTACTTTATCTTTTCAACTTTACCCAAATCTCAGGAATTGTAAAAAAAAAGCTCTTTTGCCCAGCTGTGTATGTGAAATAGCTATTTCAAGCACTTATATTGATAGAATATAATGTCCAAGGTGCTAATGGGAGTGGTGAATGTTGACTAGTACTTCGAACATAGGATTTACAAAAATATCATCAAAAAATATGTAATAAAAAACCATCACAAAAAATAACATAGCAATAGAGAGCGCAATTATCATATTACTATAATCATATATATATATCATTTAAAGTTTACTTATCGATCTCCAAACTCATCAAAGAAAATAAAAAGTCGTCTATTCTAAACACTATCAAGTCTACATCGTCCCGGGATATCGAGCACGCGAAACCAATAAATGCAACAAAAGAAATCGCCAGTGGTAGAAAGGCAAAACTAAGCGCCACACAGATGCTCGTATAACGAGCGATCAATTTCTTTCTCATTTAATGCTGCTCATTATTTATCTTGGCGACAAGATTTTTTAGATAAAAAAGCTATTTTAAAAGTGGCCCGTGCCATCCTTTTCTTTTAAGTTTTGTTTTCAAGTTGCATGTCTTTAGTTGATATATACTGTCTTCTTTAATCAATATACGTATTGTATTTTACATAACATATTCAAAGCTTATTTCGTATCTAGTTTTAAGATGAGTACACCTTAATCTAATTCTTCTTCCTCCAATATTCAAAGATCAGCTAAATGCACAGATACACAACTACTATTTCTATCTTCTCCTTCCGATTTTTTACTACTTCACTAATTATTTCAGGATTTACTTACATCCCAACTGCAACCTCAACTTTCTGTACTTATTCGAGTCGTAGTTAATCTTAATTCTGCGCGTGCATAGTCAGTGGCGGGACAAGCAAATTACCTACTGTGTTTAATTTATGTCTAATTAATTACCTCTAACCTGTTCTTTAATCCCCATGTACTATGTCTTAAGATGTTTTAACAGATTCTGAATTACTGACTCAACTACATAATGAGGTCAGCATCTTATGTAATGTGGAGATTTTACTTTGGAACTAGACTACGATCGATAAACTACCTTTTTGTTTGGGTAGGAAATAATATCTCCCGCTCTGGGCGGAGCGGGAGGGTGTGTCAGACTCTTAGTGACTATAACCCACCCGTGTTCCTTCAGTTGCCATATTGCCAGGGGCCACGGTATCCCTTTCGGACTTTCCCGCAACCCCGGCAGGCATCGGCCCTAGCAGACCCCGACAGTTCTACTACGTTCTCTATCGCGGACTATAGCTACACAATTATCTAGACAAACATCGAAAGGCTTCTTCTGGCATATCAACATAAAATATACGGGACTACATTATACCTTGCTAACATAATTAGCCAGTAGACACGGTTAGTAACGGGTAATGGGGCTGACCTCTCAGGGTGCGCTAGATGTTTTTAATAACATTGATCAGCAATGTCACAATCGCGAACATTAATTTATTTTTAATCTATCTCAACCAAGATACCGGCTGGGCATAAACTTCTCCCAAAATGAGCCACAATTTCCGGGCCTCCACTAGTCCTGTTGGACTCTAAGTCCCGTAGGACATGAAATACATCAGTACCTATTACTAACATATCTAGTTATTTACTTCAGGCGTGACCTTGCGGAAATCCATTATAAAATACAAAAGACTTGGAAATATTTAATAACTTGTTCCGCTTAGCTATTTCTCTCTGCGTTCAGCGCTCGGTGTGGCAACACACCGTGTTCGGGTTCGCGAAAAGTCAATCGTCATCCTTAGGATGCCTCGTTGAGAAGTGAAACACATGTCGATTTCGTTCAGAGATTTTTATGGCTCTTTAGAAATAGCTAAGGGGAACAAGTTACTAAATATATCCACGTGTATTGTATTTTACTAACATATTTAATAACTCCTTGTTCCATCTCACCTGTCAGCTCTTCCTGCGGAAGGCATACTAATGTTACTAGGAAACGACTGTTTGTTGTCTGTGTAACAATTATTTTAACAACACAATATATATGCTGCACTACCTCTGAGTGGTTTATTGCATGTGCAACGGTAATCGAGATGAAGGTTTTTTTTTTTAATGCATTTTGCATTTATTTGAATTAATCACTTATTGTTTTTCAAATACTTTGTGAAACCAAACAAAGGTATATACATAGTATGTCCACATAGTGCACGGCTCCAATTAGATAATTATTAGTATGAAACTCGCAGAAGGAAGCTTCAGAAGGTTGGACATCTTTACAATGGAGATGATGCCTGGGGTAAAAAAAAGAAATTCCATTTAGTCCGTCAGTCAAATAATAAAAAAATATTAGATACGTATTTTTTTTGTTTAATCATATTAATAATAAATTACTTATATAAAACGCATTAAAGTTGGGGAGTGGAGGTCGCTACGTCACAAGTATAAAATATACATACTCGTGACGTCATGGCACATTTTAACTCAATGTAACGCCTTAATTTTTGGATTACGTAATAAAAGAAAAAATACGTGTTCAATATTTTTTTATAATCTACAAGACGGGCAATTTTTTTTTTGTGATCATTCCTATTAGGAGTGAGCTCAAAGTTATTTTTCAGACATTAATGTATCTACATAAGAACAGTAACCAAAGTCGAACGGATCATGAAAATGTCAAATAATGGGACCACACAAACAGTGTAAGTAGTTTTCACATTTTTCCAATAGCTTTCAAAATACAAAACTATTACTTTTGCAGAAAAAAGTGGCCTTCTCCTACTTTTTGTAAGCATTAATAATACTTAGTTCTACTTAGTTAATAGGTATATTGTTCTAAAAAAGAAAGTTACCATTGTATTCTTGAAAATATGAATGCCCAAACAGTGTGCAAGCATAATGTACTGAATGGTGTAATCAGTGTGATATATTTTAACATCTGGTTAAATACTGACCCAAATACACCAAGACAGGGCTAGTGAAAAGTTAAATTATGAAATATTCCATATTAAATACCTAGTAAAAGCAACCTTCGTGGACACAAGCAATAATCCCCGAAGGTCTGTAGTTACAGGCAGATGAATGAGGATAGATAGGCATCTATCCTCATTCATCTGCCTGTAACTGTAGCAGTTTTATGATTTTTGATGTTATACGTAATAGGCATTACGTATAACATCAAAAATCATAAAACTGCTACGTATATAAAAATGTTTCTACACCAATGCTATGAAACCTCTATAAAAAATTCTGAAATAGTTAGCTTATTGCCAACATTAAAACAGCCAGTGTCAAAGTAACCATAATATCATCCAAATGAGTTTTATAATGTTGTACTAAATTTCATTATACAACTCGAATTTCAAAAAAACAACATTGTCATGCACGCGCGTTTCACTACCACCGCGCCGTATTTTTTTTAATAGGTTATTCGAATTCACGTCATATCCCGCCTTTTTATTCGATAATAATATTGCAAAATTTTATTACTTTGTTGTTTACAATACAAGCTTTGATAATACACCAGGGGCGAAACGTCCATGTAAGCCGATTCCTACCGGCTTCCCTTTGGAAATTCGGAACACAACCACTCTATCATCATTAAATAATCAAACTATAAGTATTTGATACACCATAAAATTAAAATACCTATTACAAAACGCCTACATACATTAAACATTGTCTTAATAACCCAACAACAAAACACTGCGCTAAAATAACTCGTAGGCGCGTCCGGCTTATGCTAAATTCAATTTCCTTACAAAAAATAAAGTCATCATGACGTCACTTCGGTCACGTGATCCGCGGTTTCTATGAGCCGGGTAAGCCGGTCTGTAGCGAGTTATTGTAGGCACAGAGTAGCAGAAACGTGCGCGCGGGAGCGAGAAGGAATTATTGCTATTGCACCACCTCTTTCTGGCGCACGCATTTGATTCGGTAGTTTTCGTTGAATTTCGTAATACTGGCTAGGAGTTCGGAGTTCGTAAACATTTCATTATTCGTATGACAATGTGTGGTTGCTTTTTGACGTAATCGCATTAGAACCATATTAATTTGCATTTCTTTCGCACAGTATATTATTTATTGAATTCATTAGTAATTAGGTATTGGGGTAAGTAGATAGTTTAATAAGCTGAAATTACTTATTTAGAGTAGATTTGAAAATAATTAGTACGATCTTATTAGGATGGCGGCATTCATAGTTTTAGAATACAGATTACTTAGTGAAGAAACATGCTTTTCAAGGTTAAGTTTTGAAAATACGTGCTCGCCCAGATGTGACTATAAATTACAAGCGCCGCGATGGTTCGTTCAAACATTGTAATGTTTCCCTTTACGATAAATATCAATGACTGACTGGCAGTCGTAAATTTAATAAAATGTATTGTTCCCGTGTTTACTTTTTTTTTATTGTAGTTGTTTATAGAATATAGGGTTTTTAAAACATATTCGTAGCTGTTTTATGAGTTCGGGATTGGTAGCAATAGAATTATTTTGACGAATTAGGTCTCGGCTTCCCTCCTCCATAACGTGAGCCTTCGCTACTGTAATACACCACCACATATTTCTAATGCAGCAAAGGACATTTCTAACCAATATTACCAGAAAAGTAGAGAAAATAACTATTATTTGTTCACTCAAAAAAACATACATAAGGAGTATATAAATATTGTACAATAGAGTCACATTAACGGGCAAACTGCTGCCTCCTAAACTAGGCCAGAAGCCTGTGTTTTAGGAGTCAAGTTCCTCCAGGTATAATGGCATACAACTGGTACTGAGTGTCGTGCAAGTACTTATAGAAAACAACATAAATTAAACCAACAATGCCTTAATTTAAATACAGACAATTGTAATAAGATTCTCGGTTTCGTCATACGTTAACTTCTGCAACCAATTTGTAAGTTTGATTTTAACTTCGTGTTTAGTCAGGGAGTATACAGTGTGAGTCTTTATAATGTGCACATATCAAAATGAGGGAATCTATGCTTAATTATATCGACGGAAAAAATATTAAAAAAAATTAAAATATTTTATTATATTTTTTTTATGGAATTTAAAAAGAAATTTTAACAAAACGGTGTAACTCTTAAACTAAATGATCTATCGCGATGAAACAAACTCCATAATGATTGGAAGTAATAAAGCGTAAAAACTACCCTCAATTGAAAATAAACAAATTTGCAAAAATCTGTTTTTCCTTTTTCATAAATTTTTACAATAATCGTAAAATTTCTCAATAAGGCGAACAGAACAAACCAAAAAAAAATCCGTCGATAAAATTGAGCATAGATTCCCGGGATCATTTTGATATGTGCACATTATAAAGACTCACACTCTATAATATTCATAATCAATATCCCAATCTTTGTTCAATAATCTCGGGGGGAAGAACTAAGAAGAACAACACAACAACAAGCTCAACAAGTTGTAACAAGGGGACAAGGATAAAGCTGTGGTGAGACAGTACTTCCCTACCCAACCCATTCGTTCCTGAGTTACCTTGGCTTACCTGCACGCGTAGCCATAGAAACGGGTTTCCTACGGCTCTGTCGACGGAAGAATAGACAAATTGACAGATTGTGATTGTTTATCTGTCATTTTGTCTATTCTTCCGTCGACAAAACCCGTTTCTATTGTGGTCATGGTAAGCGTGCTGGAAGTCTATAAATAGACTCCGGACCCAGGTAGGTCAAAGCAAGGAAAACCTGCTCAGGTGGAGATTCACAGATGGAGTGTAAATGTGGTGCTGTTCTACACACAATGGGGCATTTAATATCGTGTCCAGAGTCCAGAGTGTCCTGTGAGCTGATGGACGCTACTAAACTTATAGTCAAATTCTCGGCTAAATTGGCATCGACAAGCTAAGAAGAAAAAGAGAAAGCACTTTCATCCAATCCTAGGTTGCAATAATTATTATTTTATTGAAAAAAATCTGTGTTTCTTTTGACAAAGTTATAGTAAGGTAGGTACTAAGTAAAAAAAGTATGGTTACAATTTGTAATAGGTATCTATTATACATTATAACAGCGAATCAATTTTGACATCGTAAGGGGGAGGCCCTTGAGACGTAGGCCATATTTTCTTATAATCGGATAGCTCACGATCAAAAGAGGTGCCATAAAAAATATGAAAAAGAAATAAAATATGAATCTGCGAAAGTTACTAACAAATCAAAAGACGACTATTATAAATAGACATTGTTAGTAAAAATATTTGGTTCGCAACAGAGAATCGAGGACACATTCGCATTTACGGAAAGTTTTACCATTATCTGATGAGGTCTCGATTCTTCATGCATTGTTGGATTAAAATACTGCATGGTATCATAATTGTCGAGTTTCGTATAATTATGAGGTGTCATAAATTATCCTTTTCTTTAGTACAAGTGACAAGATTCTTAATCATTTGACATCGTCGCCAAATGGTAACCTCACTGAAAGTTTCAAAAACTTGTGAACATTTCAAGAATATTAAGGGTGCGTTTCCACTGAAGTGGAGACGAGCGAAGCTGAGCGGAGTCGTGAAGGAATCGTCCAATCACACACGAGACGAGAGACAGGATGAGGATTTCCACCATTGTGATTGGTCTTGCAGGTCTCCGGTCAGCTCCGCTCATCTCCGCTTCAGTGGAAATGCACCCTTAGGGATGTTTTGCTGATATTTTTGTACATACAGAATAAATTGAACGCTTAACAGTTTCTGTAGTATTTAAAAAAACTGATAAAAATTACTGACAAGAATATCTATTCCTCGAATCAAATTATCAGACAAGCCCTCAACCATTTAAATAAAACTTAAAAATAAACCCGGTATATTTTTTATTCCCTTAGATTTATTTATTATTCTTGATTTTGCAGTGACCTGAATTTACCTACTTACAGTTCGTTTTTTAATCCCAGAGACTAATTGGACAGGTGCAAATGTCAAACTCCAAATTGAAAAAAACAAACAACAATCACTTGAAATGTCAAATTAGTCTCTGGGATTAAAAAACGAACTTTACCTATTCAGTCTTCCGTCTGGCTATTTATTATCCAGCGTATAGTTAGGAACCGCTTTCCGACTTAGATAATTCCGTCTTCAGTGACCTACTATCTAGCAAATGAGTTGTAGTGTGCACGACTTCACGAGTCACAACGATCAAGTTCGTTCAACAATTCACCTTTAAGGTTCAAAGTTCACTTTAGGAATTCATTTCTTATTTTATAGTGTTGTTTACGTTGCAGGAAACAAAACAAAATGGTGGACGTCGCGTCTACCTGCAGACGACGCGCGTTCTTAAATGCCCTTCTCGGAATCCTAATTGGTTTGTTTTGTTACCTAAGCATGTTTAACTGCGTAGGTACCTATATGACAGCGAATACCAGAGGTTGTGGTTTTCTTTATTTTTCATGCTATTCAGATCGCTGACACGCTCGGTAGCGATACCAGTATCGCTAGCGGGCGCGACAGCGATATCGCTTATATCTGAATAGGCCTTTAGGAGTAGGTATTTAAAATGAGAATGCTATGAAGATTCGAAGGAGTGATATGAAGATTCGAATACAATGATAATGTTATGAGAAACCATCCTTTTACCAAGATTTAAACAGTACCTTAACGAAACATCGTTGTAGTTGTAACTAATCTACACAAAATAAAATGAATATAATATTTACAGCAATAATTGCACTGATTTACATATTTTTTTTCATAGTTTTAATGTGATTTTTGTTGTTATGCCCATAAATATTTTTTCTCTATTTTCTTTCTTTCTTTCACTACTGGTTTGGTGCAAATATTAAATAAACAATAACATAGGTACCTACCTACTTGAAAGCAGAAATAAGTGAACGTCGCATCACTTTTTATTATTATTTCATGAGTAAAATAAAAAAGTAGACGCCATTTACTTTTTGTACGTCAAAAAATCGGTCAATATAAGCTTGAACGTTTGTGCTAAAATTCTACTTTGATACCAAAGCCTGTTTGCAAACACTTATGTTAAATGATCACCGTCTGAAACGATTTACTGACACCTAAAATGCTGATGTATTAGTTTCTCTCTATAGACTAATAAGATACGATTTCTATATTTAAAATTTCGTCCTAGTAACTTCCTTTTCTAGGTTAAAATGAATACTTAATTAATCATTAAGTTAATTTTTAAAACTTTCTAGAAAGCCCAAAAACTATTTTCGGGTTGGGTTTAGAAACTGGCCGCCTCGCTAGAAAGAATGTGAGGTTATTTGAGGGTTCTAGAGGGTCTCCTGAACCCGTCACAATGTTTTTTTTGCCCGAAACGTTATTTTTATTTTAAATATAATGTTTTGTTTACCAGTGAGTTATCCGTAAAAAAAAATTTTTTACGGGTTCAAGAGCGAGCTTGAGACTTGGAGCCCCCCGGCACGGATAAGTTAGGTTCAATCCCCTTCGAACCCAAACCTGTCTGAGTCGGGATGCTGCAAGTCCCGACTCATCCTGACTTAGTAAAAAAACAATAAGAACTTAGGATGAAAGAGCGAGCGAAGCGAGCTCGGGACTAGGATCCCGACTCGAACAGGCGATGACATGACCGTCATCTCCTTCGTGTTGAGGTGCTCCTTCACCGCGGCGGGAGCATTCGCCTGTAATGTAACGTTACATATTCGATTTTAATAATTAGGTACGTTATATTGTAGTGTAACATTTCAGATTCGGGTTTGAGCATTACGTTACAATACTCTCTGACTGACGAGCATTCGCTGGTAATGTAATATTTCAGATTAAAATTAAAGACAATGCACACTGTAATGCTCGGTTCTCCTCCCTCACTGATGTAATGCACGAATTGTATCATTACAGGTTGCGCTCTATACTTAAAGCTCAGTTCTCCTTCCTCACTGATGTAATGCTTGATCCTGAACGTTATATTACAGGCAAATGCTCTCGGTGAGGGAGCACCTTTAGGTTCCTTTAAAACGCCTCATTTAAAATAAAAAAATATTTAGGTACCATATAACTTTTTATTTATTTGACTTTGACCTTCGAGACGTTTGACATTGACCTTGAAAATGTGTCTCCTGTGAACTGCTCTCCTCCCTGCCACCTTCCTCTACATTTCAAATATCAACATTTTTATGAGATTCATGTTATTTAAAAATCGTTTAAAAAAAAACGATTTATCTCCAGCGAGGTATATAAATAAATATTTGTTACGGCCGCGAATCATATTGAGATCAACACACAACCTGACACTACCTGTAAATTGCAAAAGACGTGTTAAAATTTGAATTTCGCGGGCTACCTTAAACAAAATCAATCGATAAAGACAGACTGGGATGAATTAATTGCCCCTTGCCTCTAAATCCTCTTTTTTATGAATGGTCAAAGATCAAATCCTACTGTAATAGAATCTACCGCGGATGGGTTTTCTTTTGATCTACGTGTCATCCTTCATTCAAATTGCTCTGACATAAATAAATGTTGCATTATCTCCCATAATAAATAATACTTATCTGCATTGTACGGGGTGTAATCAAGGCACCTACAAAAATACCACCTAAATAATAGCACCTACTAAAATAATACTGTCCGAGGTTGCTACACCGGATAAACATAAAAAATGACACAATATCATACACGTAATTGATACCATTTTATGTTAGCAATCAGATATTATTATATAAATTAGAAATATATTGAAAATGCTAAAAAAATATTTTGACCTCGCAATTTTATTTAGATACATGTCAATGACTTTTGGCTGTTATTGTCCATGGTAATTATACCTATTAACTGTAAATTGATTGCCTGAATTTGAACTAATTGTAAAGTGCTTGTTTGCTTTAGAAATTATTCCTGGTTTCCAATGAGGAGTGACACTAGTGAGGAAATTGAAATGCTGAAAAGAAAAAGGATCTTAAATTAAAAATAAAACCATAAAATTAAAACTATTATGTCCTTTAAACATTTTATTTTGTATTCAAAATCGCGTCTTAAAAATAAAAAACATATATTTATATCTTACGCTACAGAATTTAATAAATCAACCGAAAACTGTTTTCCACCAGCTTTTATCACCTTTTCTAGAAATTGGGGGGCTGGTTGTCGGTGGCTCCGTAATCGTCTGGGTCGTAATCGGTTGGTTTGTAGGTTGAATCGGTTGGTTTGGAGGTTGAATCGGTTGGTTTGGAGGTTGATTTGGTTGGTTTGATGGCTGGATCGGCTGGCCGTTGACGGGTTGATTAACAATTGGTTGGATCGGCTGAGCGGATATCGGTTGGTACGTTGGTGGAATCGGCTGACTGCTAACAGATTGGTTTACGACGGGCTGGATAGGAACTTGTTGTTGAATAGGTTTCGACTGACTATAGGGTCCTGGACTCTGATTTAGGATCAACTGGGGATTAACAGGCTCCTGACCTGAAATAAAAACGTTCGTTTTGAAACGTGTACATACAGGGTGGCAGGAACATCGACGCGAAAACCGTTACCATGGATTCAGTACATAATTCCGAAACCCCTACGTTGAAATTTTTCATCGGTTATTTAAAAAGAAATCTGCTGTTCCATACATTTTGACCGCGTAGGCGTACTTTTCAGCAGACTTTTTTAAATAACAGACGAAAAATTTCAACGCATGGGGGTTTAGAATCATGTACTGAATCCATGGTAACAGTTTTCGCGTCGATAACTCTACCACCCTCATACTTGTATCTGGACTAATACCTAAATGAATACGAATTGAATCCTGAGATGGTCTGCAATACTTATTGAAGCTACACTATTCATATTGAAACAAAACATCCATAAACTGGTCCTTTCCAATACTTAGAATTACTTAGTGAATCCTTTATAAAACTCCAATAATTTGTTTTACTTTTCTAAATCGAGACTTTCGGGGTTCTTGCCCGTTCTTCTTCATAGGTACCTACTACGGTTTGGAATGGGCAACTAGCTTCATATTTCTGACTGACCGATTCCTTGACAATTCAAAAGTGCCTGTAAATGGTTTAATTGAAATAAATGCTTTGAGTTTGAGACTAATAAAGAAAATGCAATATGTAGATCCAACCTCTAATTTATGTATGTTTAAACGTTGCTTAATTAATGTTATGGTTAAACAAACGTTAATCAGTGTGAGGTATAGATTGGTGAAACGTAACATAAAATGTAACACACGTTGAAACAAATTCACCTAGTCGTTGTTACATATCATGTTGCATTGCATAAATGAAGCCGGTCTCGCGTGTTTTTTTCGAAACATTACACAAAAACATCGCAAATAGGCGCAGCCGTACACATTTGTGTATGCAAACACGAGGTTTTGTATGAAAACAAATGTTTATGTTTAAAGTTTTTTGTATAATGTTTCGAAAAACCACGCGTAGGAGATCCGGCTTTAGGACGACTTATTAGTGTTTCATTTAATTCACGATTCACTATTTTTTACCCGGCATTACCTAACTTTGAGCAACTTTATTAAGTAAAATTATAATATTAGTCCTCCAGATCGTATTTCGGCCATGGCGACCAATCTCAGCGGAGACCAGCCGTCGGCGCGGGAGATATTATAGTGCACAAGTGTGTGCGCAGACACAGGTGCACTCTCTCTTCCCTCACTCTCATAGTCCGATGGGACGGCAATCCGACACGACCGGAGAGAGATCAGGCGCAGGACCAACGGCTTAACGTGCTTTCCGAAGCACGGGGATATCACACCGCCAACTTCCAAACTTCGGGATTTTACTAAGAAATTTCTAATGGATAAACCCAATAACACTTTGGCGACCCGGGAATCGAACCCAGGACCCCACGCTCCAGGAGGAGACGCCCTGGGCGTCGGGAATCACAGGCAGATTTCCGACCACCGTAGGCGCGGGCTTGCGGACGGTGAGCAATGGGTAGCTCGCCGTCCGATAAGGACCAGGCCCGGGTCGATGGCGCGTTGTGTTCCACGCGCGCCTCAAAGAGATGTCAGCAGAATTGATGGGGTCCGCTAGGGCCGATGCCTGCGGTTACGAATAAGGCCGAAAGGGAACATCGCGGCCCCCCCGGCAACATGGCAACTAAAGGAACACGGGTGGGTTTTAGTCAGTAAAAATCTGACAAGCCCTCCCGCTCCACCTAGAGCGGGAGAAGTTATTTGATAATTTCCAACCCAAAATAAAAAAGAGACCCCACGCTCAGCAGTCGCACTTGCGACCACGAGACCAATGGGGCAGTTTAATAATTAACAACCTAAAATAAAAAAATAAAGATTACACACAGTTACCATTGTTACCAAACTTATTAGAGACATCAACAAACTCAGTCGGCTCCTCAATCTTTCCTTCAAAGAGCACCACTCCTTTTTGATTATCCCAAATGAAGAAAAGGAAGGGTTTGTCAATTCTGAGATTGACGAAGTTGTTGATCAGAGGAACCACCATGCCTGCAGTGGCTGCGGCGGCCACTGTGCCTTTCTCGTCAACTTGCATGTACACTTTGTGGAAGATGCTGTCCAGGTGACCTGAGGCTCTGTGGTCTGCGAAGATACCTGAGAGGTTTGCGGAAGGGGAGAATAGAGTTGTGATGCGCATCTGGAAGGTTAAGAAATAATAAGATGAGATAACATAAAATAATATTAATAATATTGGGGTTCATTTATAAACGTTGCTTAAAGTTAAGTGACGTTCAAATGTCAAAAATGCATGGTTAAATAGTTGCTAATCCGTAGCCGCCCAGCCCGTCCCATCCTTGATGTCCTCCCTCCGGTTGACGCCCTAAGGGCACCCCCTGTGGGGTACGAACCCCACAGGGGGTGCCCTTAGCGAGCGTTCACCTAGTTTTAGTGTAGTAGCTTAAGACACCCACAGGAAAGTCCGGTTAAGTAGTCAAGATCTCAGAAGTCAACAACGAGATGACCACCATCTGCAGGCGACGTGTTGCCGCGACACGACTGGTTTCTATGAATTTCTATGAAATACCTTCCGTAGCTAGCGACACGTAGTCTTTATAGAAATACATAGAAACCAGTCGTGTCAGTTGCCGCCTGCGGTCGTCTACGGCAGTGGTCGACAAACCGCGGCTCTTTGGCCCATAGAGTGCGGCTCTGTACAAATGTCGATGAGTGCGAGCGTAGATACAATACAGGAGAAATTCCAAGTGTGGGGCAAAGTTAAAAAAATAAATAAAGATTCGCCCTGAGGTCGGGGTTTCGGTTAATAAGCAAGATATCAAGTATTATTCAAAATTGAAACTATATTTCCAAGATTTATTTCCGTAGTATTTTCACCAAAAATTAACAGGACATCGAAAATGAATCATTTACTTGTACCTTTCAAAGTTTTCCAAGGTCAACTTGTTAATAAGTCTTCATCATATTATTATCAGCCGACATGATAATGACGATGAAAGCATTCTACCTCTTAGGAAGCGTTGTGGGGTGAAAGACTATGGGAGTTTTTTAAGGATTAAGAAAAGTGTATTGAGACAGTTCGGACACACAGAAGGGATTGGCTCTCATAAGAAATCTTAGTCGTTATAGTATTGATATTTGGCTCTATTAAATAATGAGTTTGCCGACCACTGGTCTACGGAATTGTACCTTTACTTAACTTTAAGCAACGTTTATAAATAAACCCCATTCGTTGTATGATGAAATTGATTACATACAAATAAAAAAGCTAGCAACCTGTTAATTACGAAAAATAACATATTTGACACATTGCAATGAAGGCTATTTTTAACCGACTTCCAAAAGGAGGAGGTTCTCAATTCGTCTGTATGTTTTTTTTTTTTTTTTTGTATGTTTGGTACGCGATTACTCCGCCAATTATGAATAGATTTTGATGATTCTTTTTTTGTTTGGTAGATCATACTTCAGAGGTGGTCCCATATAAATTTTATTAACTTTGCTTGGGTAGTTTTTGAGTTAGCTTCAATTATACGTATTTTTTCCCACTTAGTATGTACTTAGATGATATGATAACTTCTTGTCACTGTTATTTACATAGCAGTTAGTGGTATTCGAATTTGTGTGGGGTAGGTACCACAACTAAAAAGTGAAAAATAAAAACTTTTTACAAAAAAAAACAACCGACTTCAAAAAAAAAAACACTACAAAGTGAAAAATAACTTTAATTTCGGAAGTCGGTGACAAAGAACGAAAATTCAAAACCAAAGACACCGACTTCCGAAATTAAAGTTATTTTTCACTTTGTAGTGTTTTTTTTTTTGAAGTCGGTTGTTTTTTTTTGTAAAAAGTTTTTTATTTAAATTATTTGTGATAACGCGGCTACAGAGAACGATTTGTTTAATTTTTTTGTGAGCAATTGGTTAATCTGCAGAGCACCGGACTGGTGTCGATGTCGGTGTAGCTGTTATCCATCATCAGAGACCAACCTCTCCTCTCCGTTGCACGTTTGTAGAAGAAAGGCAACGGTCTTGACGAGGTTTGTAGGTCACGGGTTTTGCAATAACATTCACTATATCAAAATCTGGCAATGGGCAGGGCACATTGCTCGCAGAACGGATGACCGATGGGGTCGAAATGTTCTGGAGTGGCGACCACGTACCGGAAGACGTAGCGTTGGAAAGCCTCCCACAAGATGGACCGATGACCTTGTGAAAGCCGCAGGAATCCGCTGGATGCGGAAGGCAAAGAATCGGTCGAAGTGGCGGTGTTTGGGGGAGGCCTATGTCCAGCAGTGGACGTCTTTCGGCTGAAATGATGATGATGATGATATCAAAATCTTACTTTAGACAAACACTTACACTTTTCAGCACGTCCACCATATCATCACTGTACTCCACAGTGAACTTGGGCATGGTAAGGATGACGTCAGACGGCTGCAGCATCTTGGATATCTGCAGTAAGCCAATGTACGGCAGGTCACGGATGAGAGCCACCACAGCGTCTCGGTCTTGGGGCACTAGCAGGATCATTGAGTAACGGTTACCCTGGGTGGAAAAGCATTTGTTTTTATTAAAAGAATAAAAGAAAAATAATCAGCATTGACCAGAGTAGATCGCATCATCGCTTGGATTACATCAGGTGAGATAGGTATAATTTGAATCCCTTTTTAGGGTTCCGTACCTCAAAAGGAAAAATCGGAACCCTTTAAGATACTACGGTCCATTATGCATTCAAGGTAAAAAAAAAACAAACTTCAAAGTGAGCAAAAAAAAATTTAAAAAAGGATGTTGACACTTGCAAATAAATCAAAAGCTATAGGGTACTTCCCGTTGACCTAGAATCATGAAATTTGGGAAGAAGCAAGGTTTTACTGCTGCACAAGTAAAGGAAAAATCCAAAAAACCGTTAATTTATAGTTTCATCACATATTTTTTTTATTTTTTTGCGATAAACAACCTACATAATTATGCAGTTGAAGAATTGACCGTGACGTATCTATGTATGGGAGAAAATTTTCTCAACTGAAAAGTTAAGTTTGTTCTTGGGATAAATTAATCTTAACTACAGAACCATTCATTGTGCGATGTCCGACTCCGACACGCAGTTACCCGTTTTTTTTTTTGGTGATACGGTTTCAAGCACATATTTAGTAGTTAATGAACGAATCAGTCTTAAATTGGGATTAATAAGAAATTAAATCATTTGTGACATGTCACGAATGAGGAGACGAAATGAACGATTGTAGTACGATATGACTAACGTTCGATTTTAACAATAAAATTGCCGCAAGAATTCCTTGCTGACTAACGTAACTGCAACTACGGAGAACCCACATGAAATTGGTTCTCAGAAATAATATATACTTAAAAAATTCCGAAAACACAAATATTTCTAGATACGCGTTGATAATAAAATTCTAAAGTAACTTACTTTAGTAATGTGACCGTACATTGCATGCATTGGATGCATAATTATTGCAATTGAACTGCCTACCTACCTTACTAGCCTTTTGTCCCAACTATGTTGGGGTCAGCTTCCAGTCTAACAGGATGCAGCTGAATACCAGTATTTTACATGGAGCAACTGCCTATCTGACCTCCACAACCCAGTTACTGCATGGGTAAATACGATACCCCTTGGTGAGACTGGTTGTAAGACTTTAGAGGGTTTCTGACGAGCCGGTACGACTGTCAAAGATCCAAGAATGACAGCCGGGACCAACGGCCTAACGTGCTTCCTGAGGCATGTTTGGGGTCTCGGTATATTAAGATCACCCATCCACGGAGCGACCGCAACAACCGTAGCTTAATATTCATAAATAAAAAAAAAGGACTAAGTACCTTGAAAGCACAATTCCACTTACGACAATTAGTCGATGACAGCTGGAATTTCTTCCAAGAGTGAGGACCTTTTGAGTAAAGTTCATATAAAGTCTTAAAATTAAGATTTTTGGAAACGAACTATATTAATTTAAATATTGTTTAACAATTATGATTTAGGTATATTCCAAATCAGATAAGTTTAAGTAGATGATAGTATTAGACTGCCTCGTTGGTCTAGTGGTCGCAAGCGCTACTTCTGAGCATGAGGTCCTGGGTTCGATTCCCGGGTCGGGCAAAGTGTTATTGGGTTTTTCTATCTGAAATTTCTCAGTAGCAGCTCGGAGTTTGGATTTGTGCCCGGTTGATGGCAATAGGCTCGCCCCCTATTACATGGGACTTAAACATAACTGGCGAAATGTGGGTGTACCTCCTACAGGGACACCTCTGCCCAACCCTTCGGAGAAACAAGGCGTGATGTTATGTATGTATGTATGTAGTATTAGATTATCCGGAACCGAAATTGATGTCATAGAATCGTTTTTAGTAATACTTATGTTTTATTTGCTGCTTCTATATATACATATATTACTAGCTTTTGCCCGCGGCTTCGCCCGCGTGTATGTCGGAAAATATCCCATGGGAACGTACTACCGAGATTTCATACTAATAAAATAACAGAGGAAAACGTCATTGACTCCTACCGCTGCGCCCGCGTTGCTCCGCGTAATTTTGAAACTGTGATATCTTTTAAACTATTCATTTAAATTATATGATTTGAAGGTACATTTTAATTTTAATTAAATGCCCAATTTAAATAACATATTTTTTTGGATAAGGATTAATACTATACCGGTAAAAAAGCTTCGGAAATAACAATTAAATTTTTATCAAATTCTAAAAGATAAAAATGGTCATTGTGGGTCATCCTTTGAAGATAGACATATGCCATCGCGGACTTTATTGTTGAACTTTTTAAGATAAACAATACCGTAGAACATAAATTTGATGTATCTTTTTCGGTTTAAACAGCGCACGCCAGTAAAGCTCCCAGTCGGCATGATTTTTTCCGACTTCTTCAACAATAATCGTCAAATTTCAGCCAATTTACACAAAACCGTAATGAATTATACACTTAAACCTTCCGCATAAATCACTCCGTCCATTGGTGAAAACCGTTTGAAAATCTGTTCGGTGGTTTTTGAGTTTATCGTGTTCAGACAGACAGACAGACGCGGCGGGGGACTTTGTTTTATAATATGTAAGGATAAGGATAGGTTGAATAATATGCTATTTATTTACACTTGATTTTGAACATTTCTCTGTTTTTGTCTTGCCTATTCTTTGTCTTCGTCAAAACCTATGGTAATAACCAGAGCACTGGCAGCGTCTAGCGATGGCATCTATAATATAAAAATGAATCGCAAAATGTGTTGGTAAGCGCATAACTCAACAACGCCTAGACCAATTTGGCCAATTCTTTTTTTTAAATGTTCGTTATTTTTAGGACAAGGTTTTAGGGTAGGTAGGGTAGGTAGGGTAGGTAGGGTAGGTAGGGTAGGTAGGGTAGGTAGGGTAGGTAGGGTAGGTAGGGTAGGTAGGGTAGGTAGGGTAGGTAGGGTAGGTAGGGTAGGTAGGGTAGGTAGGGTAGGTAGGGTAGGTAGGGTAGGTAGGGTAGGTAGGGTAGGTAGGGTAGGTAGGGTAGGTAGGGTAGGTAGGGTAGGTAGGGTAGGTAGGGTAGGTAGGGTAGGTAGGGTAGGTAGGGTAGGTAGGGTAGGTAGGGTAGGTAGGGTAGGTAGGGTAGGTAGGGTAGGTAGGGTAGGTAGGGTAGGTAGGGTAGGTAGGGTAGGTAGGGTAGGAAGGGTAGGTAGGGTAGGTAGGGTAGGTAGGGTAGGTAGGGTAGGTAGGGTAGGTAGGGTAGGTAGGGTAGGTAGGGTAGGTAGGGTAGGTAGGGTAGGTAGGGTAGGTAGGGTAGGTAGGGTAGGTAGGGTAGGTAGGGTAGGTAGGGTAGGTAGGGTAGGTAGGGTAGGTAGGGTAGGTAGGGTAGGTAATAAATGATAAAGATGGTGCACCCCAAGCATTTATAAGGCAAAACAACGTTTGCAGGGTCAGCTAGTTACTAATAAAATTCGTGCCGACGAACAGTGTTCAGTGCTCTACTGTCATGAACCGCCTTCAGAGCCGTTAGTTTCTATACGTCGTTAATATCGTAGTACAAGTAAACGGTGTCACGCTAGGTTTGTAAAAAAAAATCCACAACACCGCCTCTAGCAGCGGTTACCGAGGCGTCTCTATGCTCTGTACCCAAGACATAATCAATTCTTTATATTTACCTCGTACGGCAGTTCCAAAGCATGTGCTCTCAGGTTTTCCACATAAGCGTAATTGAGTTCTGCGTCCAACTCCATCATGGCCACGTTCCTACAAACACCATCTTTGAAGAAACAGTCGGCATGCGTCAGCTTAGGGGCAAACTCATGCAACCAGGTGCCCTTGAAGTACAGCGCGTTAGTCACTAGCAGCTCCGTATGTGGGCTTATGTGAGCTGAAATATTATAAACAAAGCGGATAATGGTGCCAATTCTCTTGTCACAAATGCCTCTAAACTAGACTAAAAATCACAAAAATTTCGTTTATTCCTGCCAAACGACGATTTCGCATTCTGAAATAGACTAAAGTGACACAACTTAACTATATTTTAGTTGGGCAGCACTAAGATGGCACTGAGTTATTAATTTAGTGAAAATGGCAATTGTGCTATTCTGAAATTGACGTTTTTCACCTAAAATTTTGATTGTCTAACTAAATCTGACTATTTTAATCGCGATTAAATAGGTGTGGATTGAAATTAGTTGTCATGATCTAAGATTCACAACAACACCTCGACTTCAGGTGCAAAAACAGTACTGCATCTTTTTTCTTTTCTTTTGCTTAAATGTCGAAAATGGTGTGTCCTATCGCAAAAATAATGAAAATTGCGACCCCCTTTATAAAGCCCATAAACCCCTAAAACTCAACATGTAGGTAATACTAATAATTTTTGTATTTTCTATACAAAAAGTTAAAAATTCCATATAAAACACGTCGAGGCTACTCCCACGGCACGCCACGGCTCTAAAAAAAATTCACAGCAAACAAGTACAGACGCCAGCACATCAAGCTACCCGAAACTGTCAAATTATCCCAATCAACTTTGAACCTTACAATTCGGCGATAAAGTTGAAAATCTATTAAATAAATTTGAAAGTTTGTAGTAGCTTGATGTGCTGGCGTCTGTACCACGTGGAGTCGCGATTGTCAAATTTAATTTTAGTTGTGTCAAAATTATTTTTAAATTTAGAGAACTGTTTCGCAGAATAGCTTTAAGATTCTCATAGCCAAAAGTAAGGAATTTTAGTGATAGTTTAGTTCGGTGTACAAGAGAATCGGCACCAATAAGAGAAAATATACAAAACTTTCTCAAAATTCACAGCTAGATTTTTTTTTATTGAGCCATTCACATTAATTGCATTATTTAACATAGGTATTTTTTCGTTGTTTATCTTGTAGCGTGGTCTGTTCAAGTCGCTGGTGGCTCAGCACCTATAAAGTCTGAAGACGTTTCTTCAACTATATATTAATATATTTTTCAAGCGATTAGCTTAAAAAAAATACCTATGTTAAATAACGCAATTAATGTGAATGGCTCAAAAAAAAAAAATTTGGTTCCCATATGTGCTATACGGAGATCACTTGGATAAACAACTCACTAGCTACACTGACCGGTTGAACCACTATCACATGGATACACTAGCCGGTCGTAGGAAGAAACTGGACTGCATCATCGTTCACAAGATATTGGTTGCAGTGAACTTTTGAACTCATTATAGAGATTAAAATTCCGACTCAGATTCCCAGACATAACACATACAATTTATTTTACATTCCTGGCTCAAAAACTAACCGCGGTCAATACGCTACTGTGCCAAGACTTTGTAGGCAATACAACATGTTAACTAAAACTACGAACTTAGACATCTACGAGTCTCTATCCAAATATCATCATCAGCCTATAATGTTCTCTTTGTGAGAGGGAGTGGGCCGTAATCCACCACGCGGGCCCAGTGCATGTTGGTAGATGTCACATGTCTTCGTATCCAAATATAATAAGTGTTTATTAGATTAAATTAAATTAAAATTGTACCTATTATGAATGTTTTAACTTTGTTAGCTTAGTTTTTAACTTTATTGTACAGTCGCCAGCACATCAAGCTACCCGAAACTGTCAAATTTTCCCGATCAACTTTGAACCTTATATGTTTCCGCGATAAAGTTGCAAATCTATTAAATAAATTTGACAGATTGTGGTAGCCTGATGTGCTGGCGTCTGTACATACTGTGGTCTCCTATAAGTGAAGGGGTACACCTATTTAATACCCGATGTTGCCCTTTAATTATGTCATGTGTACATATTTTGTTGAAGATCCTAAATAAATAAATAGAGTTGCGCAGATGGAATCGAAATATTTGCTATCTGGCAGCCTGATATTATGTGAGAAATACTCTAAGTCAGTGTGCTTACGTCACATAGGCAGATCAGGAAACCATCTCAACTTAACGCTAGAATATCAACTAGAACAAACCTACCTTGATTAATAATATTCGGGATCAGCCCTTTAGTCTTGCTGTTCACCCAACCGTTAATAATGTCGGCAGCAGTCCTTGGGTCATTGAAGTCCATGTTTTTCACATCTGAGAAATAGAGACGCTTTGCCATCATCTCGTATTCTTTGTTTAACTGCAGCTTCTTCGATACAAACAAACCGTTTGCGTTTTGGACGGATACACTGGTGGTATTTACCTGAAATTAATTTTGTATTTATGTGTCAGAAAATGATAAAATTGTTGCTTAATAATTATCTGGTCTACACTCTGAAATGATTGTCATATGATGGTAGCCTAAACAGAGCCTTACATTCAACATGCTCCATCTGTCCATTTTTATCGCATACTTTACCTAAATGTAGAATGGCATGCAGTATTTGGCTAAGGCTAATTTATTTTATTATACACCATTTTGACATTTATCGACCTATCTACAATCCATGTTGTAAGATTCTTGCTACACCACCAGACTGCGTAGACAAGTGTGGGAATACCCAAAACCAGTATAAAAATAGCTCCCTGGAAGGACATTACCTACGTCTTTCGAATTTTCCATAAATTCAAATTTGGCATCATTAGTGTTTAAAGCTTGGTGTACATTTTTATTAAACTGCCAATAATTTACCTGCAAACCCTTCATAAATGCACTCAACAGATGCCTATAATCATCTTTATTGGGAGACAGTCTTAAAGCACTCTGGATTTCTGAAGCAGTGGGCCCTTGGGCACCTTCCAATAACATTGCTAGTGTTGACTTAATGCTGGCTGGAGAAACCATGACGTTGCCACTCTTCCCTTCGGCGCAATACCGAAGGAGGTCGATGTCAAAATAGTTCAGACGTGAATTTACAGTGCCGGAAAGACAGTCCAAACTTTGGAGTGAAGCGAAGATTAAAACTGAAATAAAGAAAATAATAAACTAAATAAACGACAGCTTAATAAAAAAATTCTGGGCTATAAATATGTCAGATTGTCTGAGTCCCGTAATATTCTGCCATTCATTTCACATTATTAAGGGTTCACAAAAAAAAATACAGACCTACATTTATAGGTATTTATATATCTTTAGACAAAAGGAGTTCTTATCATTCTCAGGCAATAAAATCAACTTCAATAGATTTGCGTTCCTCAGATCAATAGCATTCATAGGTATTTGCTGATAATATGTTTGTATATTCAGAGCATTTTATAGTTTGTTATCATGCTCAACAAATTCTACACAAATATTGATGCTTCTACTGATACCATTATTTACATCATCATTGTGTCCATCAATATTCTATTTCGCTTTTGTTTCTTTGCAACTTTTACAAATTAGAGCCAGGATATCACCTTTACAAATCGGCATAAATCCGGATTTGTAAAGGTGACATCATTATGTTCCTCTTATAGGGACAGGATGATGTCGATGATATTTTCGGATTTCTTATTATGATATTGCTGGATTCATTTTTATGACATATTGATTATAATGATACTTCCCAATTTATTTGGGTTTGGCTCAGAATGTCTTCTCCCATACATCTCTCAGTATTCATCGCCTTTCATGCCATGTCATCTTTCAATCCATTTATCGTATCATTTCTTTGGTTATCCTCTAGATAGCCGGATGGCTTTAGGTACCTACATAATATTCAAAACATTTCTCACGAACCCATACATATTTTATCTTAAATCTGCATCAACGACAAAACGATTAGACTAATGACCGGTACCGGTTTCATTTAAAAGGAAAATTATAAAGGTCGTTCCGAAGATATTAAATACCTATTTCCTATCTTTTATAATGAAATAATAGAATGCAGATACATTAGTATGTGACCATAAGAAATAGCTTACTAGATACATACTACGGAATGTAATTACAAGGAAAAGTCCCGAGGTTGAGGTTATTATTAAACACACGGTTGATCTCAATTTCGATTAAAAAGTTGCATCGATTCAATTTGTCATTCGAGAACACTCATAAGCAAGTAAAATCAAATCACAGATGTATTGACAAAAAAGCTACCTATCAACTTCTCACTACCTAAGCTACTTGAGAATAATATCGCAAACAAAAAACAAATTAAAGTTTTTTACTTCAAAAAAAATTTAATGACTTACCAGCAGCTATTGTGGAACGCATTTTTGAAGTTTTTTAGAACTATTTACATAATAAAATAACAAAACCAGTAACAGACGATACTGATCGACAAACCGACGACGACCACAAGCAAGTCGTCAAATAAACACACTGACTTGGATTCCTATAGAAACCTGCAAGATACTGGTGTGACGTAAGCAAAGAGATGACTAATACACACGACCTTTTAATTTTAAACATATAAAACAAGTTATGGCTGAGGGTATTTACGTTTATTTTAATATCTTATTTGAATCAGATTCAGGTTTTTTTAGTTATTTTCAAAACAAGATTTTATCAATGCCTTTTTTGGTGCTTCCAAATGGGGCATGTTTTTAGGAACCGATATGATTTTTAAATGTTTTGCATAAGTAGTTATGCCATAATCAATTATTAATGACTTCTGCGAATGGGAACTCAGAAGTGGCATCAGAATTAGATACCTATTTTGTGAGGGAGGATCGCACAAGCACAATCTTGTGGTTGATGACTCGGGCTTTCTATAAGTGGGCTTAGCATCCATCTTCCCTTCACGCTTTTCTCTATAAAATCTAATATACCTAGAGAAAAGAGTGAATGGAAGATAAGCACTAGACCAAAAAGGCGGCAATAGTTGCTTTCAGAAACCTGCAGGAGAAGACTAAAATACAATCGTTGACGATGCTTAACGCCCATTCGTCTCAGTTTATAACAGAATCCTCATCCTAACTATATATCCTAACTAATATTATAAATTCGAAAATGAGTTTATTTATTTGTTTGTTACATATATAGTTTATATATGATAGTTAGTTACGCTTTCAAGCTAAAACGGCTGAATGGATTTAAATGAAATTTGGGTCATGGGTAGAACATGACCTGGGTTAGGACATGGAATACTTTTTATCTCGATATTCCCACGGGATCGAGACTTATGCGGGTGAAACCGCAGGGCGCGGCTAGTAATTTATAAAGACAGCTGATGCTGTATTTAGATTGCTATCTGTTTAGCATATCTGCGTTTGGGATAGGTAGTCCCATGCAGAGGCACCAACTCTATGGGTGCTCGGGGCTCACTCATCGAGAGGTAAATAGTGGATGCGAAGCATCCTTGACATCAAAACTGATCAGTCATTCGGCTTTAAGCGCAGCACTCGACGCGCTAAGACTTCTAACTAATAACTACTTACGTTATTACCTTGGTTGCGTTATAACCTTCTAAAGCGGGGTGCTAAAATTTTCGAGCCCGCTACGCTCGCTCTTGCATCGTGAATTTTCTTCATTCTAAATTCTTGTCTGCATAAGTCAGCAAAGTAACTCCTATTTCTGTACGAATGGTAAAGCTAAACTTATGCAAGGTCCAACAATGTTCGACCTCGATTCGCTCGCAATTCAGTTTTCTGATTCGCCAACACAAACTACTTTCCGTCAGACACTCATAACATGTAATGTTGGTCGATGATGCACCTAAAAATTGTGTACAAAAATAAAACTACTGTGTGAAAAAACTGCTTTAGGATAAAGGCGTAGATAGTTTGATCAGATTGTTTTTATTATTATATATTTTGTTAAACTTAATTAACTAGTGTAGGACTACATACAAAAGCGATTTTTAGGATAAAGTAGAAGATTAAGTAAAGAAGGAAGTAGGTTATAAAAAAGAATAAACAAATAATTTATTTCAAGTATCCATTAAAAGGCTCTTTTGAATGTGCTAAATGTACAAGAAGCCCCTTCCAATAGATTGTTTCGTATTGAGAAGAATGGGCATGAAACTCCATAGAGTAACTATGGATTATGGAGTTTCTTGCCCATTGCAATCCTAGAGAAGTTTTTCCGAACAACACAATTGGGCATGAATATGAGCACCCACGAGGATTTTTAAAACGCCCAACGCCCCTGGACCTATGCCTGTCCCAACTTGCGCCACAACGCCCTGTTTTCCGTGTTCCGCATCCAGCATAGTAAAATACAACTCAAGTTTATCACAATTATCGTATATTTGCATACATTTCCTTTAAATCCAACAAACGACATACAAATGGCACTAGTCAAGTATTTCTTCGTCTCAGATTATTGTGAGCTGTTGGCAGAACAAATTATCATTTAACATAAAATACTCTCACATTTAATACTTTATGTTTATTAAATGTAATCGTATTTTATTTATTCTTAAATCTAAAATTACTATGTAGATGAGTGTCAATTGTCATATCTGTGACCAATCTGAAGCCATCTTTCTTTTCCCTTTTAATGATGATCTTGCCTTTAACAAGTTATAATTATTACAATAGATTTTGAGCATTATAATTATTATGAAAAAAGTCATTCATCAAACCCTAACTATCATCAAAATTACTGTCATATTGTTTTCTTCATCATAAAATTATTATAGTTTGAAGGCTCCATCAGCGAGGGATGGGTCAGCCACGCGACCGGTGAAGAGCAACTGTCTTGTGGCTTCATCCTGGATGAAGAACAGGAACGGCTTGTTGGCTACCACCTCAGCATTGGCTTCTGTGTCCTCGCCGAACTTGTTCACCAGGGCTATTTCTGTTGGGAGAAAGAAGAATTATAATGTAAATTATTTCACTCAATTTTTTTGTAACTTGCCTAAAGCTACATTTCGAATTGTGGAAAAGCTCCTGGCAAAGCTCTTGATAAGGGGGTGGTTATCTATTCCCAGAAGTGAGCAAAGGCACTAAAGTACTGTATAACTACTTGTGCAGCATTCTTCTTCTCAGCATGTTGATGGCAATCGAAATCGTGTCAATAGAACCAACCAGCATCCTAATTGCGGAATGCACGATCAATCACAATTTGTTTCGATTTGAAACAGATTGTTACTCCATTGCTTCATAAGTTGGAAAAAAATCTGCTCAACAACGTAAATAACGCAATGAATATTGTTGAACTGTCAAAATGAAGCAAATGTGTCATAATCGTTTACGAAAATAATTAGGGTACAGAACTTAGATCTACGAATTTAACATTATCAGTAGAGTTCATTTGTTTCTGTAACGTGCAGTAATCTATGGATAATTGGCTAGCTAAACATCCTCCCCTAAGAATCTTTGATGATCCTTCTATTCCTTATAAGGACACTATCATATAGTTCGGAATTCCCACGTAAAAATGTTCTTCCCAGAATTGAGTCTGCTACCACCAAACTTGATGAAATAATGATTAAAGATTACGTTTCCAAACGTTACGTACCAGTAGCGGAATAAGCGACACTGCCAAGTTCGTTGACCTCGATGCCAGATCGCTGCAGCACCTTGGAAATCATGAGTCTCTGATCTAACAGTTGACCACGAGCGATACCAGGGAAGGAGGCTGTTACTTCGAAAGCTGCTCTGACGCCCAGCTGTAAACATGAGAATAATAATGAATTAAAGAGTGAGAAGATTTCTTTCATATAAGTATACAGGTTGAGTAAAAATCGTGGATCAAACGAAACAGGGCGATAGTTGGGGTTACTTATTTGCAATAAAAAATATGAATAAAAATATATTATAAATGATTTTTCGTGAGACTTAAAAGATATTTTAAAAAGTGCCAATGCTCATAAATCATGGTACCCACTGTCATAAAAGCACTTTTTTAGTGATGGTACATTTCCTAGAAGCAACTAAACACCATTTATTGTTTGTTTTTAATAGGTAATAGCTATTATAAAAAAAAAACGTATTTTCTAAAAAAAACCACTCAAAGAGTCGGTTAGGGCTCTGCCACAGAGATATTTTTTACTGTTAGTAACCCCAACTATCGGCCTATTTTGTTTGATCCACGGTTTTTTGCCCACCCTGTATATACTTATTATCTATTTATTAGCTTTCGGAAATGAAAGCTAGTGTTTTTAAAACACTAAAGATTTCGAGCCGTTTAACTTTCTCCAGCTGCACGCGTAGGATGAAAACCATAGAAACGGGTTTTGTCGACGGAAGAATAGAAAAATGACAGACACATTTTCTCTATTCTATTATTTTCTTTCTTTTATTAGGGTTCCGTACCTCAAAAAGAAAAAAAACGGAACCCTTATAGGATCACTCGTGTGTCCGTCTGTCCGTCTGTCAGCCAATTTGCTCCGAATCTAATGGACCGATTAAGTTGAAATTTGGTACATCTATGTATTTCTGTTAACAAATGAATTTTGAATATAGGGGTCACTTTTAGGGGGCAAACAAGAAAATTAAAAACAAAAGTTTTGCTAACAGTACCGTGTGACATATCAAATGAAAGGGCTTGTTGCGAGGATCTTAAACTTATTTTTTTACATAATTTTATGAAATTCGATGAAAATTTACCATTCCTCCTTATCTCCGAAACTACTGGACACAAAATTTAAAAAAATACATCATATGGCTCTTTACTCATAGAATACAGGAAAACCTATAAGAAGTTTATGATCTTAAAATAAGATAGTAAAACTATCAATAATGTGCGTACAAACTTATATTTGCAGTTCGAATGTATGGGAGAACATGTTTTTCAACGATAATGTTAAGTTTGTTCTTGGATAAATAAATTCATCTCAACTACGGAACCCTTCATTGTGCGTAGTCCGACACGCACTGGGCCGGTATATTTCGTTACTATTGTGGTCATGCTAATCGTGTTGGTTTTAAGAGATTATGAATCATGGCAATCGTATGTAACTTAAAAGAATATAAGGGCTACCGCTATTTCAAAGAAGAATTGGCTATTCCTAACAACGTCAGTACGTTGTTAGGAATAGCCAATTCTCGTATAGCTCTTCGTATAGCCACTTACGCCAGGTAGGTACTGACCTACCTGGCGTAAGTGGCGTGAAAATTAGCTATTGTGATTGGGAGTTTGAGTCAGTCGTTCATCATCGATGTAATTTCTTCCTTAAGTCGTAATATTGTACTTAAGGAAAATATTAAAGGTCAGTCACAGAATATTAAGTATAGTTCTCATGAACTGAAAAACCACAGACATTGTCTGAATATTTTTCCAAGAGTTAATAACTTGTTCTTTGCGGTCCGAAGTCATGTGACGTGAATAATAACAATTAAAAACATATTAATGAATTAAGGTCACATTTTTCTAATATTTGAATAAACTTATGCTAGAAGTACCATCGAAGAAACCTATAACTAAGCAATTTGAAAACAAAATCCCGTGCACACGACCCTTTTTTTTCGTAGGTAACCGTTACTATAGTGGCCGAGCGCTGCAAGCAGAAATAGTCCTTACGGTGTATAGGTATGGGTTTCTTCGATGGTACCTAATGTCGCATCCTGTTTCTCAAAAACAACAAAACGACAAACCGTTAATGGTTTCGAAAAGCTTTTTGATTTGTTATGTTCTCATTTAGTAAAACTAGTAATTTGAAAAAACCAAGAATATATTGCTAAAAAAAAAATTTTGTAACTTCCGTTTCTATGCTTTTGCTCAAGCTTACCTCTCTCAAAACTCCATCCAGCTGTGAGGTGTAGTCGAATTTGAACCTGGGCAAAGTGACGTCAACCAGGTACTCTCGAAGGTTGTTCAGCTCCAATCGCAGGTCACTGAGGTCGTTCAGCACGCGAGGTAGACCCATGAGGGAGTTGGGCACTATAATGTACATTGCGTATTTGTTGCCCTACGAAAAAGAATGGAAATTTTAATAAATTATTATCATAATAATTTTAGTTTTTAATGTACTTGTGGATTCTATCCAGATCTCTCTGTATATATTTTATTCAATTTATTATTAAAATGTCAATATCAACTCACCTTATAAGGCATCCTCAAGATCTTAGCATCGTACTTCGCCGACTCCGTATAGTAGAACTTATCGTTGATATTCATGAAGGGAATGGTCTTCTGGGTCTTGGCTGAGACGTAGAACTGGCCAGTCTTGGTGGCGTTGGGTGCGAACTGGTGACGCCAGCTACCCTTGAAGTACAGGGTGTTGAGGATCAGAACCACCATGTTGGCGACGTCGTCTAGGAGGAAGAATATAAAATTAGAAATTGAATTTAGAATACGAACGTAGTATTATTAAATATTAAGGTGAGTTTTGTTCAAGTAAGGCCTTGTCCATACTTCATCATTTTGGTGTATTATGCCTCTGTTGCGGCCGCCTCTTTTCATTATAGCTAGTTTGGACGCAAAATAATATGTGATTATGTGAGTCTCTTCACCAAAACCCACACCACACTATGATATAAGTGTGGACAAGGACATAGATGAAGAAACAAGGAGTCATAATGCACTGATATTCATTACAAAATCTCTTTCTGTGCAACATCAAGTGCCGAACTGCCAAATCGGACATTGAGAAACACTCGCCTTTTCCCATGAGAACAGACATAAACTACAGCAAACCATGTCTATTGTTACACACTCTTCTTGCTTTGTGCACACATTCGGTGGCTGGTCAACCCATCACAATCATATTTACCAAAACCTCCTATAAGCTCCAAAATATTTAACGGTTTACCATTTCATTTCATTGTGCTACTTACAACCAGTTTTTGAGATAGTGATCAACATAAAAATAAACTAATACACTTTCGAACTCATTTTAACTGCTATGATTTGCTAACCGAAACAAAAACAGCCGTTAACCTCCATAACGTTGTCGAGGATGGACAAAAACATTCATATTTCAAAATATTTTATTTCATATAAACCTACAAGGGCACTTATGAAACGTCAGAAGCTAGGTTCACGGTTCCAATTGGTCGCTACCAATTTATTGGAATCGTGCACCTAGCTTCCATAGGAAGCGTCCTATGGAGAAGAGCCGGTTACTCCACGGTTACTCTTTAAAAAATAAATGGTTGTGAGAGGACAGTGTAGGCCTATCAACAAGTACCAGGTACTTAGCAAAATAGAAAATGGTCCACAAGTCAATGGTCCACATTTAAAAGAAAGAAAAATATTTATTTGGACACAGTTCGTGAAACACAAATACCAAAGAGAAAATAATGTTTAAAAGCGTTTTGGAGTTATGAGGAACAGGGTGTAAAATTCACTCAACCTCTATAGAAAAGGGAGGATCCTCCGACCAGACGGGTATCGTGTCTGGTGGGCAACTGCCTAACGATTGATAGTGCGGTCAACTCTGCTTGCGCGATGCAGGATTTCGCGTGTAATGCGTAGTTCGTATGTGGAGATGTAGATGTCGCCACAGCGTTTTCGTATATTTCCATAACTTTTACTTCCGTGTTTTATCGTGATGCCATGGATGTCCACGATAATTTCGTCAAGTTAGAAATTATAAAAGCGCACAATGAAATAACATGCCACGATATTTAGCAACAGATTGAATCCAACAGGCTTTTAGAAGCCGGTGGTAAACCAGATGCTTAATGTGATTAGCTTAAATAAAAGACTTTCATACAAAACTATGTAAATGATACCATTGTAGCATCACACACATCCGTTAGCTATTCAAAATGAATATATGAATGTGCATTCAAATATTTTAAATGACACAAAGCCACTTCCACGTATTTTCCTAATTAGGGATGGAGCTCGTTACCACATTCATAAAGTATAATAATATGCTATTATTCAATTACATTTTTACCAACCAAATACACACCAAACGTAAAGTAATTGCGGCAATTTTTCATGTGACACCTAAATCTAAATAATAGCATCCTGTACCTACATTGTTCAACACAAAGCGCATCTGACTCAGGTTGACAGGGCATTCACCGAAATACACATAATAATTGAGTCACTGAATGCAGTACCTAACAATATAGCCAGGAACAGGATTAAGTATTTCAAATTATTATTGTACAGTATTTTAATGTATCTAGTGAAATTGCATGGCTTCCTGATTCGCGCCATATTACCAACACAGCACCATTGATAAATTACAGCCGAATTTCTCAATGGTGCTGTGTGTGTGTGTTAAAACTTAGGTGAAGTGAGCTGTCAAACGTGTCAATCCTTAGCATCTGTAGTGCTATTCTGTAAAAATCTCACCGTGAATACTTAGGTGAAGTGAGCTCGAAGTGAGGTGACAATAGTGCCAATCCCTAGCATCAAGTGGAATGACAGCTCACTTCAAGCTCACTTCACCTAAGTTTTCACGATGAGATTTTTACAGAATATATAGACAGCTATCTAATTAGGTACGTAACACATTTTCGTAAACGCTTACGACTAATCTGTTTCATTTTGACAGTTCAACAACATTCATTGCGTTATTTACGTTGTTGAGCAGATTTTTTTTTCCAACTGATGAAGTAATGGATTAGCAATCTGTTTCAAAACAATTCAGATTCTGATTGATCGTGTATTACGCAATTAGGGTACAGGGTGGAATGACAGCTCACTTCAAGCTCACTTTACCTAAGTTTAATATATGTGTTGGTATGGGTACCTGTACTAGCACCTATTTATCGTAATTCAAGGCTACATGCCGTGACTTCTCATCCATTTATCTATCCATGCTTCAACCTATCTATCCCTGTGTTCACATATCTCGTTTTATCTATGAACCTATTTATCGTAAATCAAGACTAGCTGCCGTAAATTCTCATCCATCTAGAATTCTAGCATCTGCCTTTATCTGTGCCTCTATCTCTCCAGCCTTCTTTGTATCCAGTCATATATCTTCATTGTCAACAATATTTATGTACCTGTTTATCCCTCTATCTTCATTAATCTTCCGAACCCTATAAAATGTGATTTCCAATCGATATCGGGAATACCAACCTTCATCAACTAACGACGGGATGTGTCCCTCCGTGATATTAGAGACCCAAGTGTTGATCTCCTTCGAAGCGACCGCAGGGTTGTGGAAGTTGACGGTCTTCAGCTCAGTCTTGTAGAACTCCTGCGCAATGGCTGCGAACCTCTGGCGCGGTTGCGCGTTGTCACCGATGTAAATCCTACTGCCGAGGTTCAAAATGGATTGTGATTCTTTCTGGAAATAGGAGATGGTTTCAATCAGTATCAGGATTGAACATCGTTGTCTTAATTTCTAATCTGTTGTGAGAGTAAAAGTGGTTTCAGATGTCGTATTTGTCGAATAGAGATTCAGCTTTATAAGCGTAATGGTCTATTTCACCATCTCTCGAATCGTTTCTTAAAACAGGGTAACAGGGCTTTAATATTTTACTCAAATATAGTTCTGAAACAGGCTCATCGTCAGTTATTATACCTAAGATAGGCCCAACGAAATTGTTTGTCATTGTCAGTCACGTACAATGCCGCACGGTTCAAGGTGTATTGTTAAATATAGAAACATCTGACGTAATTTAAATACTATAAATAAAATATATCCAGATTTGAAAAATTACTCAAAGTACTTCCTTTGAGAATGCAGTTAATAATTTTATTTATAGTCGCAGATTTACCTCGTAAGGAAATAATCGTTAATTTGACTGGTCATGCGATTTGTAACTTTAACGGTACGTTATAAGACATCGACTGTATGACGTCAGTTGTAGATGAAGGCTTTTGAGTAATTCGCAGAACTTTATGGATGGGATTTTAAGCACCTGTTAAGTAGTTTTTACAATCCTACGTTATCTACTTCACAATAAAATCTTGCACATCGAAATCTGCTGTCAGCTCAGCTAAATATAATGATTCTTTAATGTCGTTCTGCGCCATCTTCTTTAATTTAATGCAAATAGAAGTGGATCTTTACAACTTGTGTACGCTACCAAATTACGACGATCCGATTTCCCTAACTTATAACTTGAGAATGAGGTTTTCCAAGTAATTGCTTGAATATATTATTACTCATTATTTTATTCCGGGACTAGTTCTTCTGGTATTTCTGAATCAATATATGTTTTGAATGTACTCAGTAGAAGTACATGAAATTGTTATTTGGAAATTTTCATTGACGTCAAAGCTATTAAATATAGGTAATCGATCAATGTTTTTTTTGTTTCTTTTTATTTAATTAGGGAGTTTTATTAACGCAATGCTTATGACAATCACATCATACCCTAAATACATAGGTACTGCTACAGATTATACAACATGTTAAAAAAAAACCTGTCCGATCCGTGAGGGTGTTGTTAGGTATCGTACTAAGAGTCTATTTATGTGGTAATTTTTTTAAGAAAAATGAAAAAAAAACTTCGCCACATTTTTTTCAATGGGGAATTTTACCGGGTTATTACATGGGACGCGGGCGGCCGTCGTTTAGCGGGTGTCTACAAATCATAACGTATGACCCCTGTTGAGAAATTTCCAATTTTTACTAGATTTGTGGTAATTTTGGTACAAAAAATGTGAATTTTTAAATAACAATAACTTTTTATTTTCTATTGTAAGTATATTTATTTGGTAATGTTATTGCAGTACTTATGTGCCCCTTTCGGATCCGACAAGGTTTTTTTTACATATTGTATATGGGCTATGCTTTACGTAAAGTGTCTCAAACTCAAAGCATATATTTCAAATAAACCAATTACAGGTACTTTTGAATTGTCAAGGGGTCGGTCAGTCAGAAAGATGAAGCTAGTTGCCCATTCCAAAGCGTAGTAGGTACCTATGGAGAAGAACGGGCAAGAAACTCCACGGACACTCTTTTAAATAAAAAAATATTGTTACAAAATATTGGTTACATTATTCATGTTGAAATTATACATGTGAGAACAATGTAGAAAGACGTGCACGTTAAAAGCGTCCGTAACAAAAACAATTCAAAAATTAAAATAAACCGTGGCAGCTAAGAGATGACCAGTGGCTACTGACGGCGCCCGTTCACGAACATGACGCATGGATCAGCACCATTTAGCTCAACCATTTTGAAAGGAACTTAATGATCCAACACAGATATCTAGATTGATAATCTCTAAATCTATAGTAACTGATGGAGGGACGCCTCAAGATCATTGATTTATACCTACAGCCACATCACGTGAACAAGTAAATCGTGATGAGATCCATCTTAATCATAGTTTTAATATCTGTAATCCAAGAAACTGCACACTACTTCAAATGATTTTTCTTTAACCATACTTGAATCGGCTCATAAGATGTCGAGTTTTGTTCTAAGATTAAATTACTACATCAATAATTAATTACTTTTTAATTTCTCTCCCTGCGCCGTCGCCGCTGCATAACACCGGAGGCGATAATCGAAATAGTTTTTAAATTAATAGGTACAAGAGAACTATTAACTTTATCTTGGAAAACCGTTGAGCTGACTTGTTTAACCGATTACTATGATTTGTTTGATTATAGCACGGACCCACGCGTTGACGACTAAAAGTAAATAAGTTACAATATTGAGACCTAACCACTTATGCGAATTGCTGACACAATGCAACAATGGTGCCGATTCCCTTGTTCACAAACTAAACTAAATTTAAGTTCAGTGCATCTTTTTCTTTCTATTTCATTAAGAAAAGGACAGAAGATGAATTTTAGTTTAGTCCTGTCAAATTAATCAGCGCCTGTCATACTCCATACAAGTTTAGACGTGATTAAAAACTTGACAACTAAAATTACGTCAATTTACGTCAAGCGCTATATTAGAAGAAAATGACCAAGCCTAAGAACTTAAGCACCAGAAACAAAATGGCTTAAGTTAGCGGTAGGTAGCAGCTGACGTAGCTGACTAATAAAATAACCAACTCAAAAAATCACTAATCAGTTCGAACATATTATACCAATAACCAGTAGATTAAAATTTCCAAATACCTACCTCGATGTATAGGAGCAATGAACTCAATGTTAATGACATAAGACATATTGAGATGCATAGTAAGCACCAATTTATTTTTGAAGTGAAAACTTCTTTAGGCGCGTTGGGCATTTTTGAGATGAGAAAAACAATTGAACTCGCGACACCGTTACCGACACTTTAAATTACGTTACGGATCAATGTTCTATGCAAGCATTTTTACTTTAAAGGTTTTGGAAGTACTTTTTTTTAATTGTTCATGCTTTCACTTCTGTCGGCACTCCCAGAGTGCCACTGTTTTTAAGTCAGTTACTTACCTGTAAAGATTCTATGATGTTGGAGAACTTCCTCCTGACAAGGTTCCTGTCGAGATCGAAACCCAGGACAGATGAGAGCTCGTTCTGGGTCACTCCTGTGGCCGCTTCTGTGAGAATAGCCAGTGCCAGCTTCAGACCCAGAGGTGATAGTAGGAAGTTCTGGTCTGAGGATGCTGCTACGCGCTGAAAGAATAAAATGGTAACAATAACAGAAATCTCTCACAGACAGGAGAACTAGGTCACAGCAGTTGAAACATTATGGGCTTATTGAAATCAAAGCTGATGGTGAGATGGTGAGCAATTACACTACACTATCCTTACATATTATAAAACAAAGTCCCCCGCCGCGTCTGTCTGTCTGTCTGTCTGAACGCGATAAACTCAAAAACTACCGACTTTCAAACGGTTTTTACCAATGGACGGAGTGATTCATGCGGAAAGTTTTAGTGCATAATTTTTTGACCGGTATAGTACTAATCTTTATCCAAAAAAAATATGTTATTTAAATTGGGCATTTCCTTTAGATTAAAATATGCCTGTAAACCATATCATTTAAATGAGTAGTTTAAAAGATATCACAGTTTTCAAAATTACGCGTAGCAACACGGGCGCAGCGGTAGGAATCAATGACCTTTTCTTATGTTATTAGGTATGAAATCTCGGTAGTACGTTCCCGTGGGATATTTTCCGACACCCACGCGGGTGGAGCCGCGGGCAAAAGCTAGTAGCATTATATTTTATACCACAACATTAGGTACCTATTAAATATAGTTCATCACACTCGATGCGTAGATGACGTTACCTTTCGGGTCCTGCATTGCGGTTTGCAATCATGCAGGTATTGTTCATTATGAAACTATTGGATTTACCCATATTGATCGTAATCTGTACACAGAAGCACAGTATAATAAAGTAACAGTATTATATCTCGGCAGTGACTTTGAAATAATTACCTACGGCCGCTCGGTAGATAAACGTCCATGCGTAACTGCCGCACACTCGATACGGTTGCATACATTGAGATTTCGAAGCGCATGGTTTCGGCCTTTTTCTATGAAAATATAATACTGTTACTTATTTACACTGTATTAGAAGGTTACTTGTAAGGTAATCAAACCTTTGATATCGACAAACGTGCTTTTCCATATTAAGGCTTGTAGCATCATTGGGTTTATCCCCGAGATGATTAAAATATTATAGATCGCAGAACTTGTTTTTAAAATCTAATTAAATAGATTTGCTTTTATGAATAGATTGTCCGACGATACTGTGGACTGTCAGTGGTCGGCAAACTCATTAGTCAATAGAGCCAAATATCAATACTACAACGACAAAGATTTCTTATGAGAGCCAATCCTTTTGTCTGTCCAAACTGTCTCAATACACTTTTCATAATCCGCAAAACTCCCATCCTACAACGCTTCCTTAAATTAACGCGCGTATTTACGTTCGCACTCATCGACATTTGTACAGAGCCGTACTCTATGGGCCAAAGAGCCGCATGCGCCTCGCGAGCCGCTGTTTTCGACCACTGGACTATGTAGGTATAAACAAAAGTGTTTTGACTCTTTAAATATCGATACTCTCTAGTCTTATTCTATTTCCACTTTAAAAAACTAAAACTAAACCCGACTCCAAGATTCTACAATCACAAAATACTTAACCGACGTTCGCACTGACGTAATAAAAAAAAGAAAGAAAGAAAGAAAAAAAAAAAAAGAAGAAAATCGTGGCGGGATTTTATCACACACTGGATTTTCAACTCTAGGAGTTAAGCCGAGCGTTGAGAATCCAACGCGCTGAGACGCACTCTCATCCCAGCCGTTGAAAAAACACACTGTTGGATTTTCAACTCTCGGCGCTAAGCAGAGCGTTGAAAAACAAGTGCGCGATAAAATCCCGCTGCGATTTTATAACGTCCGTGCCTACGCCGCCGCCGGCTTATGCGTACTTAGGTACAATTGCGTGCAAAATTGTATTCCTAAAAGTCTCACCTTAGTCAACGTCCAATCAAATTTATCATAATCAGCGGGCGCTGGGTTGAAGATATCCGAGTCCCAGTAGTCCAGGTCCACGAGCGTGTCATCCGGAGTAGGCGTCACCGCCGAAGCTTGGATGCTGGAGGCGGCACCCACCGCATCTCGCCGCAAATAGTCTCCGAACACGTCACGTAGGACTTGAGAATCTATCGCTATGTCTGACGATGCACATAATGCGAGAGAGGCTGTAGACAAATGAGTAGGTATATGTTATCGCCATGATATTGTTAAGATAAAGTTTGATCTACGTAGGATCATTAAATGTAATTTGTGGCTACGCTCATAACTTTAAGAAAGCCATCAACTGCTAGACAATACACTTTCCCAAAGATTGCCATACAGTGCCAAGGTATACATATGTATCGTAAATAAATAAAAAATTAAATATAGCGTATAGTGCTGGTATGCTACATATCTATTCAAAACAGTAAGAGAAATGCTCTTGAAGAGACAAAAAAATACATAATCCTGGAAAATGTTATTTTCTAAATCAATTTTTGGGGAAATTCTGGCAGATGTAACTCCTGGTTACCCCCCTCCCTTCCCCCCTCCCTTCGGTCATATTCATAATAGCAATTCTCTGCCAACATTATGTCAGATAGGTATCCATAATATTTTACGCATCAATGCGGGCACAAACAATTATAATGTCACCAATGTCACTGACCTATACTGCATTTGAAATAAGATTAGACATTTAACAAACCTTTCTTACAGTCCGTTCAACCGATTTTTACTTCTATACCGTAGACATAAGGATGGCATTAAAAGCAAAAAAAAATTTACAATACCAACTGTTTACTGCAGCCGCCATTTGTCATGCCACCAACGCAATAGAAGTCAAAATCGGTTGAACGGACTGTAAAAAAGGTTTATTTAAATGTCTAATCTTATTTCAAATGGGGTATAAATGCATACGACCCGATGTAATTTTCTTTCACATGCGTATAAATCAGCTGCAAAAGTGCGGAAATTCCCATGGGGAAATCCACTAATTTACCGAAGCAAATAACTTGATTGTGTGTAAAAAAATAGTTACAAGGTACTACATTTTTTTTTATTATATCCTCAAACCAAATTTTAAAAAGACATAGCGCTGCTTACAATACAGCATGCCAAAATTACACCTCCGCTCTGTGCATACACGCTCCCACGCACACATTTACAACCATTTATAATCAAACTACACCTCACTAAGTGCACACATGTTTACGAAACCGGCCTCAGGCCACTATTGACAGCTATTTGGTCTGAGATTATATCCTACAACGTCCAACTGCACGGCAAAGGTATCCTTTTTTTTTTTAATTTCCTTTCGCAGTTGTGACCACTAAGGTCATGGCTGCTTAACCGGATTTTTCCTGTGGTGGCCTTAAGCTTCTACACTTAGAGCCTCCAGCCAGGAGTTTTTAAACTATGCTAAATTAAAATTAAGCGAGTGCTCGCTAAGGGCACCCCCTGTGGGGTACGAACCTCGGCTTAGGGCATCGCTGGGGGAGGACAGCAAGAAGGGACAGGCTGGATCAAACTTAGATTTTCATCAAGATTATTAATTATGCGGGGTATTTAAAGCTACGTGCTCAGCTGCAACAACTGCTGGCACCTCGTTTTCGTGCAATGGTCGGGGGACAAAGGCATCCCGTTTGTGTTCTTGTTTTATTTGTCTACTGTGGTAGCCGCGCAGCGTTAGGGCAGGGGGCCTACCACCAGCTCATAAAGCAGTATTATTTTAATATTACTTCCGTGGGAGAAAGAGATGGAGCTATACGTCCTGTAGAGCTTCATCTCTTTCCCACACTGAAGTAATATTAAAATAATACTGCTAGGCCCCCAGGGCGCGGTTCGTTTGGTCTGTCTCAACTATATTTAGTTTTAATTTAGACTCCTAAAGCCATTAGAATAGCGAGTATTACATAAAATACGTGATAGGCTTTAAGAGTGCAAACACAGGTTTTCCATACATTTTGACCGCGTAGGTATTGCACTTTTCTATGAAACAGCAGATTTTTTTTTTAATAACCGACGAAAAATTTCAACTCAGTGGAATTCAGAATCATGTACTGAATCCATGGTAACAGTTTTCGCGTCGATGTCCCTACCACCCTGTATGAAAGTATATACGGTAATTGTAACAAAAAAACAATTTGTAATTTTTGTCTATCTGTTTGTCTAATTGTTCCGGCTAATCTCCGAAACGGCTGGACCGATTTTGACGGGACTTTGTTATAAGGACTAACTTAGGCTAAGAATTAGGATCCGCGCGGGCGAAGCCGCGGGCTGCAGCTAGTTGACAATATAACTATTCAAATACGTGTATACCACCGGAAGACTGTTTACTATTGGTTAAACACACTTGTTTTTACATTAATATTCGGTTTGTTTTCCTTATTTTTATCTTAGTTGTCAGGGGCTTCACCTAACACATTTTCAATCCTACGTAAGCGTTTATAAGCTACGGTTTAATTTTACAATGAATAATAAATCGTTTAATAACTAAATAAAATATTTTTACATTTCCTTAAAAGTAATACAAGTAAATTACTCATTTAGCCCTTTACTATAAAAAATATGTGTATACAGGGTGGCAGGGACATCGACGCGAAAACTGTTACCATGGATTCAGTACATGATTCTGAACCCCCCTGCATTGAAATTTTTCGTCGATTATTAAACAAAAAAATGCAATACCTACGCGGTCAAAATGTATAGAAAAGCTGTTTTTTTTTTTAAATAACCGACGAAGAACGTCAACGCAGGAGGGTTCAGAATCATGTACTGAATCCATGGTAACAGTTTTCGCGTCGATGTACTTGCCACCCTTTAATTTAACCCTGCCACCCAGATAAGTATATTCCTACATAGGTTTGCTCAGCTTTTCGGTCGTTGACCTATCTAGCAACGATAATATAACAGTTTCTTACCGGTTTGTAGTGTCCCCTAATAAACTCGTCTCCTCAAACGGTTATCTTTCGCCAGAGACGGCTGAATTATTCTGTAAGCTATGTTGCCAATGGTGCCAATTTCCTTGTTCACAAACTAAAAACTAAATTTAAGTTCAGTGCATCTTTTTCTTTCTATTTCATTATGAAAAGGACAGAAGATACATTTTAGTTTAGTCCTGTCAAATTAATCAGCGCCTGTCACTACTCCATACAAGTTTAGACGTGATTAAAAACTTGCCTACTAAAATTACGTCAAGCGCTGATTAATTTGACAGGACTAAACAAAAATTTATCTTCTGTCCTTTTCTTAAAGAAATAGAAAGAAAAAGATGCACTGAACTTAAATATAGTTTAGTTTGTAAACAAGGGAATCGGCACCAATGTCTCTCTAAGTCTAAGTGAGCCTGTCTATGATTTTCAGTCATTTTCATCGCTGTGGCTAGATGAAAACAATAATGCCTATTACCTACCTACTCCACTATAATTTCAATTCCTTCATCGGCGAATTATTCTTGTTCCTACGCCAATTTTAAAATAAACTTGATAAAAAGATAGTAAACCCAAAAATTATACGGTTAACTAGTACCTTTTTTATTTGGATGAAGCTACCAAATTAGAACGTAACCAAGGGAATCAATTTGGTTGGACTATAACGTATAGTGTAGTACATACACACATCGTAATAACCATTTTGTATGATCATAACGATATGTTGTTACGTTTACCAACAGACCTACATCTGCGGTATCGTTCACACGTTATCCAGCTGACCTGCTGATAACCTGCCATATTAGTCGTGCTGAACAAGCTAATAATCTTTCACTTCTATATCTACAGTTCTCTGTGAATGAACCAGATTGCAGTTTGCCTTAGTTCAAAATAAACAGTAGGTTACTTATTGATAAAACTTGTAGCAAAATACAATTCCACAACACATTATATACAAAAGCTACGTGGTCGAGGTGGCAATGGCTATGTCTGTAGGACTGATAACCGTTCGACGCAGATTAGAAAACTTATTGACGAATCTTATAAAAGAGGGGTGCATACGCAACATCGGTTGTTGCGTTGTTGCTAGTTATGTGACAGATTATAAAGAAACGAACTTTAGCTTTTTTAACTGACCAGCTTCCGCCAGCGGCTTCGCCCGCGTGATATCTTTATAAATTATAGCCTATGTTCTTCATCATCATCAGCCTATAAATATGTTCCCACTGCTGGGACACAGGCCTCCTCTCTGTGAGAGGAAGTGGGCCGTAATCCACCACGCGGGCCCAGTGCGGGTTGGTAGATGTCACATGTCTTCGAATTTTCGGTTCTAGGACATGCCAGTTTCCTCACGATGTTTTCCTTCACCGTTTTGAGAGCAGTCGTGATGAAATTATTTACACAAAGTAAAGCGCCTGTCTGGGTTCGAACCTACGACCTACAACTCGTAAGTCGCGGCCGTTACCACTGGGCCACCACTGCTACTAGCTAGCCTATGTTACTCAGTGATAAATTGATAATATAGCATTCCACTGGTGAAAGAATTTTTTAAATCGGTCTAGTAGTTTTTGAGTTTATTGATTACAAACAAAAATACAAACATACAAAATTACAAATCTTTTCTCTTTATAATATTATCTTTCGTTTATTCATTTTGATTCTTATACATTTACATTTTTTAAATTATAAATTTAAAAAATCAAATTTTTATATTATAAAATAAATTTTATTATTATTATTATAAGTGTAGATAGTGTAAAAGACACGTGTACACAGAATTTTATTCTATTTGTCCATACGATGAGATAAACAAAGCTGTGAACAGGTTTATATTGTCTAACTTAATAGATTTGCCATTACTGTGCAATTAAGATGTAATTAGCCTCCACGTCATATTTTGAGGAAAATGTAGGAACTTCAAACAGTCAAATTTCAGAATCTAAATAATTATTGTAATACGAATACCGGTCACGTCTTATCTTAAGTTTACAATACACCGAAGTGGGATCCCAAAATCAAGTAGTTTTGGTAAACCGGCGATTAACTGACGAAACTATAGTCTTGTGAATATAATAATTGATGCTACTTTATATCTTGGCTTATACGTAGACCGACGACCTAGGGAAGATTACGAGAATCCACTGGATGCGGGAAGCACAGGATCAGTCTTTGTATCGATACTTGAGGAAGGCTTAAAGGATGATGACTAAATTTTTTTTGTCTTTCTGTTAGATTATTAAAAAATATTGGACACGTGTTTTTTCTTTTTTACGTAATCAAAAGATTACGGCGATACATTGAGTTAAAATGTGCCATGACGTCACTAGCAACCCCCTCTCCCCAACTTTAATGCGTTTTATCTAAGTATTTTTTTATTAATATGAGAAAGCCAAAAATACGTGTCTAATATTTTTTTATTATCTGTCTGACGGACTAAACAGTTTTTTTTTTTACCCTGGTATCATCCCTATTACCTATGTATATCCACCTGTATTCTCACAATGATTCTCTTGCCATGTCTTCTTTACAGAATGGAAATATATTTTCCCCAAGAACTTGACGTCATCGTCATCTTGACACCCGGGAGGCCACTATAAATGTTTACAAGGTGCTAATACCTAACGAAATTATAAAAATTCTTAGAAGACAATTTATGCTAAAACTTGCCAAACCAGTAGTTAAAGAACTGGTTGAAATTAAGTTCTTGTGCTTGCAAAATGATGCAGAATTTTTCGTTTTTCCCATTATGTATGCTGAGAATTATTTGTGTCTAAAATTTTGGTCTGACAACTTGGCAACATACTAATTAGGTAGGTCATTTACTTCTCCTATCCCATGTTCCCAATATTTTTTTAGCTTCAAGATTTTAGTTCCAAAATCGCTCACAGAGCGCTGTTACAACTTCTGTTCATTTATCGATGGCAAGGCAACACAATTACGATAGCTATACCATTTTGTTCAATGATCCTCCAAGGGTTACTGATCCCTGCAATTCATTTTCACTGCTGTGCAAAGGTCTTTCGCATAGTCTTCTACAAGTTTTCTTCTTTACTTATAAAAAACTGCCCAATTTTTCATTTCCTGTTCACGATATTTTTTTTTTTGATCGTCTTGAGCACTATATAAACTTTCAAACCCTATCTATTTTTTTCTGACAATGTCAAGGGAATATTTAATTGATTAACACAGAAGTTGTTAATAAGGAAATTCATGAAACTTCTGGTTATAAACTCGAATGATGATAAAGTAACATTTAGTTAAGTCTGTCGCATCTATACAGAACGCTCACAGACATCAAACATCAATTAGCAAAAAAATTTGTTGTTATAAGTATGTACTCGTAGTGTATAGATACATAATACAATCAATAACGATGACCTTTTAGCATTTTAAAGGGTAAACAATGTTGTCAAACGCGTACATATGAGAGAACTGGAAAACTATTAGCATTATATTCAAATACATAGAGTTTCCATTAAATATAAAAATAAAGTAAACATGGTCAAACAAACTCACCAGCAAAAAACACAATAATTATCGCAGTCATGGCGATCACACTTTAAATACGAGGAAAACAGCAATATAGAGAAAAAAAAATCTTAAGTTCAAGGTGAAAATAACACGGACTTTACGTTGAGACCATTTGACTATTATCACTACAGCTAGATATGCACTGAAATTTATACTACGTTCATTATCGAGACGCGAGTTCACTCGTGGAAGCGCAAACCGCGACTAAATACTGTCCGCCGCACCGCTTAACGGGGAAGGTTTCATTATATTTCTGACATTGCAACCGGTTTATCAACTGGCGACGTCGAATACATAAGGTCCAACACTCGTATATAATTAGCGGTGTTTGTTTTAATCTGCCTTTTTATATTTACATCTCCAGATACCTACATAATTATCTGACATAAATTCCTTGGGTAAGCGTAAACTGGATTGGTTGCAGAGCTTCTTCAGGCATCTGGAATTTTAATTATTCAGATCAGTGAACGGTTTTTGTAAACAAGCACCGAGATTTTGTAAAAGGTTCTATACCATGTACATCCTGGTGACTCACAATTTTTTTGTGCTACTAACGCCATCGGCAAAGTAAAAACTATTTGTTTATCGTCACTTCGTCAGATGGTCTGGCGAGTTAAATATAGGAAAAGCAATTCTATCGTGTGATTTATAAATTACCATTTTGTTTAGCATAGGTTACTTAGTGTCTGTTATTGTATCTTCTCCTATACAGGGTGGACTTCGACGCGAAAACTGAAACCATGGATTCAGTACATGATTCTAAACTCCCCTGTGTTGAAATTTTGTCGGTTATTTAAAAAAAATCTTCTGTTTCATAGAAAAGTGCAAAAAATACGCGGTCAAAATGTATGGAATAGCAGAAAAATAACCGATGATAAATTTCAACGCAGGGGGGTTCAGAATGATGTACTGAATCCATGGTTTCAATTTTCGCGTCGATGTGCCTGGCCACCCTGTATGATTGGAACGGTCCATCCCTTCATCCTAGAAGGTCGTGAAGATTGCGCAGTAAACGCTCAAGAATCTTCAGCCACTCGTCTCCTTAGCGTAGATACTGTTGAGGCTTTGGAGCCCTGGTACCAGAACAGATGTGGCGCAGACCCTACTGAAACTATGAAATACTAAAACCGAGCCATATAAAGTTTCTCAACGTAATTTAGGTATACTGGACAGGGAGGACTCTGCTCGCAGATCGTCCCATATTGTTTTGAAATTTAAAAAACCGGCCAAGTACGCACAATGAAGGGTTCCGTAGTTGGGATGAATTTATCCCAAGAACAAACTTAACATTGTAGTTGAAAAACATGGTCTCCCATACATTCCAACTGCAAATGTAAGTTTGTACGCACAATATTGAGAGATTTATCATTTTATTTTAAGACCATAGATTTCTTATAGGTTTTCCTGTAATCTATGAGAAAAGAACCATTCTCTGTATTTTTTTCAAAATTTTTGGCTCAGTAATTTCGGATATAAGGAAAGGGGATTTTTAAATGTTCTTTTTGCCCCTATTTGACCCCTATATTAAAAATTCATTTATTTAGATACGTTACACGTCCGTGTTTGAATCACAGAAATACGTAATATGTACCAAATTTCAACTTAATCGGTCCAATATGAATCTAATGGACCGATAAAGTTGTTTGGTACAGACGCCAGCACTTTAAACTACTACAATCTGTCAAATTTATTAAATAGATTTTCAACTTTATCGCTGAAACATAAGGTTCAAAGTTGATTGGGAATGTGACAGACGGACAGACACACGAGTGATCCTATAAGGGTTCCTTTTTTTTCTTTTTGAGGTACGGAACCCTAAAAATAGTACCTATAGTCCGCGCGCGACTGCTAGTCACCGCGCGACTGCTAGTCACCGCGTGAGGTATGTGAGCGGAGAGACGGGGGAGGGCGCCATTGACAGACTAAGTTAACTTGGCTTTTGTCTACCACCCCCGTCTATACATCTATCACTATGGTCAAGATGTTTTTAAATCACAGCTGCTAATGAAAAGCTATACTGAATTTTATCTATTTAATTTCATGAAGACGTATTCACTTTTGCGCGACTTAAACAAAGTAAAACACACGCGTCTATTACATTACGAGTACATTACATTTTACATTTTACAAACTGTTTCTAAATTCTCTTGAATGATCGAATTGAACTAGAGTCATTTTCTTGCCAACTTGCATGACAGAAGGTTCCCTTTTGCAGACAACCTTTACGGTAGGTACCTACCTATCGATGGCTAAAGAAAGTTCAAATAAATTCAAATTCAGCCAGTCATAAATTTCTCATCCTCAAGCGCACAGGATAATATATGCGTGATGCGGCGCAAGATGGAAGGTTACACTTACAACAGGCCATTGTAGGTAAATGGCGGTTTGCAGGCGGCGGACTTAGAATTTTTATCAGTAAGAGTCTGGATAGGCCCTTTCGCCCGCCCTTTAATAGGACTCGGAAGAAAAGTTTAGTGTTCCCACGTTTAAAAGAAATATGATGATCTGATGATCCTGAATGCCGTCCAAACAAGAACTTTTGTTTGCAAGTTATAACAGGAACCTTTGCTTCGTCATGCCAGAGGGCTTAGGATTATGATGTTGACATAAAGGTACTGAAAGGCATATGTGCATTAAGTATCTGACAACTAAAAGGTTAAGCTCCATTCCAATTGACTTTGATTTCGGGAAAACCCTACTTATAATCGTGGTTGAGGATCGTGACCTGACGACTGCATGACTGACGGTCGTTGCAATTACCCAAGGGCGTCGCCAAGGGGGGGCAAAGAGCGCAGCCCTCCCCCCTAGAGATGCAAAAATTAAGTAAATACAAGGCATTTTAATGTAAACTAGATACTTATCCATACAGCCAATTTTGTTTATTTCGACGACTTTTCCATATCTCCTAAACGGGGTCTAAACCGGAGTCCGGCGACGTAATAACCCGAAAAGTCCGTTTCCAATTCATACAATGATTATGGAAATTATTATTTTTCTCAGTTCCTGTCGGGACTACTGAGATGAAACTGACTTGTCAAAAATCAAATGTCCACCAGCGTCGATTTAGGCCCCATTGTGCGCCGTAGAGGTTATAAGACTCGCACTACAAGTGTGCTCTTGACATTTGACTGTACCTACAAATCATACTTTTCCCATGCTCCATATTTATCAACTTGCCCCCCCCCCCCCCCCCCGGGCCATCGGATGGCGACGCCCTGTACCTTACGATTGTTACTTGGCAGTTCTCACTAAATAAAAATGTGAATATCTAGGACAGCCTCTTATTTTAGAATTTTGATTGATGCAGCTCGCGGAACTTTTAGTTATGATATTTTAGAATTCTTCACAAATAATCACGGAATATAAATATTCCGTGATAAAGATAGAGCTGGCAAGTCTCCTTGACATTAACCGCATAGGAAGTAGGTACCTAACAGATTTGAATATTCCACTATGAGAAGGTAGGTACCTACCTATCTAGCCTGAAACCACGTAAATATTCAGGGCACCCTGATACACCTGGATGAAGTTTGTAAGGTTTTGTTTGCTTACTTCACTCGTATACCTACTAACTCCCGTCCTTCCCACTAAACAGACTCATAGGTTTAGTAAACACGTATTATTCCAGTCTTACCAAGAGGTATCGTGTTACCCAGTAACTGGGTTGTGGAGGTCAGATAGGCTGTCGTTTTATGTAAAATACTGATATTCAGCTGCATCCGGTTAGACTGGAAACCGACCCTAACATAGTTGGGAAAGGCTAGGCAGATTGATTAAAACCCTCGCTCACTCGTAAACTCGTACTCACTCCTCTACATTGGTGCCGATCCCCTTGTTCACAAACTAAACTTAATTTAAGTTCAGTGCATCTTTTTCTTTCTATTTCATTAAGAAAAGGACAGAAGATACATTTTAGTTTAGTCCTGTCAAATTTGTCAGCGCTTGACGTAATTTTAGTAGGCAAGTTTTTAATTACGTCTAAACTTGTATGGAGTAGTGACAGGCGCTGATTAATTTGACAGGACTAAACTAAAATGTATCTTCTGTCCTTTTCTTAATGAAATAGAAAGAAAAAGATGCACTGAACTTAAATTTAGTTTAGTTTGTGAACAAGGGAATCGGCACCATTATCTATTGATTTATTGAAAGTCATTGCACTATTAGTCATTATAAATTAATACCTAATATGGCGCCAGCATTATAATTTGCTTTTCCCCCTTGAGTCTACCAATACATATCTAAGCTGGGGCTTTCCCGATGTGGCGTTTCCTTTTCCATTTCTGCTAAATACCTTTTCCCGTTTCACGAATTATTCTTGAAATATTTCTAGCGCTGTCTATTTTGGTTTGATAATGATATAAAATCTCACTTGGAATACCAGCCCCAACACAGTATTATGTACATGCCATGCATGTACACTGTACAGTCACGAGCATAATATACCTTACACTTAGGTACGCAAGATCAGCCCTAGATCTAGATTTTTTTTGAGGCGGGGCAAAAACTGCCGTCTGCCGCCCCCCGCCAATCTTTTATGGGGGATGCGCTGAGTTACCCGCGAAATTCAAATTTTTTCAAAATGAAAATTTATCCAGAAACATATTAATACATTTTATCTACTCTCATAGCGTAATATTCGAATTATAAAATTCAAAACGAGTTTATATTGACATACTTTATAAACACAATACCGAAATTTAAAAATAGAATCATATTATAACATTTTTTCTCCAACAAAATAATGCTATAAAACCTTTTTTTTCTATTACGATACAGGGCTATTCCAAGAAGTTAATATCACCAAGGAGTTTCCATCAACTTTTGCATTGGAACGTTTAAACGGGGGACAGCAGCACCCGCTGTAGCGCATTTGTGCGGTGATGTGCTGGTGCAGACGACATTCATTTGTTTTGTTGTACTGAATTTTGTGGGATTTTTCAAATTTATTCTTGATCTTTTATTTAGTATTAGGTTCAATCCCAATGTATGAGAGTAGATAAAGTAGTGTATGAAACTGCACATAACTAGGTATTAAAACATTCGTGTGATACTTACTATTAAAAACCTCGCCTACGGCTTGGTTTTTAAACACACACTCATGTTTTAATACCCCTTATTATGCAACAGTTTCATAAACTACTATTATCAATCGATAATGCGCCAATCCAACAGGGGCGCCAAAACTGTTGTATAAAAGAAAAATATTGAAAGTTATATGTGCTGCGCGTCTTATTTATTGCAAAGTTGCGGTGTGCTGGATGGTGCACTTGTCTGCCACGCTTGAATTTGTCGCCCCCTGAAATTTACGCACGGGGCACGTGCCCCGGTTTGTCCCCCTCTATACTCCATAGGTTTAGGTAGTTAAATAAAGGTAAACAAATCGTAAAAAGGGTTGTTATAGGTGACACTTTCTTGTTCAGAAATACGATAAAACCAAATTAAATTTATTTTAGATTTTTACAATAGTTTCCTATTTTATTAATGTATGTTAACCTTTATCATTTATTCTTAAACTACTAGTCGTAGATTAACAGCTTAAGCACAATTTTTTTGTTGGAATTATAATAATAATATAATATTTTGTAATCTGCCTATTGTAAAGAGCCCAAACTCTAAACGTCAACGAATTATAACGTTGCTAAATTGAAAAGTACAACTGTACCGTAGCATGGCAACTGAAGTGACAGGTATTACGTTTAGTTGGTTGCTTGACAGCTGTCTCGTCACGTGGTATTTTTTGTTTACCTTAATTTAACTACCTAAACCTATGGAGTATAGATCCGGAGCTGCGCAAGATTCAAAAGCGATTTTCTCTTAGATATTTTATCGTGTTACGAACGTAGTATTAACGAATCCATACTATTATGAAATAGGTCTTTTATCATAGTCCCATTTTTTTTTTTTTCACGAGAAGATGTAAGTAACGCGGTAGGATATAGGTACTTACTATAGGACCTACCTACTATAGACACAATGCATTTTTCGAAAGGAGATCACCTACTTGCTCCTTCAACTGGTTTACGTAAATGAAACTGTGGTCTCGTAACGGTTCTTTGGCCCCTTGTAAAAATGCAATATTTATTATTTATAGCCTGCATATCAAACAAAGTGGGTTTACTGTGTACCGGTATTGGATTAACTGTAATCAAGAGAAGGTTTTCATACAGAGTGTACGCCAAAACACGTAAACTGCTACCATAAATTCAGTAGGTAAGTTTGATATGAATCAGTGGGCCTACCACGAGCTCATAAAGCAGTATTATTTTAATATTACTTCAGTGGGAGAAAGAGAAGGAGCTACACGTCCTGTAGAGTTTCATCTCTTTCCCACACTGAAATATTAAAATAATACTGCTTTATGAGCTGGTGGTAGGCCCCCTGGACCCACCAGCGTTAAAATTTTACGAGGGTGATTACAAAAAATTTACTGTTCCATATACATATTTAGGCCGTGTAGGTATTGTAGTTTTGTATGAAACAGAAGACTTTTTTACGACGAAAAATATTTGTGCTGGGTGTGTTGAAACTCTCCTCCCTTAACCGTGTATACCAAAGTAACTTTATTAACACTAAGCGTGCATACCAGCTTTCAAACCCAATGCAGGATATGACTCCACTATAATAATTTATACCGAAACGGTTGAAAAATTCTGCTACTCGGTTCCTAAGTCCCAAGTGTCGTATCATCTCTTAGACCCCTTTACAGGAACAGCATAGCTATTCTCAACCATTCGATACGCTTTTGTGCCGAATCGAATATCGAAGGAGTTCTCTAAACGCTGTTCACAAATCTGAAGCCTGAAAATATGGACAGTTTAAATCAGACAGACGACCGCTATTCTTCCGACACCTATTTGGTATCAGGGGCAAGGCTGTGCGGACATTAACACTATCTTTGTTCTACAGAAAAGGGCTGTTCGAGCCATTTACAACCTAGGTCCAAGAGATTCCCTTAGAGAAAAATTCAAAGAAATAAATATTCTGACTTTAGCCTCACAATATATTTTTGAAAACCTATTGTATGTGCACAAAAATATATCAAATTTTAAGAAAATGTCCGATATTCATAGTTTAAATACCAGGAATAAACACAATCTTGCTGTACATCGCACACGTCTCTACAAAGTAGGCAACTCATTCATGGGTCAATGTATACGCTTTTACAACAAACTTCCCATTGACATTCGAAACTTACCCATTAAACGATTTAAAATCTGTATTAAAACCAAACTTTGTAAAAAAGGGTACTATACAATTTCAGATTATTTAGAAGATAAAAAGCTTGGGATTGAACTGCTCGCTCTGCTAAGCCTTGTGATAAAACCATAAAACTAGACATTTTAATTATTATGTAAAATCAACATATAGGTACTAGTTTTATAAACACATTGACATTGTTGAAAATTATATTCAAAATGACATGATTACTTTGTAAAGTATTATATTATTTTAACTATTGTGAATGTGAGGACTATGTGGATATTGTTTTTATTTCTCTGCTAGTTTTAGTGATGGTCTGGCAGTTCGAGTAGTTTATGGGGCCTACCCAAATGTCCTTTCTTTGGTATTGTTCGTCGAGTTGAGCTCCTTAAGTTCTGAGTTGAGCTCCACGATTACTGACAAATGTTTGCACTGACTGGACAGGTCCACTCAAATCTGTGTGGTTCTTTCCTTAAAAGACCTTTTCAGACACTTATCTACATACATGGTCCTCATATGGCCTGACCAAGATTATGTCTGGACTTTAAAAGAGACTGCGACCTCTGAGTTTGTTTCGGCCTTTCTTCTCAGAGTAGTCAGATAGGAAACGCCGAACTCATCTAGCTTATTTTTAATAATTTTTTTATATGACGTGTAAAAGTGATTTCGATATCCTATTTACATAATAAACAATTTCATTTCATTTCAGGCAAATCAGGTAACCAAAACCGGCCAAGTGCGTGTCGGACCACGCACAATGAAGGGTTCCGTAGTTGGGATGAATTTATCCCAAGAACAAACTTAACTTTGTAGTTGAAAAAAAGGGTTCTCCCATACATTCTGTATGGGAGAACATGTTTTTGCAACCGCAAATGTAAGTTGGTCGATTATTACTCGTTAACTTGTAAAGCCTACTTAGCTGTGATAGTTTTCCTTTTAATTTCGTTATATATGCTACTGCCGTGAATTTTTTCACATACCCAAAACAAACCATTAAATTTGCAGGGGGGGGACACTTGACTCTAACAAAAATTAGCACTTTAAAGCTTAATATTTCGAAAACAGATCCCTAAATCCAAAAATGGTCTTCGCAAACTCACAGCATCTTTGAACGACCTTTCCAACGACATCCCACACTATGGGATTATTGAGAAAAAAAAAAATCATCCTCACTTTACGTCTAGGGGAGGTACCTGAATTTTTTTTTATTTTTCATGATTTTATTTTACCACTTTGTTGACGTGATCAATATGTATACCCATGCTAAATTACAGCTTTCTAGTACTAAGCGTCTCTGAGCTAAGCCGCGGACAGACAGACAGACAGACAGACAGACAGACGGACATGACGAAACTATAAGGGTTCCTTGTTTACTACGGAACCCTAAAAATGAGTCATTTTCGACACGGAACCCGTGGTTGTGAGTAGCTAGACAGATGGGTTTTTCACCCCGTTATTACTTTTCACGTTCCTTGGTTTACCATTTTTTCATGTGTGGCCAAAATCTAGAGTTCGTAGAGACAGTCTCTAAAAAGGTGAACATTTAACTGCCAAGCATAAACGTTAAATCGAAATCCTCCGGCCAACAATCTAAGTATTTGCAGACACTTTAAGCTTCTTCGCCGTTTTCCTGTTTTTTTTTTATTCAGAGTTTTATCACATTTGGAAAGTTTATTTTAACCCAACGTATTTAAATATTGACACAGTTTTGTCGAAATATTGACCACAAAAATACATGTGCCTTTCCCAAAAGATGTCATTGCCAAATTTTGTAATTATAGCGTATGTATAATTATATATTTGCCCTTAATAAAGATCCCCGTACAACATACAGCGAAAACAAACAAATAAAACTCTTGTAAGAACGGAACAAATAATTGTGAATCCACATTTTTATTACGAAAACTCGAGACTCATCAGAAACACCGAAACAGTCATACTGCAATCTTATCTTTAACAATGCTGTGCTTTTTTCCTTATCATAATTCAGACCTGCACCCTAACACACGATCAATAACAAAAAAATAAAGAATCATTTTGAAGGATACTGCTAATCCATTGGTTCATATGTTCGAAACATTTGTCTACTCAACAATGTAAATACCGCAATGAATGTTGTTGAACTGTAAAAATGAAACCGATTGTGATTGATCATGTGTTATGGGCCTACCACACGCACAAGCTTCACCACACTTGCCTACGCAGGCCGATTTGTACAGACGCCAGCACATCAAGCTACCCGAAACTGTCAAATTTTCCCAATCAAATTTGAACCTTATACTTCAGCGCTAAAGTTGAAAATCTATTAAATAAATTTGACAGATTGTAGTAGTTTGAAGTGCTGGCGTCTGTACACGGAATACCGTGCGTGTGGTTGGTAAAACTCGCCGATTATTAGGGTGCCGGTGCGGTGCCTGTAGCTATTAGTGATGTGTCGGATCGTTAAAAAATGTGATCCGCGGATACGGATCCGGATATGGATCATAAGGGTCTAGATCCGCGAATACGGATACGGATACGGATCTCAACTTTCTTCAGGTTCAGCAGGAAATATTTATGATCCTCATCGTAACTGACTTTTGGGGGACAAAGCTGCCAAGTTACTCTTTTCGAAATTCAATTTACCATTAGTCATTTTTAAGTTCTTGAAAACCACACTAGTTTTAATTGATGTGTATAACACAATAATTATGTAGCTTTATTATGTATATAAGATATTCTCGAGGGACAACAACGTTACAGTAAGTATAACAAGGCGGCCGTCGCACGATCGCAGCGTGCGCGGCGCGGTCTATCTCGGTGCGTAGCGGGGAGCCGACTGGCCACGCGAGCGAGCGCTGGCGGCGGGAGGTATGTTAAGTATATTCTAGACGCGGCGACGCGAGTGCAACGCGCAACACAACGCTACACACTCCCCCTCTAGTTCGAACATAGCGCCCTCGCGTTCGGGCTAGCAATCAAATCTACGTGGTCGACCGCGTCTGCGCTTCTCTCTAACCGGAGCCTCGACATCTCCGATGAATGGAGTCAAATCAGAAACGTGGTAACGTCCTACGTGCTCACCTCTAGTAACACCCTCCACTAGGTAAGTAGTAGGGCTTACTATTTCGCGGATGCGATAAGGGCCATCCCTCCGGGGTATAAATTTCGCAGACTGCCCGGGGCCGACATCATTCATTCCTTGCGTTTTCAACAAAACGAGATCACCTACCTTGTATTCTGGGGGGGCGCGTCTGCCTTCATCTGCGTACTTTTTCTGCAGAGACTGATTACGTTCGTGGACATCTCGGGCGTCAAGCAGCACCGTCGATAACTTACGAAGGTAAGGAGTGATATTGTGGACGAAATTATCGCTGTCCACAATGGTCTTCATGTCTGCCACGACGTCCGATGGCGCGCGCAGCTCTCTCCCGAAGGTAAGGAAAGCTGGTGAAAATCCAGTGCTCGCTGTAACAGCAGAGTTCATCGCGAACCTTATGGCTGCGAGATGAGTATCCCACGACGAGTGATCCTTTCCTACCAGTATCGCTAACTGAGGTTTAAGGTCACGATTTTTCCGCTCAACGGGGTTCGCTTCTGGGTGATACAACGGTGTCAAAGACTGTTTGATACCCATCACGTGACAGGCCTGCTGCATCACCTCAGCAACAAACTGAACTCCGTTGTCGCTGATCATATTACGTGGGACTCCATACCTCAAAAAAACCTCGGATATTAAAATCTCAGCGCATTCCACGCTGGTGGCCTTCTCCAGTGGAAATAGCTCAACCCAATGGGAGCAAGTGTCTTCTAAAATTAAGATCCAACGGTTACCTTTCGAAGTCTTTGGTAGGGGTCCGAACAAGTCGACCGATACCACTTCAAATCGCCGGGTGAGTGCAGGAGTCTGGAGTAGCCCTGCAGGCTTCCTGTTGTCTATCTTGTATCGCTGGCAAGCTGCACAGCGTTTAATATAGTCTGTGACAAAAGACTTCATACCTGGCCAAAAGTATCGTGCTCTGATGCGTTGTAGGGTACGTTCAGCACCAAAGTGGCCTGCCGTGGGAGCATCGTGGAACTCTACGAGGACGGCTTCTCTCTCGTGTTTTGGGACCACGAGGCAGGCGGACTCAGCGTCTTCCGATTCGGGTGCACACCTGTATAATACACCATCAGACACCAGATATCCTCTCTCTGACCACCCTCTCCCCCTGAAGGGATCGTCAGTAGTCTCAAGGTCCTCGACGATACTCTTCAGCTCTGGGTCCTTGAGTTGGTTAGAGCGCACATCCTCAGGTGTTCTATGTGGCATGTCTACGGTCACTAAGCATACCTCGCAACCAGCTGGGGTTTCCTCACAACAAGCTGGGCGGCTTAGTGCATCGGCAATCACATTCACCTTTCCGGGAGTGTACTGTATTTGCAGGTTATAGGCCTGAAGGGTCAATGCCCATCTGGCAAGACGACCACTGGGAGACTTAAGGCTCATCAGCCAACGTAACGGCTGATGGTCGGACTTAACCACTACTTCCGAGCCTTCTACGTAACCTCTAAACTTAGTGACCGCCCAGACGACGGCAAGGGCTTCTCGCTCGGTGGTGGTGTAGTTGCGCTCGGCTGGCGAGAGGAGGCGACTGGCGTACTCTATGGGCCTTTCGTCGGGGCCCTCCCCCTGCATCAAAACTGCGCCGAGACAGTAGCCACTGCTATCTGTCCGGAGGGAAAAAGGCTTGGACTCGTCAGCTTGGCGAAGAATGGGAGCGGTGACCAAGAGCTCCTTGATGCGCTCGAAAGCGGTTTGTTGCTCATCACGCCATCTCCAACTGCTGTTCTTCTTAAGCAGGTCAGTCAAAGGCTTGGCGATTGTAGCGTAGTTCGGTACAAACCGTCGAAACCAGCTGGATGTGGCCAAGAAACCTTTGAGCTGCTTCTCGTTCTTCGGGGCAGGCATGTCAGCAATAGCTGAGGTTTTCTCCGGGTCTACTTGTAGACCTCCAGGAACAATTATGTGACCAAGGAATTTCACAGAGTCACGGGCGAAGCAGCTTTTCTTTCGATTGACTCGAAGTTCGAACTTCTTGAGTCTGTCGAAGACAGCTTCGAGATCTTCAACATGGCCTTGGAAACTCGGTGACAAGATTATTAGATCATCCAGATATCCAAGAATAGTCACAGGCCTACTTCCTTGGGGGTCTGGTGGGATATCGGAGCTATCACGTACCTCTTGTCCTCGAATAGGCACACTCAGGTTTGACTTGAAACGATCTATTAATCTCTGAAACGTGGCGCCAGAGTTGCGAAGGCCCATCGGCATCCTCTTAAACCTATAGGTGCCGGAGGGTGTAACGAATGCAGTTTTGTCGCGGTCCTCTTCAGCTACACAAACCTGAAAGTAACCGGAGTGGAGGTCTAGCGTCGTCATATAGCTGGTCGTCTTCGCAGCATGAAGCACGTCTTCCATGTTCCATGGGAGCGGGTACCTATCCGGCTCAGTCACGGCGTTGAGCTTACGGTAGTCCACACATAAGCGGATTCCGCCATCTTTCTTCGCAACTAAGACGACGTTGGCAGCCCATGGCGACTCGCACTCCTCTATTACATTTGCGCGCAGCAGCTTCTCAAGCTCACCGTCCAACAACTCTCTCTTACCTTGCGACATCCTATAGGGTGGTGAAGCGGTCGGTTCCTGCTTCTCGTCAACCCGAATGTGATGAGTAGCGTAAGTTGTAGGAGGTCCTTCGGTGGCGAAGCGCTCAACTCTCTCAGTTATGAGCTGGTTGAGTTGTGTCCTTTGTGCAGGTGACAGCTTCGTCCCTTCATCCTCTCTCAGCGCCAAGCCGGTGGTATCAACCTGCATCAGCTCTGCATCGCTGGTGGATGTAAGGCTAAAAGACTGCACAAAAGTATACTTCTGCCCTGGGAAATTACTAAAATGCCAACAGTTATGTTGGAGGTCCACTAATATACCTGCTCTAGCGATAAAGTCCTTTCCTAGAAGTGTCCTATTGTCCGCTTCCGGTATCACTAGGAAAGTGGTAGGGATAACGCGTCCTTGAATGGTGACGTTCGTGTCACATGAAAATAACTCACGTACCTGCTGCGTTCCATCGGCGAGGCCGAGGTTGCGACGTGTTTTCGTGAAAGTGGTCCCACTGTCTAATAATATTTTATAGAGTCCGGGACTAGCGAGACTCTCAGTAGCACCTGTATCCAGCACTGCAACACCTACTAAAGACGCAACTTCTATCTTGACCGTAGGGTATGACAGATCAGACTCATGGGTGATAGCGCTTTGGAAACTCACCTTATCGGCGGGGGGCGTGCCTTTACACGTCGGACACTTCGAGCGTATTACTCCTTGTCGACCGCAGCCGTAACATGACAGCGGTGCATTATTATCTTGGTCACCCGATTTTATGTTAATTTTGCATTCATCTATCGAATGACCAAACCGTTTACAGAAAGCGCAGCGCGGTCGAACACGTTTCGTATTCGAATTCGTATCGTTACAAATATTCGAACTAGAGTCGGACACAGCGCGCGAAGGGTTACTTTGATTAACCGTTGCCGTTGGAGGGTTAATGTTTACATTTCGAGATTTCGCGGAACTTGCAGTGTTATTACTGTTATTAGTCGATATACTCGCGTTATGAGGATGAATTAGTGATTTAGTATGACTTACATCGGCTAGCGTCTCCTCAACATACCTTGCTCGCTCGAGTATAGCATAAATATTAGAGGTTTGATCTCACTACAAAGATAGTTTAATTACTACCTAATAACTTAATTTACTGATACTTACTCTACTTGAATTATAATAAATATGATTAATTTTTTTTTACTAGTTAGGATTGAAGTTTATTGCTACTACGTTTATTAAGGAGCAGACGCCCTGGGCGTCGGGAATCGTAAACCGATTTCCGGCCACCGTAGCCGCGGGCTTGCGGACGGTGAGCAATGGGTAGCTCGCCGTCCGATAAGGACCAAGCCCGGGTCGACGGCGAGTTGTGTTCTACGCGCGCCTCAAAGAGATGTCAGCAGAATTGACAGGTTCCGCAAGGGCCGATGCCTGCCGGGGGTGCGAAGAAAACCGATAGGCAGATCGTGGCCCCCGGCAACAGGGCTACCGAAGGAACACGGGTGGGTTTTAGTCAGTAAGAGTCTGACACGCCCTCCCGCTCCGCCCAGAGCGGGAGAAGTTATTTGATAAGTTCCCAAACAAAAATAAAAAAGTTAGGTACATATTAGGTACCAACTCTCTACGTAAATCAGTACCCTAATTGCGTAACTTATTTTCGTAAACAATTATGCTTAATTTGTTTCATTGTGACAGTTCAACAACATTCATTGCGTTATTTACGTTGTAGAGCAGATTTTTTTTCCAGCTTATGAAGCAATGGATTAGCAATCTGTTTAAAATCGAAACAGATTGTGATTGTGTTGTATTACGCAATTAGGATGCAGGACAAAAGAAAATCTTTATACGGTACCCCAATCAAGTCAGGAATAAAAGTTGGTTAACACTTAAATTTTTCACTTTATAGTTGTGGTAATTTTTTTTTTTAATTATCAAATAACTTGAGGGCGTGTCAGACTCTTACTGACTAAAACCCACCCGTGTTCCTTCAGTTGCCATGTTGCCGGTGGCCACGATTTCCTATTCAGCCTTATTCGCAACCCCGGCAGGCATCGGCCCTAACGGACCCCGTCAATTCTGCTAACATCTCTTTGAGGCGCCCGTGGAACATAACGCGCCGTCGACCTGGGCCTGGTCCTTATCGGGCGGCGAGCTACCCATTGCTCACTGTCCGCAAGCCCGCGCCTATTACGGTGGCCGGATATCGGCTCGCGATTCCTGACGCCCAGGGTGTCTCCTCCTGCGGCGGTTAGGGGCGTGAGGGCGCGAAATTTGCCTCTCCCTTACGTGTTCCGCCTCCTCCTTCGCGAGCATTACTGCTTCACAGAAGGAGGTAACGACCTCCCATTTCCTCTCGCTCCGTACCATGGGCCCAATCAGGGCCGGACGCGAGAGATCCCCGCCGCCGATTACCTCCACGAGGACACGGCGATGCTCCGCCCAAGCCGGGTAGACCTCCACCGTGTCCTCCGGGCGATCCACACAGTGGTGACACCCGGGCGTTTCCTCCCGCCTTATCCTGAACAGGAACATCCCGAAACAGCCGTGTCCGGTGAGGACCTGCGTCAGGCGGAAGGTGAGGACGCCGTGGCGCCTCTCTAGCCACTCCTCAAAGAGGGGTCTTATCGTCGCAACTGTGGCGTGCCCAGCGCTGGGTTGCGACAATCGCACTCTCCATGCCGCCATGAGATCCCGCCGGAGCTCTGTCCGCTGTGCCGCGATTTCTTGCGGCAGCGGGGTTAAACCCCGGCGTTTCGCCTCCTCGCGCCACTCCCATAGTTATGGTACCTACCCCACACAAATTCACACTTCAAATCACAAATTCAATCCACTACCTGGTATGTAAATAACAGTGACAGGAACTTATCATATCATCCATATACTAAGTGGGAAAAAATACGTATTATTGAAGCTAAATCAAAAACTACCCAAGCAAAGTTAATAAAATTTATATGGGACCACCTCTGAAGACCACCTACCAACAAAACAAATGAATCATCAAAATCAATTCATAATTAGAGCGTAAAAAACATACATTCCTTTTGGAAGTCGGATAAAAATACTTCAAAAGACACATGTATAACCACTTAACCACACAAGGAAATGTGGCAAATAACCTATGAAGTCATTTAAAATTAGAAGTAGAAGTAAGAAACTTATTCACACGCTATTATTCAATTTGGTTCAAATCATGAGTCGACAGTTGATTGAGCGATTACTAAGAACTCCCTAATGTTTCCCATTTGTAATTCTAACCACGCAGTCTGTGACCATCCAGGAAAAAATATCCATTTATATTTACCTTTCCAAAAACCACTGGGACAAATTAAGTTAGCTAGGTAAACTCCGCAGACGTCATGGGTATGGGTGGTGGTGGTGGTGTGGGTCCCCATAGCACAGCATCATGCTGAGTGGAACCCTTCTTGTCACAGTCATGACGTGCAGCTGCCGACTATTTCTGTTTTGTGCTCGTGATTAAATTTAAATCTATCGTTTTATTGTTCGACCAGACTTCATTATTTTTTTGTATGCACGTGTTTCTGTGTCAAATAAACTTATTTTTCTTTCTTTCTATAATGCTGGGGCTACATTGTCGCGTTAACGCAAACCATTTTTCGCGCGCTCTTTGTTGCTCAGCGAGACGTCGAACGGTGTGCGAGAGAGAGCGCGCAGTTTAGTTCGCGATAACGCGACATTGGTGCCGATTCCCTTGTTCACAAACTAAACTAAATTTAAGTTTAGTGCATCTTTTTCTTTCTATTTCATTAAGAAAAGGACAGAAGATAAATTTTAGTTTAGTCCTGTCAAATTAATCAGCGCTTGACGTAAATTGATGTAATTTTAGTTGGCAAGTTTTTAATCACGTCTAAACTTGTATGGAGTAGTGACAGGCGCTATTAGTACTGGAGAAAAAAATACCTAACTATTTCGCATACTGTACTTATGTGGAGAATAACCCTAGAGCCTAGTTTCACAGTAAAAGATAATAACTGTAATATTTACTGGCATAAAAAGCTATTATTATAATTAGATTATTGTTATTCTTTTAACTAAAACATACTGAAAACAGTATTTTTCAAACTCGTATAACAGCGCAGGGAATGGCCCTACAGATTTGTTCCCATAGTGAAAAGGGTCTAACGGAATATAACTTTTTTATTGTTTACTTTCATAACTTAGCCCAAAATGAATTTTCTACTGTAGTTTAGTTTATGAACAAGGGAATCAGCACCAATATAGCCCCAACATAAGAGTCGTAGTGCCACTGTGTCAGTAGACGGAGACACGCTTGGTTTGTATGAAAAGTGTTGACAATGCTGCCTCGAGCAGCGGCCGTCGAGGCGTCTCCATGGTCTGTGGTAAACATCAACCAGAAAAGTGATCGCCGAAGATGCAACGCATTCCCGTGAAGATTTTGGGGTTACATATTTATAGATCAGTGTACTGTGTAACTAAGGTGTAATGAAACGCAAAATAATGTATAAACACTTTATTTAGCCCATTTTCCCGTCGGCAAAATAACATTATGCTTCATAAAAATAAATATCAAAATTCAATCAACACTAACAGTAGAAACTAATACAGAAACAAAGACAACAGATTAGGTACATTATTATGGCCAATTATTTTATATAGCACTGGCGAGATTCGTCTAAATATTTACATTATAATACACAATAATTTTAGTTTTTCACATCCACTTAGCACCACGAATCAAGATACTAAATAGGAAACACAATACAATTACTAAAATACATTACTAATTACGAAATTTATTTCTAATAAATAATAATACATTTGGAACGTCGTTGGCAATACAAAAATACTTCTCTATTTGAATCTTTTATCAAACCCCATGACAACATAAATATGATTGGTTGTTTGCCAACCAATCACAAGAGCTTGCATGAGATTCAGCTGCCCATCAGCATAGACATAGAGAATGGACTGAGCGTTCCATATTCAGTTGTACAGTGAATACAGACCAAAAAGTGCGAGAGAGAGAAAGCGAATATGCGGCCAGTAGCTGTCTCTTTATTATTATTATTTTTGTGCACAGAGGCTTCTTAGACAAATTTATATGGAATTTTATTATTATTAGCCATTTATGTGTTAATAACAATTTTCTAAAGATCTATTTTTGTGCACAGAGGCTTCTTAGACAAAGGACATCATTCATTTTGGACCAAAAACTGAAAGTGCCGGCCAGGATAAAAATGTGTAATATTCCTATAGAACACACAATTCCTATCATTTTTTACTACGACACCAAATCTGTGCGCCCTTTGATTACGGTGTTACATACTTTTAAAATACAATAAAAATGTTATCATGATGTTGTTATTTTCATACATTTGATCATTTATATTTAAATATAAGAACCTACAGAGGTTATTTGTTGACCCTGTTGGCAACGGGCTGAACGTCGGTATCTCCGACACTAACGTGAAGTGGATCAAGACGTTGCAGACGAAGAAGTCAACGCTGAACCTCATGTTTCACCAACCGTTTTACCCGGTTTCAGCCGTACCGGTAATTCGGCGAATACGTGTGTATTTCAACTTAAATTGTTTGTGCTCTAAGATTATTAATGAACCATATCAGCACAGAAGTTTTAGATCTTGAACATTATGAACTAATAAATGATAAAGAATTTCATGATTGGACTGGCCTAACTATTGAACAGTTTACTGATTTATTAGCCAACACACCTAGCATAAATCAAAGAAGAAACAAAAGAACTATTCTAGCAGCTTTGTTAGCAAAACTCCGAACCGGCGAATCAAATGCACGGCTAGCATCGATTTTTAAAACCAGCGAAGCCACTTACTCGCGAATGGAGCATTCGCGAGTAAGTGGCTTCGCTGGTTTACTTACTGGCAGAGAAGCACTACTGCAGGACTTTGTTCTTATTCACTTAGGCTTTGACCATATGAACCGGGAAGATGTAGCACGGAGGAACCTTATGATTCCTGAAATAATTTTTGGAAACCCGGAGAGTCCTACCGACGAAAGAAAAGCCATAACAATTGTAGATGGCACTTACATATATATTCAAAAGAGTTCAAACTACTTTTTTCAAAGGAAATCCTATAGCAGCCACAAGTTCAGAAACTTTCTGTCTGTCTGTTGTGACGGGCACATCATAGAAGTTTCTGGTCCACACGCTGCTACTTCTTCAGATGCGCAAATAATGCTTAATATTGTACAAAATGAAAATAATCATGGCGACGGATTATTTCAATGGTTTACCGAAATGGGGACGTATTTATTTTGGACCGTGGCTTCAGAGATGCAATTTCCACCCTTGAAGGACATGGATACACCGCTAAGATGCCCGAGACGAAGCTCCCTGGGGAAACGCAACTTACGACAGAACAAGCTAATAAGTCGCGACTTGTTACTATTTGTCGATGGGTCGTGGAAGTCGTAAATGGCCGAATTAAAAGAGATTTCCGGCTACTGAGACACGTCAACATTAATATAACACTGCACAATATGATGGATTATTTTAGAATTGCTGCCGCATTAATAAATGCCTATCACGTTTTGATAGTGGATAACGTTCATGCTACTGATATCCTTCAAATAATAGGTCAAAGAATAAACATGCCCAATACACTGGGAGATCTTGTGAATTTAAACCGAAGGCGAACACAGTTCCAACCCATGGCAGCGGATATGGCAGATTTTAATGATTTTCCAACATTAACAGAAGAAGATTTAATATTATTCAGCCTTGGTGTAAATCAGCTCAAACAAGCAAAAAGTTATTACGGAGAGCACCTTCAATCCGACGGAGCTTTTATCATTGAGCTCGGTGGTGGGATTCCTCTGGAAATAGTCAGGGAACTTGAAGGGGAAGACTTGTGGATTATAAGAGGACGAATACAATCCCGCCACATCCAAGCCAAAAAATACTATGTGTACATTGCATTAGATCGGGCAGCAAATGGTCGTCGAGCATTAGCTCATTATTACTGTACATGCAATATCGGCAAGAGGACCATTGGATACTGCTCTCATACCATGACCATAATCTGGTATATGGGTTATGTTAGACATGACCCATACCTCACCCCACCTGCAATAGGATTAGATGATATATATGTTAGATTAGGACAAATATAAATGAATTAATACAATTGCACGTTGTTTCATTTTGCTCTTATTTACCTATATTGAAGGTACTGAATCTAAATGAGGCGCTGTTGGTATTGTTGCTTGTTTTTTTTATATTTAATATATTTGACCAAATGTATTAAAATAACACATCTTAATAACATTTTATTTCACATGGTATTTTTTAAAAGCATGTATAACAACATAACCATAGGGCGCACAGGTTTGGTGTCATAGTAAAAAATAATAGGAATTGTGTGATCTATCCGAATATTATGCTTTTTTTTTTCTGGCACTTTCAGATTTGGCCCAAAAATGTATGGAACGTGAATGATGTCCTTTATATGGAATTTTATTATTATTAGCCATTTATGTGTTAGTAACAATTTTCTAAAGATCTATGTTAGTAGGTATTAATAATTTTTTTTTTTTTCAATTACAGTTTCCCTGTAAATATTCCCACCCAGTGTGCCTGTATGGGACAGTCATGTCGGGATGCAATCATTTGCAAAATGGTGTTGGAGCTACCGCGCAGTCTGTGGAATAATGACGCCACTTTCTTATGCACTATAGCGTGGAAACCGTCAACGCGCGCATTTGCGAACATTTGCGACGCACTACAATGCCGCGGCAACCCCAACATTCTGAAAGCATTAGCAAAAGCATCAGCATTAAAGTATCTTTAGTAGTACTACAGATATTGTCCGCACAGTCGCTGTCTATTTCTAGAGAGTGGACACAGTTGTGGGGTTAACGCTCAGTACACGCGACTACACATCAAGCTATACATTTCCAGTTTATGCTGATCTCGCATTGTATAGGATTTTCGTACAATGCGAGGTCAGCTTATACTGGAAATGTATAGCTTGATGTGTAGCCGTGTGTACAATTCTCTTATGTCTATGCGATTCACTGATCAGAAACTTGAACAGGATTTTAGAAAACAAAGTTTAAAAAATCTACCAAAATTAACTACACTAGCTATTTTTTCTAACTTAAAGCTGTATCATTTATTGCTTCATAACTCTTCAACTGAATCTCAAATCAAGTAATTTAACTTAACTAGTTTTTTTATTGGGGTACATACTGATGGAATAATAATAATTATATACAGATATATTTTATAATCGCTAAGTACTAAGATTTAGAAGGTGGGACGTAATCTTCTGGTGTGCTTGTGAATAATACCGTGAGGACCCAGAAATGTAGACAGACCTGGAGACAAAATATAAAACATTATATTATTATCTGCATTTTTCTGTATAGAAAGAAAAAGAAAGAAAAAGTATTTATTGAGACTCGCACAAGGAATAAAAAATTAAACTAAACACCTTCACCTTAAAACATTAATGACCATGAGAGACGGCCATTTGCACGTAAACGCACTTTAAATGCGAATGAATGCTGAGGCTTACGAGCAGACTTCTCTCTCTAACCAACAACGCCTCTCAGTGACAGAAAGAGATAGAGATACAAAAAAATACCGATCCGAGTGTGTAAGTGTGATTTCATCCTTGCTGACAGAAACCCAAAAAATATCAATATTTTTTAGGCTGATGATGGAAAAATAACATTGCAGTCTATTTTCTTAATGTCGCTCGGATATCATCGGATTTCCGAATACAAACGAATGCCAATTTCCATGTCTGTCAATAATAATTATAAGATTTATCGTGTATAATAATTTGAATTCAGAACTAAGTACTTTATTGTTGTTTTGATTTCCGTGTGAACTATATAGAGCTGTAAAACTATTTTCCTATCTGTCATGCGTGCGACTTTCGCGGCTTACCTCCCATTTTTTTAATAAATTACATTAAGTTAAAAGAGTATTAACAACTCTATATACTTCCAAGTCGATTGAGACCGTCCGGTCTGCACCAAGTGCAAAGGGCAACTGATAGAAATCCGACAACTGACGAAGAAAATAGAAATACAGTACATTACATTTACTTCATTAAAACTGCATGTTTATGGTAACAATTTGACATTGCCAGAACCTTTATTTAGCTCCATTAGAGCCTGATTTACGCGGTGCGATTTAATTACCTGTGGCATACCAGAAGTTAAAGTAACAATAAAATGTAAAACTCTGTTTAGACAATGCACGTCATATGTGTATAACTTTTTAGTCGAGGTTTTTTATTCATATTCTTTATAGCACCTCTTTAGGCTCCGAAGCTATCCGAATATCGACGCCTTAGAGTGAAAACCTCGTAAAACACGCATTAAAGTTGGGGAGTGGAGGTCGTTACGTCATAATTCAGTATAAAATCTAGCAAGGCGTGACGTCATGTCTCATTTTAACCGTAATCTTTTGATTACGTCAAAAAAGAAAAAATACGTGTTCAATTTTCCTTTATTAACGTACACGCCGGAAAAAAAAAATTGGACACGGCTATACTCAATTCTTTATTGCAATGTGTATACTGTGAATGTAAATGCTTACCATATAACCGATGACAAACATCCTAAGGATGGGGTATCGCTTCACCATTACGCCCAGTCGTAGCGAAAACGCAGACAGCGTCGACTGCGTATTATACGCTCGCAGCCGGCGACTCTCGCTCTCTTGTAAGTGTACCACACTATGCGAGAACTTTTCGCGGACTGGTACTAATTCTGCCTTGAATTTAGACTGTGGAAATAAAACAAATATACAATATGTTAACTAGTGAAGGGCGTTCCCGTTAACCTGCAATAGTATAGCGTCAATAAAAGCAAAAAAAAATTTGTAACATATTCGCCAAAAATCATAAATTGATAAGTAAAAGAAACACTCTATGCACGTGAACTTGTCTTTCAAGTGTTTCGTGAGTGTTTCGTTATGCTGGGTCCGCATCTGCGTCTATCGTGACAAAGCAATGCGTGCCGAAGCTTCGTATGTTTTGCTCGCTAAAAATTTATCGCGCTAATGCGGTTGTCACATTAGCGGATTTATAATTTTAACGAATTATCGTGCAATAATCCAAGATGGTCGTTCCAGACGGCATTTGACTAGAGAGATGATAATCACTGCGTTGTTTTGACAATGGACGACGACTTGCATTACTTCTACATGTGTGTTAATTATTTCTTCATGCACTTATTGAAAACCAAAAAGAATACTCGTCTACTGAGTCCGAAAACAACAGTCAAAATGAACAATGCTAGTCCGACCACGCAACACGCTAATTAGCGCGCTTAAATCCTTTAATGTACCGCCACCCGAACGATCGACGATAGCCGATAATGGTTGATCAGTTTAATCACATCTACGTGTATCGTATCACTGTGCGAAGCTTCGTCACGATAGACGTAGATGCGGCCCCAGCATTAGTGGTGATGATAAATAATAATAGCTAAAAAAGCTGATAATTTTTTTAAACGTAGTTTACTTGTATCGAGTTACCAGATCTCAAAGAAATTATTACTAACTTGAGTCTGTAACAGGTCTGTCATTACAAATAAATACTAAAACTATAGGTACACACGGCTACACATCAAGCTATAAATTTCCATTTTATGCTGATCTCGCATTGTATAGGATTTCCGTACAATGCGAGGTCAGCTTATACTGGAAAATTAAAGCTTGATGTGTAGCCATGTGTATGAGTTATGTAACTCTTACGCCTTCGACATAAGGTTCAAATTACTGACTACTACTAAATGCAACCAATTAGGAAATAAATGCATACTTACTTCTAACTTTTCCAACTGTATCCTCAGCATATTATTTTCGCCCAGCAAGTTGTCGATCTTTGTCTGTCTCTGCACGAGTGTGTTTGTCAAATAGTGTATCTTGTTGTTGTCTATGGTATCATAATCCGCGACGTTCAGCGCACTCGAGTCTGTGGTTTGGACCGTAGAGGACATGTCGCGGAAATGATTCAATTCATGCTCTTTATCTCGTAAGGCTGTTCGTAAACTGGCTATTGTTTGGCCTGTCTCCATTTGTAAGGCTTTCATTTCCTGTAAAAACATATAAATTATTATATACATGCATGCATAATCAGCCTATAATGTTCACGCTGCTGGGACACAGGCCTCCTCTCAGTGAGAAGGAGTGGGCCATAAACAACCACGCGGGCCAAAAATAAAAACCGGCGAACTGAGAATCTCCTTATTTAAATCGGTAAAAAATGTGACGTTGTCATATTTTTTTATAGATAAAAATAGTCTAAATTAAATGTTTTATTTTATTTTTTATATCTGACGTACCTAAGGGTGTTTTACATAAATAATCGTGACGTGATTATTTAGGATGAAAAAAGAAAAAAAAACACGTCAGTAAATTCTTTGACATAGTCTCATTAATACCCTCTTCTTCTTTTTGTTTTCGTGTGGTTAGTGACTAACCTGCAGTGGCGTGCCTAGGGGTCAAAATTAGGGCAAGCCGACAGATTTTTTACGAAAAAAAAAAAATCTGCCAAGTGAGGGATTGACTTATTTTCATTTATGTTGTTCATGGTACAACATTATTATAATTTTGGTCAGAAAACCTTTCAAATGCGAAAAGGTCTACATATTATTTCAGGCACGTAATTGTCATAAGCGCCATCTATCGCCACGAATGCGCGTAATGTCACCGCTTAGCCAAACCTTTTTACCATAATTCATATTTGCTTGTGTCATGCAAAATTTTTCAATCAAAAGCCACTAGATGGCTCCCATAGTATCGATTTGTTGTTCTATTGCCAAACGCATAATTTTATGAGTTTAAATTTAATGTCGATTGAAAATTTTATAATTACCTACCTAAACAAAATTTTATAATTTATCATAATCATAATGACAATAGCCAACTCTAATCTTTATTTCAAAACACCTATGAAGAATCTTTTCGATACGAACATTATTGTTTTGTGATCTCAATGAGATGTAATAACATAGTAGGATGGTTTATTTTTCAGTGGTTTTCCAAAACTACATTGCCATAAAAACAACACTAGTCATAATGCTTTCATGGCACCAGCTACTAGTACCTACATAAGTTTGTGTAATAGACAATCGAATGCCTATTTCAATCTATTCTTCGACTGACAAAAATACATGTTTTTTTTCCGAGAAATGGGTACAATAATTTGAGGTTGGTTACGGTGAAGTAAAGAGTTACTTACTGTCAGAAAAATCAATATAAATACCTTTACGAACAGTTTCCGAATTCCCATTTTGATGATAAAATTACCTTTCCGAGTAACAATTTCACACACTTTAGTCCTTCACAAGGAACAATTGCATGCGTTTCCTAATTAATTTTAATGATCAGAAACTTTTTAATCACTTCAAAACAAAGATAATAATCACAGCAAAAACTAATCACAATTCACAACACTTTAATTCACAGAAAATGAAAAAAATATCAAAGCAAAAAAAATGCGCCAATAGCCGCTCAAAACAAATTTGAACTAATTTGATTTAAATTGTATCATTCTATAGAAAATCACGCATTGCGCAGCGTCTTGCAACGACATAAGGTTACTCCTACTATTCAAAATCAAATACACGATTCGTTCCATTCATAAAAAATCAAAAGCCGGGCTTAAAAATTAGAACATTTTGCGAAATGAGTACATACTAAAGGTACCAACAACGTTAAAAATTTATATGTGAAAGAATGAGAGAAATGAAGCCTCATAGGAAGCCCCCTTGTGTGAGCGAGAAAGCAATGCAATGTACTACAGAATTGACGTTTTCATTCATCGATGCGATCTCGCGTCCTGCTTAACGCTATAGTGTTAGAGTGAGATCGCAACTGCGGCATCCGAGATAGTTTGGCAACGTGCGTGATGAAAACGGCGCAGAATTTAAATATTATTCTTTGAGTACGTAAACCTGGCATCGTAGCTTATAAAGCGCGCGGCTGATACGGTGCAGCGCGGAGTTTAATGTTATTATTCTTATCAATTCTTGCGACATGAATGAATGACTTGGTTGCTTTACAAGTTTACGGGAGTAGTGTTTTTTTTTATGGTGGGTTCATCTTTGAATGCAAGCCGGGCTTTTCGGCTTCTATGGAGGTACCGCCACTGCTAACCTGGTGTCAGTTTTAAAGCCGCCCATGGACCTCTGACTTGGCTTCACATGCTGTCGAGAAATATCTCTCAGACATACTCTAGAGTTATGGAATATCAAAAGGAACACCTTGTAAAACTCAGTAAATCTTCAGCTGTAATCTGGACAGTTGGTGCCGAGCGATCGCGCGAGCACTCGCATATTCTTTGCAAATTGCAATTGCTCATTACTCGTCACACTGACATTATAATTTGAAAATTGCTGTATATAATACTAAACAGGGTCCATCAAACTAAGAAAGATGAGAAAAAAAAATACTGGGAAACGAATTAAAATTTTGGTGTGAAAAATCGCTTAATGTAACGAAAGCAAAACACTGTGCTTGTATGTAGAGGTGTATTTAAAATAAAGTTAAAACATTTAAAACTTGTTTCGTGAAAAAAGTAAAAAACACGGTGGAACTTTGACCCTCTCCAATATCTGTATCACCAGGGTTGTGATTCTCAGGTGTGATCCAATGCATAAAAATTATCACAATGACGCGGAGTTTATGTGAATTTCGGCTTTATATTATATATTTTACCTTAGCGACAGCGAAACAGTCGGCCTCGGCTCTGCTCCTAGCCGCGCGTTCTTCTCTCAGCGCGTCTCGTAGAGCGGCGACAACGCGCTCAGCCGCGCTGTGTCGCGTCTCTACTTGCTGCACGTACAGCTTCATGTCGCCGCATTCCGAGCGAACGTTCGCGACGGTGTGTTCCAACTCATCGCGTTCTTCTCTGAAGTTATAATAATTTATGTCAAAAAATGATTTAGAACATGATGGGTGTCGCAAGGTAATTGGAAAAACCGAATCTTTGCAAAAATCTTTGGCTTGTTACAAAAAATTTGAAACTAAGAAAGATTTTCTTTTTAGATAATTGTGTACAGTACGACACAACTTAGATGTAGCATGAATTTGAAAATTTGCATTCATTCATTTAAATTTTACAACGTATTTGGTTATATGACTTTACAAGTTATTGCGTTTGCGTAAAGATCATTTTCACCTAAAGTAGTAATAAAGATTGATGATTTTGAAGGCGCACTCAGTTCGGATGGTGATCGGTTTTACGAATTTTGCCGATGCTACATCTAAGTTGTGTCGCAAGCTATGATCACAAAAATCTTTTTAAGATTCCAATAATCCGGTCTTTTGCAATTATCATAGTATTTAGCCTACGTCATGGGTATAAAATGCGCAAGACATTAAAGATAGATGTATACAAAAACTATAATTTTATCCGATCTCATAGAAAAATGACTTCGCAAAGAGTCGAGACAGCCTACAAAGCGTTCAAAATCGGTACTAGTTACGAAGCGTATAAAACGCCCAGTTTCACTTTTACCCACTTCAAATGCTCCATCTGCTGCATAAGAGCCTTCGTATCTTCAGTGATATCAACCCCTTCCTGTAACTTCTTGATCTCGGAATCTTTCGCTTGCAACATATTCTTCACTCTCAGTTTATACGCTTCCCAATCTTTCTCGAGTCTCCTACATTCCTCAGTGGTCTTCTGCAAGTTTGCCTGTAGATCATTGACGGTAGATTGTGCGTGTCTCAAGTCGTTTTCCAGTTTAGTTTGTGCTGCTTCCCTGTCTTTTGTGTTATCGTGCATTTTTTTACATCTGAAAATATTGTCGTATTTTAGAACCTTAATATAAATGTCCATTACATCTTTAGGACTAAGTGTTTCTCCTTACCCGACTGCGGTGAAGCCAAAAAGGAGGGTTATGTGTGACCTGTATGTATGTATGTCGGTCTCAGTGCTCCCTCGTAACTACTAAACGGCAGAACCGATTTTGATAAATGATATGTCGTTAGATTCGTCTTTATTGCGCGAGTATCACTAGCCCATAATAAATTTAAAAAAAAAATTGGTCTTTATTGTTAAATTTATGAAGATTCTCCGAGTGCATGAGATTGTTAATAGTATTTAGAGCGATTATCTTAAAAGTTGGCAACGTCGCAAATAGTTGTCAAATATTTACCTGTTTTGATTAATTTGGCAATATTTAATATCTTAACACCGAATACTTAGTTTTAGATGTAAAAAATGCATTTGGAAACTTTTCAAATACCTTTTTTACACCTAAAACGATTACAAAATCAAATTCAGTGTTATAATTGCAATTCATTATTAATATTCTAGTTCGCTAATTAGCCACATTTCATAATTATTTCCATACAGTAATATTGCCAAATTAATCAGAACAGCGAAATATATGACATCTATTTGCGGCATTGCCAACTTTCAGAGTAAACGCTCTTATGTGGGATTAGAGACAGAAATAGGTCGTTGGGTTATTAATTTTATTAACTTTTTGTTTTGAGTATTTTTTGGGCTTTCGCCGCGACTTGCTTTCTATGAACCAATGTCCAAGGCTTTTAACTGTCTTTTGCTAGACAAAGGCTATATATTCTCCTACCCCTAGTTTTAGATATTAAGACTAACAAAAAAGATTATGAATCAGTATTAGTATGCGAACGGTTACATGGCTGTTAAAGGCCAAAACCAAAAACGGGAAAAAAAAAATTAAAACTAATTACTTCTCTTCCAACTCCAAATTCCTTTGTCTCAATAAAGCAATTTCGTTTTCTAATCTTTGGTTTATCTCCTTATTCTTCACCACTTCAGCAGTTTTGTGTTCCTGTATCTTCATTGCTAGCATTTCCACTTGTGACGTCAGGGACTGCTTGTCTTTTGTTAGGTGGCGATTCAAAACTTCAGAAGTATTTTGTTTGATGCGGATTTCTGCTACTACTACAATTACAAAGAAGGGTTTATTGAGTTTTTTCACAAGCAGTAATATCATCATTACAGCCCGACTGACTTCACTCACTGCTGGGGCATAGGCCTCTCTTTTAAATTTTTACTCTAATCCAGTGTTTTTCAACCTTTATCATGACGCGACCCCCTTATTATGAAAAAAAATGGCGACCCCCTACCTTCCACTGTTTATAATCTGTATTTTATTATAATACAAATATCAAATACGTACAACATTTTTATTATTTTTAATAATTAGTTATTGGCTAATTACATAATTAACAGACATATTACATCGCCAAACGCCTCCACGGAAAAGCGATACGGTGGAATTATGGGGACAACGTATCCTAACTACTCGCCACCTAATTAAATCCTAAGTATGTTTAAAGTAAATTTTTTGTCGTGTAATTGATGGATTTAAACGGGTCATGACTACGAGGGATTTCCCAGTAAAGTTATTGCGTTTCAAATGCAGCTATAGATGAGGCAAGTTTGGGAACCAACCTAAAAGAAAATCTGCTGGAATTATCTAAAGCAACAATGTTTAAAAATATATTTAAAACTTTTTTTTTTCTTTTACTGAGATTTCTCGACCCCCTTATAGAGGCTTTGCAACCCTCCAGGGGGTCGCAACCCACATGTTGAAAAACACTGCTCTAATCTATTCGTGTCATCGCCACTGCTATAGAAAGGCCATAAAAGAACATTGTGGGACATAAAGTCCACTCTGTCTCATAGAGAAGCCTGAGTCTCAGCAATGGGAACATTACAGGCTGATTATGTTGTGTGTTCGTTTATTGAATGAGTTTGCCATTATAGCTTACGCAAGATATTTTGAATGGCGTGATAACATTTTTAATTACGTCCGATAATATCCTTATCGCTACCATGAAAGATTGCCATCAGCTATTTTGATAAAAAGGAACCAAAAAGAAATTCATTTTGAATAGATAAAAATAAATATCAAGTTAGGATTTATTTATTTTCTGCAAATGTGTAAAAAATAGACAGCCTCTTTACCTAATTAATCTCTTGAGTTTTGCATACTAATTTTACGAAAAGACAAAAAATCCAAAACAAACAAAGCCAATACCATAAGCAATTAAAAAATAAACTGTCACCAAACCTCATTAGTTACACGGAAGATACATCACATGCAATAAATCTATAAAAAAGTTATCCTACCTGGACTATCTACATCATTACCGTCCTCTGTCTTGCGTAGCCTATCAAGCAGTTCAGCGACCTCTCGGTTCATTACGTTGAGTTCGTTCTTCAGCATTGCGTTCTCTACCTCCATGTTTTGCATCTTGTATGTAAATTCCTCACTGCTTAGCAATTCCAAGTCTGATGGTAAACTCCTCCCTGTAAAAAAGTAGCATGGAAATGTATAAAGTGATAATGTGAGTTTCAATATTAATTAATTTATTAGAATTATTAGAAATGTCTGTCAATAAGACCCAAGACCAAAAATTGGTGGCTGATTAGAAGCGAATAAATGGCAGTCACATTTTATTATTATAGGTTTTATTATGTTAGGAAAAAGAAACTGATCCTGACAACAGTATTTAAAATCAAGGACTTTAAAAAAAAAAACATTGATTTTGAACCAAACATTTTATAAACCTGCCAAACTGTGTGACAGTTTGTCGGCCTCCAAATTATATTGTAATACTAGATTAACCCCAACATTATTAAGGACATATTTAGCAACTCTTTGGATAATAAATAAACTATTTTCAGAGAAGCATTACATAATATTGACGTATTTGTTTTTTATTACTTTGATAAAGGAAAAATACAACTACAAAAACAAGAACTGAAAAGCATTTAAGTAAAATATTAATAGACACTTCAAACTATACCTCCACAAATTGGGCATAGCGTATCGATATTACTGTTACTGTTAGCCTGCATCACCACTTACCCCCACTGCTGGGCAAAGCTCCTATTGGTTTTTTCTTCAACCTGTATTGTACCACTGCTGGGCCTCCCCCATTGAAATTATGTTGTAATTAATCATAAAAAAACGTATAAATAACATACTTACTTCTATGTTTCAATGTTTGTGCAAAGAAATCAACATTGACATTGGTGTCGGTAACCTTGTCCTTGACCTTCACATCACGGACTAATGTTCTAGGACAATGATCCAGATTGTACTGTCGTGTTGGACTGGACTTCTTTGTTGGAGACCTCTTAGACTTAATTGAACCGTTTCTTGAAGAATCTGGGTTCTCTTTCACTTGTACACGTGATTGATGATGTGAATTAGGTGTGTAAACCTTTGTTGTATCTGGAATAGGCATAGCTTTTTTCGGACTACGACTCAGCGTTCTTTTCTTTGGCAACCAAGCGGTCTCCGTGCTGTTATGACTGACACCAAAATCTGTTCCACGATGGTCAAGCCTTTTCCTCGTAACGTTATGGTTTCGCAAAGCCGCGCCGGTCTGTTCATCCAGGTTGTTAAGGAGGTTCTCCGCCTTCCCGGCGAGGTCCGCGAACCATGCCATTTATAATAATTATTTTACACCTAAAAATAAAAATTTCTGCATTAGAACTTTGATTAGAACATCCTTAACGCTGTTACTTCTGCCGTCGTTTCCGTAATTATTCAAAATGAACGATCGTGGAGAAAATTCACATACCGGGCATCAGGAAAATGGGGGGCCGTGGCTTTTTATGTTTCTCCGATTTATAATTTGCCTGAATCAAAACATCACATCTTCACGACAATCTGACACTGACACTTGACAGTTGACACGTAAACATTCAACCCAATAGAGATGAATTGGAAGTACTCAAGTTATTGTTACGCTGTATTGTTACGGTTTTTATAGCCAATGGATGCGTGGCCATCTCTAGTAAGTGATGTCAAACGTCAAGTTTGAAGTTTAATATCTGTGTTTGTGACACAAAATAATAATGTTTTTTGCCGAAGAAATATTTTCCATTTTACAATAATACATAAAGAATTAAGTGTTTTTTACTATTCACATCATGGATTTTGAAAGTCCAGATGTAGAAAAAGATTTTCCAGGCTTGTACGCGTCTGAAAGTGGCAGGAAAAGTAATGAAAGTGACTGTAAGTATGCGTGTTGAGAATGTGCATGTATTCATAATTCATCGCAAATCCTTACCTTTACCAGATTCATGGTTTATAGACCTAATAAAAAAAAAATGGAATACCCCATTTAAAATCAAGCCAACTTTAGCATACGTATTGTCAATAAATTGTGCCTATGACACCAAACAGGAAGAAGTCCACGCAGTGTGGAAGTGATTAAAGTTTTAATATTTCAGAATACATTGTTCCCAATATCTTTCATAAGCTTCAAAAAACCTCACTACCGAATGAAACTACTACTTAATGCAAAAAATCCAATGATTTTTTATTTTAATTTGTCCAGTTAGCGATGGAGCTGATCATGAAAAGCCAAGCAAGAAAGACCTCTTAGGAAGGCGCAAAGAAAAGAAGGAGAAAAAAGATAGAGGCTATGCTGCACTTGAGGGAGAGAGCTCCCCTGAGGAGGATACTGATACTAAGTCAGTTATTATACTTATTATTTTTGTAACCAGAGTATTGGTCACAATCCTGTGAAAGGGTTGTAGATTTTTTATATCCATACTAATATTATTTAATGTGAAAACAACTGTCTATCTGTTACCTTGGCACATAGGTCGAACATGACCTGGGTTACGACACAGTATACTTTTTTAACCCCCTGGTAGTATATACGGTCAGCTGCAGTGCTCACCTCCTAGCAATGTAAAAATACATTGATAGGGGGTGAGATTTTTCTGCAGCTGACTGTACTACCAGGGGGTAAAAGTATTCAATGTCAAAACTCAGGAAAATAAAATATCACAGAAATGGTCCTGTAGGATAATTTCTGATATCCACTCAGGGGAACCCATAGAAAAAACTTAGTAGTAATAAAGTGTTTCAACTCTTTCATGGGATTGTAAGCAATAACCAGGAACCGTGGATATGTTCCTACCACACTTGTGTCTGCACTGTATTTACAGCATCAGATATTTTAGTTGTTGGAAATTGTTTTGTTATTTTAAAGGATGCTCTTATTTAAAAATGGAACTCCAAAGAAGCATATATTTCTAGGTACCTAAATTGAATGCATTAAACGCAGGCCATACTGGGAATGAAGCTTAGTTCTTAACACATGGTAGCTACATGAGCAAAGCTAAATGAACATACCTTCGTTCCCAGTGTGGCCTGCACTTTAGCCACTATCTAGCTGCAACTAAAGGAACATATTTGGTTCAGCACATGAGCATGAATGAAGCCCCGCCCCTTTAATGTGTTTAAAGGGTTCCGTACCTCAAAAGGTAAAAACGGAACCCTTATAAGATCACTCTCTTGTCCGACCAATAAAAATGATACCAATTTTATTATGGCGGTTTAATGGGTAGGTACGGAACCCTCGGTGCGCGAGTCCGACTCGCTCTTGACCGGTTTTTTTTTTAAACACATTTCTTTGAAAAGTAATTCAAACTCAAAGCATTTATTTCAATTAAAACATTTACAGGCACTTTTGAATTGTCAAGGAATCGGTCAGTCAGAAACATGAAGCTAGTTAGTAGTTATTTTTAGTAATAAAACATATTACATCATATTCCAAAATTAATAAGTCAATTCTCGCCAGAAGTCCTTCGAAATCCAAGAAAACAAAATCATTTAAATTCCCAACAAAAAGTAAGGAGAAACGTGAGAAATCACGTGATAAAGAAAAGGTATTAGAAGACGCAGCAAAGCAAAGGGAAAGGGAAGAAAAAGAGAAGAAAAAAGAAAAGGAACGGGAGAAAGAGAGGGAAAGAGAAAAGAAAGAGAAAGAAAAACGTGACAAGTTGAGGGAGAAGGATAAGGTGCGTAATATCTTTAAGGTGCGTATCTAATCCCCTCTTTTTTATTATAAATGTGTGTGTTTGTTGGTTTGTTCTTTTTTCACGCAGCAATGGAGCTCCGGAACGTGTGTTCTTTTGTATAGTTAGTCTATGAGCTGGAAGGTGACAGGCCACTTTTTATCTCAGGAAAATCCTTTGGGATAGACCACGGGAGCAAAGAAGCGGGTACTTACAAATTTATGATACCTACGTGTTTGTGAGTCCCAGCAGGTAAGAAGTGGCCAAACGCGAGCCTATCCATAATAATTGATAATTGTTTGGGATGTCGCGCGTTTGGAATCCACGCGTACAATACGGCCGGTCCGAACTTTGCGCAGAAGGCTGCGCAATAACAGTTTTTAGGTACCAAATGGTGACATAAGGCGAGTGTGAGTGAGAGGTCATGCGCGAAAGTATGGAGAGCCTATGTTCAGACCGGCCATGATTCAACGGCCGTATTGTATTTGCATGTATAACTGAAACCCAGTGCAAGCCTCCATAGGGATCTTTCGTGCGTATCTTTACGCGTACTGGCACTATTCAAATACGTAATGGTGGCACTTCACATCGCTATTCGTGTTCGCGTATTCGTTTTATTTGCCCAAATACGACAATATGTGAAGTTACTCTATTCGCCTTTATTTGCCTATTTTTCACGAATAATGCGTATTCATCATACGCAAATACACGAACACTCGTATCCGCCGGGTTGTCGGTTTTTGGTCACATATCAAAGGAGATTGCGAATATGTATACCGAATAAGTTCGTTTACCGTCCACACATGGCTTGCTCAATAAAGTGCAGTTTTTATGTACGCCTAACATGTATTGGTAATTAACACAGAGGAAATAATAAGACGCTGCTGCGTAAGATGCCTGCCGTCAACACGTCCATCTTGGCATTCAAATTAGCAAAAATATTCTTGAATGTTCGGCTTATTCGTTGTTCATGACGATGTGTGGATGGTGTGTTCAAGTTATTCGGACTTCTGCACTATATAGCCGAATAAAACAGTAAAAATATAAAAACGCGAATACCGAATAGCGATGTGAAGTGCCGCCATTGGAAAACTCGTCCGAAATACGAGTACCTACGTACGTACGTATTTAAAAATCATACACTAGAATACGGTAGTTGCCTAGGTAAAAAAAAGAAATTCTACTTAGTCCGTCTTTCAGATAATAAAAACATATTAGACACGTATTTTTTGGTTTATCATATTAATCAAAAATAACTTAAAACACTCATTGAAGTTGGGGAGTGGGGGCTCGCTACGTCATAACGCAGTATTAAATCTAGCAAGGCATGACGTCATGCCACATTTTAACTGAATGTATCGCCGTAATCTTTTGATTACGTCAAAAAAGAAAAAATACGTGTTCAATATTTTTTAATAATCTACAAGACGGACAAAAAAATTTTTGGTCACAGACCTATTTAATTGTATATGCAGGTATGACAGTCAGGTTGTGTTAGAGAACCATTTTATGTTTTGTAATGTAAAATAAATTTTTTGCTATGTATTTTCTGGTGTAAAATAAATAAATAATTGTGTGAGCATGCTTAGATGCTTTGGTCACGTTGAGAGATTGGATAAAAGGTAATTAACATCTGGAATTTACATGCAGGAAGGGCATAGACTGATCCAATTGATCACGCAAAAGGTCAAGTACTTAATACTCCCAACTAGAGCGCTTTGATGAACCAAATGTATGAAGCAACTGGAGTGAGATCGCAGATATAAGGATCGCAGAACATCGCATTCTGAACTTTCTGCCTTTTCACTATGAGCGAAACAGCGTTAGTTTATTGTGCCACTACAGATTACTGAAAAACCAACATAAAATACTAATCCTCTTATTCAATTTATCCACTGACACACTATTTAATAACGGCAATAATTTAAAACTAGGATCTTAGCAAGAAGTTTCTGCCTACCCCGTGAGATTAAAGCGAGAGGTTGGTATGTTGAAAACAGATACAGCCGTAAATACAATATGTTACAAAAAAAATCTGCCCGATCCGAAGGGGGCACGTAGGTACTGCAATAACATTACCAAAAAGTAATAAAAAATATTATTATAATTGAAAATAAAAAATTACGGCTATTTAAAATTCACATTTTTAGTACCAAAATTACCCAAAATCCATTAAAAATGAGCAAATTTTCAACAGGGGTCATAAGTTATGACTGGTAGACACCCGCTAAACGACGGCCGCTCACGCCCCATGTAATTACCCGGTAAAATTCCCCATTGAAAAAAACGAGGCGATTTTTTTTTCCTGAAAAAACAACACCCTCAGATCGGACAAGGTTTTTTTTTTACATTTTTTACTTCCTGCTTCATTTGCAAACTGTTTCATGTGATTGTGATTACATAATTATGGTGGACATTGTGTATTGTATGGTGTTGTATTCATGGTTCATTAACTCACGTAATGCGTCGCATTCAGTATATACAGTCAATACAAGAGATAAGTGTGCAGGCCGCAAAGTAATCCATGTTTTGCGTGTGCTGTGTGGTCAAATCTTTGACATTAGTTTGAGTGTTATGTAAAAAAAGTTGCGCACGCAATTACAATGAATAATGCCGGCCAAAGATGGTATGGTGTTGCGGGCTATAATCAGCAACTCCACGACTAAGCGCTTTATTCTACCCCTCCCAAACACTTCGAGAAAGGACAGCAACACTAAACATTGCCGACGCTTCTGGGCGAATTCTCTCCAAGAGTTTTCTTGAAGAGAACTCGCCTAGCACGCTTAGCATGACCACAATAGAAACGGGTTTTCGACGGAAGAATAGACAAAATGATAGATAAAGAATCATAATCTGTCATTTTGTCTATTCTTCCGTCGACAAAACCCATAGATAACCCGTTTCTATAGCTGACATGCTACGCGTGCAGAAAGTATTTCTAGTCCGCATACCAAATTCTTTTATTTACTGTACAGACGCCAGCACATCAAGCTACTACAATCTGTCAAATTTATTTAATAGATTTTCAACTTTATCGCTGAAAAATAAGGTTCAAAGTTGATTGGGAAAATTTGACAGTTTCGGGTAGCTTGATGTGCTTTTTTTTTTTTTTTTTTGGGTGGGAAATTATCAAATTACTTCTCCCGCTCTGGGTGGAGCGGGAGGGCGTGTCAGACTCTTACTGACTAAAACCCACCCGTGTTCCTTCGGTTGCCCTGTTGCCGGGGGCCACGATTTCCCTATCGGTTTTCTTCGAACCCCCGGCAGGCTAGCTTGATGTGCTGGCGTCTGTACCTAGTACGTTTCCTACAGCAACAGTTGGTTCTCATAAAGATTCTTCCCATAGTACCTTATTGCTTTAAAATAAATATTGTTGACACAAGTTTCCAGTATGTTTTTCCTGAGTAATTACAATAAAGAAGTTACTTGTTATTATAATATCTAAATAAGCCAATTTCAGCGAAGGTTTCAAATGACACGATTTATTTTGGCTCACCTTTCTCAATGGCAATTACTAATATCTATATATATAAAATTCTCATGTCACAGTGTTAGTTGCCATACTCCTCCGAAACGGCTTGATCGATTTTCATGAAATTTTATATGTATATTCGATAGGTCTGAGAATCGGTCGTAATCTATTTTTCATACCCCTAAGTGATAAGGGTGGTCCACCCCAAACATTTATATGGCAAAACAACGTTTGCCGGGTCAGCTAGTATTTCTATAGAATTTTGCAAACATTTTTGTAGCACTTTTTCTCATATGAACTGTTGCGTTTTCGAATAAACAACCAAAGTCAAACTAGTGAACAACAAATACTCTTCAAGGAAAATGTTATAAGAAAATACATTTTAAATATAATATTAAATGGTAAGTATGAACTTCCAACAAATACTTACAAAACCACCAGCAGGACAAATGTTCAGACATGGCTCGACCTTGTTTCAAGCTTGCGGCCAAAATACTCCTTATTCCTTTCACATAAGGATCCAAATAAACTCGAAGGGACATGACACATCTATTGTCACAGTAACCTTGCACTCCGCGCATTTATATATTAGTACTGTCTTTGTTTAATCCGAAGTAACTTTGCTTCGTTAAAAATATTCAAAACAAATGTAGTAGAAAGTGTGTTTTAAAGCTCGTGTAAATATTACTATGTCAGGTTAAATTTTCGCGGTTCACCAGTTGATACGTTTTGCATAATTTCACTGTTCAGTAGGTGTAGCTCCGACCTTGGATAAACCGCGGCAGAACGGTCATGGTTTGCTCAGTTGTGTCTCGAATGCGCGTCATGCATCACCTACGCAATGTTTTCTCAAAGGTGCGCGAATTTACGTGTTCTTTTTTGTTTATTTTTTTTTTTTTCTAATCAAAGAGTTTCTAATCATTTGACCAATGTCAATGTGATAGTTTTTTTAACCACAATTTTTTTAAAGGTAGTTTCGTGAAATAAAATCGGTCATGATCGAGTATTGAAAGTTGATATATGTAAAGTGGTTGATGTGCATCGGTTATTAAGCTAATTTAAGTACCTAGTACTTGAATATTGGTGTAAATACTGTGTTGTTTACAATTTCACGATTTTATTGTAGTGCTATTTTTACTTGAAGTATGTTACTTTGATAAACGAATCCAGGTCTTTTGATGACAACACATTTTTCTTGCGACACATGTTCAATATTACTGTCCAGTACTTTATAGCTTGTTGTTTAACAGGAAAAAGAAGAAAAAGCGAAGTTCAAATTAGAATCTAAGGAGAAACTTAAAGATGAGAAGAAAGATAAGACAAAAGATAAGGACAAGGAAAAGGTAAAAGAGAAAGAAAAGGAAAAAGTTAAAGAAAAGGATAAAGATAAAAAAGATAAGAAGCTGACGAAAGTTCCTTCTACTTTCACTTGTGGGATTCCCTTTGAAGAGATATTTACTTTAGGAGGTAAGCATCAATTTATATTTGAAAAGTACTTATAATTTATAACTACCCACCAGCCTTTGCCCATGACATCCTTTGCGTGGTCATGGTGACAAAATGTTCACGACTTGAATGAACGGGATACTAATCAGACATGTTACTTATATACCTATAGGTAATCAGTACACGAAAAAAAAACACAATAATACACCTTCCGTTTCTAATATAAATGTAATTAGATAAACCAATACGTCTTTTATATAAATAACGTAATTTAACAAAGGTCATTTTTAATACGATTGAACAGATGGTGAATAGCATGATTGTGCATGCATTGTGTTGCATATTATTGTCATCGTAATTGAATGGGCTAATGTCACTAGATTGTGTAAACAGTGCCCTAATTACGTAACTTATTTTCGTAAACGATTATGACTAATTTGTTATTTTTTTTTTGACAGTTCAACAACATTATTGCGTTATTTACGTTGTTGAGCAGATTTTTTTTTTCAACTTACGAAGCTATGGATTAGCAAACTGTTTCAAATCGAAACAGATTGTGATTGATCGTGTATCACGTAATTAGGGTACTGGTTTTTATTTGGTGCGAGTATACCCCGGATTCCCGAAACTCTACTCGGATCACGAACCTACAAATACCTCAAAGGGTAGTTCCATTCGAGGTATTTTTAGGTTCGTGATTTATTGATATGCTTTAATATAATTTATTAATGAAGCAACAAAACACATTGTGAACCAAAGTGGTATTTAGTAAATAAATAATAAATATTTTTATTATTTAGTCGGTAGGAGTCAGTCATACTCATAACCCTTCATTCTACCTAGACGAAAAAAACCGACCAAGTGCGCGTCGGACCACGTATAATGAAGGGTTCCGTAGTTGGGAAAGTTGGGATGAATTTATCCCAAAAACAGTACTAACTTTGTAGTCGATTTTTTTTTCTGCCATATATCGATATTACGTCACAGTCAATTCTCCAACTACAAAAATGTAAGTTAGTAATCGGAAAAAATATATTTTACCTGATACCTACAAACTAATATTTTTTAAACTTTTCCTTTACTTGTGCTGTGAGACCTTGCTTGCCAAATTTCATGATTCTAAGTCAACGGGAAGTACCCTTTAGGTTTTGATTTATTTGCGAGTATCACGATATTATGTCGCATAAATGGCCATATTTCTTTATTGCGTTGACTTAGAAGCTTGATTTTTGTAGAGCTCCAACGAACCGTAGACCTACGTATTTGATATTCATTTCAACTTGATACCTCCACGCATTCCTAAGAAAAAGGGTCTTGACAGACAGATGGACGGACAGCTAACGAAGTGATCCTATAAGGGTTCCGTTTTTTCCTTTAGAGCTACGGACCCCTAAAAATAAATGTAAATAATGTGTACAAGGTGTAAAAGAATAAACGCAAGACTGAAAGTAATTTGTTCAGAATAGGCTTCTGAATCGATTTACGTCATTATTTATCTACCTATGTTAATTTTACTTAAATTAGAAACCTTCATAATCATAACACCGAAGAAATTTCGATGGTTTGTATTTTTGCACTTCAGTTTGTAACTGGTATCTTCCTAAGCAATCTATTCGTCTGATTGTAGTTTTTTACATTTGGCGTTCAATGTTTTGATCACTCAGCAAAGTGTTTCAGAAACAAATGATTGAAAATGACGCACAAGAAGGATAAACACCTGTCTATGTTTGCCTTTAAGTTTTACATTCTTCTGCTAAACATTCCGATAAAAAGCAAAATCAGTAATCATACAATCATGCTTCCATCGGTTGGAATATAAACAAAATATTCTTTATTTCTAGTTGCCGAGTCCCTTTGAAAAAAAAAACTATAGACGTGGATATATTAAGTAACCCTGTTCCGCTTAGCTATTTATAAAGAGCTATAAAAAACCGTGTGTGTGTGTTTCACCTCTCAACGAGGCATCCTCAGGATGACGATTGACTTGACTTGAAACAGGTTACTAAATATATGCACGTCTATGGTTTTTTCAAATGGATTTCCGCAAGGTCACGCCTGAATCAATTAACTATCTGAGTCCCTTTTAGTTATTTTCGTATTGTTTTTATTAGACACTTCTTAGGGTTCCGTACCCAAAGGGTACCAACGGGATCCTATTACTGACAGTGTTTGTACACCGCACCGTAAACGGGACGTCAACGAGAATGAGATGACGACGCCGAAGTAGCGACAGTACATTTAGCCGACGTTCGCATGGACGTAATAAAATCGCGGCGATTTTTTTTCGTGCACTGGATTTTCAACACTCTGCTTAGCACCGAGAGTTGAAAATCCAACAGTGTGTTTTTTCAACGCGCTGGGACGAGAGTGCATCCTAGCGCGTTGGATTCTCAACGCTCGGCTTAACACCGAGAGTTGAAAATCCAGTGCGCGATAAAATCCCGCCGCGATTTTATTACGTCCGTGCGAACTTCGGCTTACTATGGTCGCGTAATCTCGTTTCTCGTTGACGTCCCGTTCACGGTGCGGTGGACAAACAGTGTAAAAGAAAGAAACAAAACTTGTTTATTCTGCACAACCAAAACGCGCATTTAAAAAAACTGGACAAAATACAAACAAAACAAAAGTAGCCAAAAGCCTCGTATTCAATTAGTAAAAAAAAGCGTTTTCGCACTGCATCTGATCCGAATTCAAATTCAATCCGAATTGGAAATGTTCTAAATTCGGACGGACAAAGATTGGATCTAGTTTTTTTTAATTATTTTTTTTAACTATGGCCTCTCGCAGTTTTGACCACTAAGGTCTTGGCTGCTTAACCGGACTTTCCTGTGGGTGCCTTAAGCTACTACACTTAGAGCCTCCAGCCAGGAGCAAATAAACTATTCTAAATTATAATTAAGCGAGTGCTCGCTAAGGGCACCCCCTGTGGGGTACGAACCTCGGCTTAGGGCATCGCTGGGGGGAGGACAGCAAGAAGGGACAGGCTGGATCAAACTTAGATTTACACCATGATTATTATGCGGGGTATTTAAAGCTACGTGCTCAGCTGCAACAACTGCTGGCACCTCGTTTTCGAGCAAGGGTCGGGGGGGAATTGGATCTAGTTATTTCTCGGATTCGGATCGGACGTAGTGCGAAACCGCTCTAAGGCTCCGCTATCCATCCGTCCGTCTATCCGTCTGTCGCAGGGCTGTATCTTTTGAACCATAATAGATAGACATTTGAAAATTTCAGTGTGTACTACTATTGCCGCTGTAACAAATAATAATAATAAATATTAAATAAAGTTAAAAATTAAAGGGGGTGATCCCCATACAAGAAACGTGTTTTTTACTAAAGTATTTTTTATGTGTACTTAGTGTTAAATATTGTACGGTAGTACGGAACCATTCGTGTGCGAGTCTAACTCGCACTTGGCCGCTTTTTTTTACCTACGGAAAAATTGATTTTTGCACCTTTACTTTTATCGGAAAAACCATAATCGGACCAGAATTATCTGCGATGCCTAAATAGAGCATTCTTTTCAAGGTAAATGATAACACGGCGCGGCGTGTAAACAAGAATTCTTTGGGAGTATTGTCGTACTTTGTCTGTCAGTTACTATCTCACGATTTTGCAGTCAGTTCGTGTCTTTGTTACTTTTCTTAATAATGAACCCTTTTATACATGGTTTTTCTATAGGCGGTAAGTTTTTTTAATAGTGTGTTTTTTTTTTTATATGACTTAGATTACGATAGCTACATTTACTACACAGTTTATCAATGTTATGTCGCAAAACTAACGAAAAATATTTCCTAATCGATTTACTCGACTGTACGTGGTTTACCACGTACAGTCGAGTACTATCGGCAAATGATACGGTGCAATTAAATAGTAAGAACTCATAAAAATACCATAAAATTGCAATAGCGGATGTAAACAAAAGACGCGTGTGGAACGGAAATGTTTTGATTGATATGTGACATGACGTGTTCTGGTCTGCATTTTTAATCTGCTTTATTACTTGTTTACGTGATTGTACATGTGGTTTACTGAATCATGAATCTTCACTTTTTTTTTTATGCTGCAAGCTGAGGTTGATCTGAAAATAGGTTTATTGGTATTTTTATTAATATAGAAAAACATGTTTTTGAAGCCAACTTTTCTAGAGCAAAGTAAATGACCAATTTGATCGTGTAACATACGAGTATTATAGCGATTGACTATAAATAAATCCGCGCTTACACTTACACGTGTTTTATTTCACGCTTCAAACGACGAGCTATTAATTTGATACCTGACTGCAAATTGAATAGCCAATTTAAGGTAGTCGGAATTTTGTCTTTTACTTTTGAAACTCAACCTTAACATTCCACCGGGATAGCCCAATGTAGCATCAGATTTAAGTGAAAATAAGGGCGTTTTAACAATAACATAATTGATTTTATTTTGCTACGTATTTGGTAACACCAGGAAGTGGTGAAGAGTGGGCGTTTGTGAGGCTATTTTTCGTAACTTTCGACCGTTCAAAAAGTACTGATTCGCAGCCTAATTTGAGTAAATTATTTTTGAATATTCGGCTAAGAGGGACATTTATTCTCAATACTCAATTCTTTATTGCATTCCATATGTATTACATAGATGGTATAACAAAGTAAAATATCAATATGGACCCTGTTATATAAGTAAGTGGTGCGAAAATCTCATTATATCTTCGGAGCCACATTGTGAAAAAAGTTCCGAATTTTTCCCGTTTTTCTTTTTGTTGACGTTAATCTTCAACTTGATTACTTCCTGTTTCAGTGGCGTTGCCAATATTCGGAGTGCCGTTAGCGCAATCGGTGGAGCGTTCACGATGTCACGACGACACCGGACTGCCTCTTGTTGTTCGAGACAGCATTGATTACTTGCAGGTACTTAACAGTTTTACTTTGATGCTAGACATTCGTTGCACACAATTTATTATATTATAGCGCTATAAGGTTCTTTTAGCACGTGGCCAAAATCGGAACTAACGTCGCCATCTTTTTTGTTTCAACACGTTTTACAAAACTATAGAGGTATGAGGAACTGGGTGTAAAGTTAACTCATCCTCTATAAAAAAGGGAGGATCCTCTGGCGTCTGGTCGGAGAATCCTCCCTTTTCTCTATGATACCCATGGGTATGGGTGTCGTGTCTGCCCAACGACTGTTATTGGGACGTTGTATACAGGGTGGCATACATCGACACGAAAACTGTTACCATGGATTCAGTACATGATTCTGAACACCCTGGTTTGAAATTTTTCGTCTGTTATTTTTTTTTAAATCGTCTGTTCCATACATTTTGACCGCTTAGGTATTGCACTTTTCTATGAAACAGCAGATTTTTGTTTTTAATTTATTTATTTAATACTTCAAGCACAGAAATTTACAGAGGCGGACTTAATGCCTTAGGCATTTTCTACCAGTCAACCTTTGGGTGATGCAGAGACAAACTGTGGTAGGTGCAATTACGAAAATGGAGAAATTAAAAAGAGAAACTATAAATATAATATATAGGCCTAATTACATATATAAAATAGGCACAAATAAATACATGAATATACTAAATCAAATAAGACAAACAATTTTATAACCGACGAAAAATTTCGACACTGCGGTTTCACAATCATGTACTGAATCCATGGTAACAGTTTTCGCGTCGATGTCCCTGCCACCCTGTATACATATACTCGTCGCGCTGTAAACTCGGCTTGTGCGATACAGGATTTTGCGTAACGTCAGTGTGATGCGTTCGCATGTTGTAATGCAGATGCCGCCACAAAACAAATGCACAAATGTTTACCAACAGCACGCCGCTGCGCAGTTAACGTCATTCGAGCGCCAAAAATTTATTGTAGAACTCTATGTTTATGATTGGTTAGATTGCCACGTAAAATACTGATATTCAGCTGATGGAAAAAGGTTAAGCAGATGATAGTGATTACCGAATAAGTGAATTAGCTCGTTTGAGTTCCAAAATATTCGCGTAATACCAATGTGTGGGGATACAAAACTAAACAGTTTCTGAGAATCTATTGTCAAATCACAGGTTAGCTAGTACGACGAACTATACGCCGACCTATCATATAAGTAGACATGAGATTTAGCAACAGACTAAATAGGATTGGCTGTCAAGAACCGGGTCATTATTTCCCATACAATGGCGGTGTAGTTGACCTAGTACTTCAAACAGTAATTTTGAGTGACAGTCTCAATGCTTCGTCGCGATGGTAATTTATCTCAACAGTTCTTCTAAATATACAGTCATTTATTATGACTGTGATGTATATCTGTGAAAATAGTTAGTGCCTTTTCACACAGTCTGGGCCCTATTTAATCTTACTGACAATGCGAAATATCAAAAAAATTACATATTGTCACATTTTCATGACATGCTGTATATTAAAGCAGAAAATTGTTTAAAAACACACAAACTAGTCAGATTGTCGCTTAACTGTTTTATTAAATAACACCTGGTAGTCGGGTACCCGGTGGGCAACCGGACCAATTATAACGGCACGTGTGAACGCTTTTGGACTTCCCCATACATTTTGCAACCGGGTAAACGGCACCAATTACCCGGCAGCCGGAACGTGTGTAAAGGCACTTGCGACTACAACAGTAATGTTATTCAATGTTTTGTTAATGCCACTGTCATTAATACAGCAAACTTCCTCCTTTGTTTGTATTCAATTCAAAGATATTGTGTAAAACGGACGAACATAGTAGCTACACTAGCTGCAGTTATAAGGATATACGGTTCGTGAACCGATTAAACTCATGCATTGTTGAAAACAACACAATATTTTAATCTTGATGCAAGAGTCCAATTTTGGAAGATAACAATAATAATTAAACTACTGAATAGCAGTTTTGCAGCATTGTGGAAGTGGTAAGAAGTGCAAATCGTAAACACATACAAAATCTTACTTGTTTCTAAACGTTGCATTATGAATGGCAAATTATGTGTACCCTAAAAATAATAGACTCGAAAAAACAATATATAATATATGTTTTTTCGAGTCTATTATTTTTAGGGTACTGTACCTCAAAAGGATAAAACGGAACCCTTATAGGATCACTCGTGTGTGTCTGTCCGTCTGTCACAACCAATTGGCTCCGAATCTAATGGACCGATTAAGTTGAAATTTGGTACACATAATTGTGTATTTCTATGACCCAAACACAGACATGTAACGTAAATAATATGGGGGTCACTTTTGGGGGACAAATAGGAAAAGTAAAAAAAAAGTTTTGCAAAATGTACCGTGTGACATATTATAAAAGTAAGTTCAAAAACTAAAACCCGACTACTGAAAAAATACGCTCTAAAAAGTATGAAACAAGAAAATATTTCCGACAGAAATCAAGACATAGGTACAAAAATGGTCAAGGTAAAGCCGCATGCCATTATAATTTTGTAGGTGTACAGGCATGCGACCACGGCTTTACCTTGACCATTTTTGTATGAGCGATTGATGAAAATTGAGCCTAAAATTTTTAAAAAAATACAAGAGAATAGTTCTTTACTCATAGATTCTCTCTCAATATTGTGCGTACAACTTACATACAATGTTCAGTTTGCTCTTGGGATAAATTCATCCCAACTACAACTAAACTGTTACTTAAATTCGTTTAGGAGCTTAGTTACACTAAAAGGCAAATTTTTAATTATTTTTTTCGCTTTGGTGTTACCATTTATTGTTTTTCTCAAGTAAGGAATTACCTCAAAAGCCTTCCGTCTCCATCGTCAGACCCTCAATGACAGTCATACCCAGCTAGGTCTAAAGTTCTCATCAAGGTGAATGTAATAAGCCCAAACACGATGTAGCTGCTGTAAATTGCTGAGGAGCTCTCGCGACTGTCTTCTGTCTCCATCATCAGATCAACTCTAGTATGTGGTTGTGTCATCAGAACTACTTATGTGTACGAAATTACAACAGAATCGGTTCACATTTGAAAATTCGGTAGATGAAAAATCTATTGACCCCATTTTTTTTACCCTTTGGGGTGGATTTGAGTTTAAAGTTTTACATGGGACCAACTTCGAAGTATACCCTTCCCAATAAAATAAGAATCGTTCAAATCGAACTACTCAGTAAAAAGTTATGCGTGGTCATACATAAAAAAATATATATATACATGTCGACTTGAGAACCTCCTTTTTTTTCGTCGGTTAAAAATTCTTCCTCTACGCTACTTTAGCCTTAAAGTTAAGGGCAAATCACCTAAAAACTTCAACGAATAAGTGTCTTGCCACAACGTGTCGTGTACAAAAATGCTTAGACATACATAGCTAACACATAAACAGCTCAGTTGTTGGTAAATATTGGTTTACCAGTACCTCCCCTTTATTGATTTTACTTTTATGCTAGCTAATCCAACACCACCACTCAATCGATCATCAATTTTGTTATTTTGTGTTTCACGAACTGTGTCCAAATAAACATTATTCTTTCATTCTTTCAATGTTCTTATTACTTTTGCAGGCGCACGGTCTAAAGTCAAACCAGATCTATCGACAAGAACCCGACAAGATAAAATTTCAGCAGCTAAAGAAACTGTTCACCGATCGAGGACCTACCTTCCCTTACCATTGGGATGTTGCTGTGGCATGCTCTATGCTTAAATGCTTTATTAGGTAAGTGTAAATGAGTCTTGCTTGACCAATCCCAGTTAAGTAGGTTTGAGGGTATGGTTCAAGCAGTATTTGGTGTAATTCCCGCACGGACAAATATTTGTATGGGCTCCACTACAGATAGTTAGTCCAAGTTTGGTGTTTACTATGTGAAATTTGTGTTTGTATTCTATATTTTCTTTTGTATAATGAACAAGTATACGATAACTAATAGTGCCGTGCTTTTCTATAATTTAGATAAATGTGAGATTTATAATTATGCCAAAAATTGTGGCTTAATGCTGTGTATGTATTAAGATGGTAAGCCTTTATAAATACACTCATAATAGCTTCGGCGATATTCTTAGTGTGAGGCAAAATTTTAAAATGAAAGAAATAATATGCTACGACCTGTCGTAAAACTAACTGGCTGGTCAGTGACTTAGAGGAGTCTCATCACTGGAAGAATGATTGCACATTGTGCCACTGTGCCATTACTTATCCTGTATCAGAATTTCCGGCATGTTACTCCATTTTTGTTTATTATTATAAAATTATGGAAGATATTGACCAAAACATTGCACGCCCCAAAACTGAATTTATTTGCTGCTTCTCTTTCAAGCATCTTGCTTGAAAGAGAAGTGCAGTTAATCTGCTCCGCTGTCTTATTTTATATTAGCATTTCCTGTATAATTTAATTCTAAACTATACTTTTCTCAAATTCCAGCGAACTACCGGACTCTATTCTAACCCAAGAGCTACACGGTCAGTTCGAACAAGCAACAGCTATCGCCGAGCCCCAGCGTGAAGCGACCATGCTGTCTCTCATAGCCAAGCTGCCGCCGCCTAACTACAGTCTGCTGGGCTGGATCATGACGCACTTTGCCTGCGTTGTGGCTAACGAACAGGTGAGTGGACACCTTTAGGCCTTTTTGTTATATTTTAGTAACAAAATGTATACTAGTAACGCCATCTATGATATTAATGTTGTAACTGTTTATAACTGTCAATAAAGTTAGTCGTTATCCGAGAGTACACGTATTAATAGGTTATGGGTCCATTACACACACGATTTTCTTGCCGTGAGAAACTACAGTTTATGGCGCGTGTGTAGGCACGGTCGTCAGTGTTGTATGGATCGCTATGGAAGCTTGTTGGCGACACGTTTTTTCTACGGCTCAGTTTATATGCCGCACAGAAACCGTGCCGTATACAAAGAAGAAAGAAAATACATTTATTTTGCACAGACCAAAAAGCACACAATATAATTATACAGCAGATAGAAAAATCAAATCAAATAAAAAGTGTAAAGTGCGATGTAAGAAATTAGCAGGGGAGTGTGCCTCACGGCTGCGCCAAAAAGGCCCAGTTCAACAAAAATGCCAGACAACTATAAGTGTCTGACGCTGGTTTCAACTGGACCTGAAAGTGTGATGTGACGGGCCAAGGGCCCTAGTAACTACAAACCATGTGCTTGGTGGGTTCCGTAAAAGTGACGATGTTCAAACTAACGTTTATCTCCCTATTTGACTCGCATAGCTATAACTTCCTTAGTGCTCATTTTCGTTATGTAAGGAAGTTAGACTTGCGAGCTCGCAATCTATATCTCGTGTCCGAAACTCTGGGAACCCAGTAATCAGGAATCATTCCTACTTTGCCCCACCAAGCCTGAAATAAAATTGTTCAGTGGTGTCTAACATTACCAGTCCTAGTTACATTTTACTTAGATAAACATTTATTTATTTTCCAAAAAAATATAAAATACGAGCATACCTACCTACACAAATTCTAAGGTGCCAACCCTAGTGGGGCAGAACCCACCAAGATTTTGAACTAGTGGAAACTGTCCCACCAAATCGAGCTAGTGGGGCAGGTTAAACAGTAAAAATTAATAAATCAAAAGTAGCACAAAAGTTTGTTTCCCGGAAAATACAGAAGAGCGAGCGTTTATACTGAAAGTGTGTTTCACATTCTAGTTCACTAGTTAGCCATATTTCTTATTTCCATGCAGTAATATTGCCAAATTAATCAAAACAGCAAAATATTTGACAGCTATTTGCGACGTTGCCCACTTTCAGTATAAACGCTCTTAAGCTACTATTTATGCTTCTTGCATTAGTTTTCACAGCAATTTCTAAGTATCTATTTCACATCTTGCTGGACAACCTATTTCGACGGACTGAATAAATTTATAAAAAAAAAAAACTGGCACTCCGAGAGTGCCGACAGAAGTCAAAACTTGAACAATTAAAAAAAATACTTCCAAAACCTTTAAAGTAAAAATACTTGCATAGAACATTGATCCGTAACTTAATATAAATAAAGAGCATAATTGCGTTTACAAAAATGAGGTGTCGGTAACGGTGTCGCGAGTTCAATTGTTTTTTCCCATCTCAAAAATGCCCAACGGGCCTAAAGAAGTTTTCGTTTCAATAAATATATTTTATTACTTAAATGATTTACTTAGTAAGTTGAAACGTTACTCGGTAGACAACATTTTACAATACTTCACCAAGATTTGTATTTTCTGTTTCCAGGTGAATCACGCGAACATTCAAACGATAGCGACGGCCATGGGTCCTGCGCTCAACATGTCGCTGAACCTACTCACTTACCTCATCTCCAAGGCAGATAAACTCTTCCCTGACGTCCAGTTGACTAAGTAAGTCTAACCTGAAGCTGTGATTAGACTCGAAACGAATTAGCATTTGATTGGATCTGGCTAACCAAAAGCAATCAGGCATTTGCAGGATACCAACACAATGTCGATTGCTGGACTAAGGGGTCGTTCATTAATTACGTGAGGCGTTTAGGGAGGGGAGGGGTTCGAGCCGAATCTCCCGCAATCTCACGAGGGGGAGAGGGGGGTGTGGGCAAATACCACGCATTTTTTTTTTCGCAAGTGTCAGTTTAATATTACGAGAAAACTGAACTGCAAAAATTAACGAATCCTAGTAGTTCCTATTTAAGTATACTATTATTGTTCGATTTTCTCAATGTGACTAGATTACGTTCTTAGTAGTCTTAAATAAAAATAAAACACTGGCACTCCGTGAGGGCCGACAGAAGTGAAAACTTGAACAATTTTACTGTGCAGGAAATACTTTTAATGAGGTGTCGGTAACGGTGTCGCGAGTTCAATTGTTTTTCCCATCTCAAAAATGCCCAACGCGCCTAAAGAAGTTTTCACTTCAGTAAATAATTTATGATTTTTTAAATAAATCCAACGCCAGATAGTAATAAAAAAAATACGCATTTTGAAAAATCTCACGTGAGATTAAAGTCGGGGGAAGGGGTCGAGCCAAATCTCACGACATCTTAACAAGGGGGAGAGGGGATTGAATAATCGCCAAAATCGCCTCACTTAATTGATGAACGCCCCCTAACCTACATTAGTGAATTTGAACCGTCACGAGCTAGCATAAGCATAATCAGCTTAAAATATTTTCACTGCTGGGAAACAGGCCTCCTCTCTTCGAGAGGGAGTGGGCTATAATCTACCACGCGGGCTCAGTGCGGGTTGGTAGATGTCACATGTTTGTCATGACCTAGCTCGCTACTTACTCAGACGTGAAGTTTCGGATTGAAAAAGGTTAAATAAAAAAACAAGAGAAAGTTTCACTTTCTGATCTAAACTGAGACCCTTTTTTGGCGTGCGCAGTTTATTCTGATTAACAATTTTAATCGAGTTATCCGCGATTATTGCTGTTCGGTGAGCAAATACACGCAGTTTTCGAAGAATACGACATTAAAAATTTAACCGAATAATGTTATTTTTATATTGAGTCAAGAAGTAAGATGTCTTTTCCTCTTACAGATATCTCCCACCTCTCGCATCAATTCCTCCAGACTTCCCAGAAACGGCCCCAGAGATCAGTCTGGAGCTTCGCAAACAAGAGTCCTTATTGAATCAGATACACGCGGAAATGCACGCAGGATTCATTACGCCAGCAAGAGACCAACAACTGTGGGAGGCGCAGAGAATTGTTACACAGTTAAAGGTAAGATCATTATTATTATTTTTACGTCTCTTGACATTTCGCAGGACCCTGGACTCCCGGACCTTTGGAAGGCGTACAAGGAGCCGAAGCCAACTCGCAGAGGCCCATTAGACGTTTTTAATTAAATGATGCACCAACCGACGATTATCCCTGTATGTACTATGAAAGTGCACCCAAGGACAACCCCCGGTTGATGTAGGACTATTGCAGGATATTTATTATTATTATTTGGTAAGACACACTAAAAGCTAATTCAGCTAATTAGCTGACCCAACATATTTGAGAAAAGGCAGATCATAGCCAAATATGTTGAGATTGGCATCCTGTTTAACTTGATGCAGCTAAATAACTGTATTTTGCGAAATACTGACTACAACTGCCTTTGTGATGTCAAAGTTACCCTTGGTGGTAAGACTGATTGACCATGAGCGCTGCAGCAGTGCAGTCCACTCCAACTGCGAGTCGGCATCAAAAAAGCATAAAACTAAACCCGAACGAGCGAATTCGATGTGATTTTTCCATCAGGCGTTCGGCCGTCTGACTGTCCGTGAAGATTGCCTAAATAATCACATGCTTAGGCTTAGGCTTAAGCTCAAAGTAAAATAGGGAATTAAAGGCTTAAGAGCGGCCAACCCGTCATACTTTTCATACAAACGCTCGTACGTGATTATGGTGTCGTAACAGATCTTTCTTTGAAAATTTTAAACTAATAGGTATCTTGTGCACTATTTCTAGGTTTCTATGAAACCAAAAAATAAAAATGTCGAGAAATAAATTCAGTACAACCCTCCGAAAATCTGTATTTTTGCACAATTTTTATCTGAACTTTGGCCGTTCATAATATACTTACAAATTGTAAAAGTAAAGAAAAAATCTGCATAGGAACCTTGCACATGTAATGGAGATTCTAAATGACAAACATTTATTTCACAAACTAGTAAAGCTTACTCAAAAACACGTATTTCCTGAAACAAGTTTTATGAAATTTCCGCACACAATTTTTCATACAATGTTATCGCGTTCTCACTTGCTTGTTAGCAGTTCTCACTTGCGCTAGATGAAACAACATACTTTTTGACCATGCTTGAGTTGACGATAGACGGATCAGGAAGGGCCCTCTTAATGATTTTAACTTTTGTATTGTACTGTATACTATGTTCTATGTTATGGGGTTTGGTTTCCACACATAGTCCGTCAGGTGGACCATTGTACGTGGGCCGTGACGGCCGTTTGGTGGTTATTCCAACCAGCCCACCTCCCTCCAGAAGTTAATCAAAACTCCTGGTCTGTTCAGAACATCTGTGAAAGATTTGGGTGACCCGAGGGTTTCTGTTCTAATCTGGGTGACGCTTGTGCATTCAAAGAGCACGTGCGCAACGGTTTCTTCGGCCTCCATGCACGCCCTGCACAGAGGGTTGTCCGTTATGCCTATTGTGTGGAAGTGTTTGTTTAGCGAGCAGTGTCCCGTGATGGTCCCCGTCACCAGGCGCAGGCCATTCATGTCCAGGGGTAATAAACGCCTGGTTAGCCTGCTATCCAGGGATGGCATGTACTGTATACTCTCAACATATTCCGGATAGACGGTTATTTGGTCTGGGCAGTCCTTTAAATACATAGGCAAAGTCCATTAAAATCACAACCTTCTACAAGGCTCAACACGATATTTGCTATTGCTAGAGACCCATACCATAGTGTGGTTATTTTTGCTAAATCTGGCAAGCCCTATTACTTACCAACTATTTTAGCTTGGCAGCTGTGTCGCCCAAATCAAATAGACAATACTCAACTCATTCGCGTTACAGGAAAAATACAGCTTCCTCATTTCGCAATGGTTATTCAACTAACCAGTATAAACTGTTTTCCAGTATTCGAATGTGGTTTTATATAGAGTTTGTGCAATGTATTCCATACCTTACGTAAGTTATCTTAATTAGTACTTGCCTGTCCTTGCCCATGTTCCTTGGGGTTGGCGCAAAATGTTTCCTCATCCATTATGTTCCCCTCCTCTCCCTCGCACAATCCTAAATGTAAAACAGATATTTTAGTTCCAATAATGAAACCACCATAATGAGGATAGAGGGAAAATACCTCGAATCAGTATCAAATACCCTGTTCCATTTTTAACCGACTTCCAAAAGGAGCAGGTTCTCAATTCGTCAGTATGTTTTTTTTTTTTTTTTTGTATGTTTGTTCCGCGATTACTCCGCCAATTATGAATAGATTTTGATGATTCTTTTTTTTTTTGTTTGGTAGATCATACTTCAGAGGTGGTCCCATATAAAATTTATTAACTTTGCTTGAGTAGTTTTTGAGTTAGCTTCAATTATACGTATTTTTTCCCACTTAGTATGTAGATGATATGATAACTTCTTGTCACTGTTATTTACATAGCAGGTAGTGGTATTCGAATTTGTGTGGGGTAGGTACCACAACTAAAAAGTGAAAAATAAAAACTTTTTACAAAAAAAAACAACCGACTTCAAAAAAAAACACTACAAAGTGAAAAATAACTTTAATTTCGGAAGTCGGTGACAAAGAACGAAAATTCAAAACCAAAGACACCGACTTCCGAAATTAAAGTTATTTTTCACTTTGTAGGGTTTTTTTTTTTAAGTCGGTTTTTTTATTTGTAAAAAGTTTTTATTTTATAATTACCGTTTTTGACAAATGCTGCAAAACATTTTCTTATTACATTTTGAAAAAGTATTTACATACGTATGTATGTATGTAAATACTTTTTACATAACCTCACGTACACCTACATCAACTCACGCCTTCTTCGCAGAATCTACAGAACGCTACCTGCTACGATCCTTACATACTCCTTTTACCCCGTTAACATTCATACATCTGTTTCCGCTCACATATGCCTTGTAAATACCTTTTGTTAGCCGCCTTTCATTCATCCCCTCAACATGACCAAACCATCTAAGCATATAGATAGTGCAATCCGAACTGCGCCCCACTCCGCTCCGCGCCGTACTAGAGTTCAGCTTACAGTACAGTAATCGCGGAGTGGGGCGCGTCTTCGTGGATTGCAGTATCTATACTCTTTTAAAATTTTGTCACCACATCTTTTAAACCGCACCGTTGCCTTATCACATCATTCCTCAGCCTATCATTCATAGTCACACCACATACTTCGCAAGGAACGCATTTCCACAGCACTTCACTTCCATATATAAGCGTAGGTACCAGAATAGAAAAAGTATTTATTTTGTGCAAATTAAATACATAAATATTTCAAATTCAACTATCAAATATTTCAACTCTAACAATAACAAAACATTAGTATAATTATATTTTTATTTTTTTCCTCATGTTTTGTTTATCGTATTTTGTAACTAACCATATATAATAATAACACAAGTACAGACGCCAGCACATCAAGCTACCCGAAACTGTCAAATTTTCCCAATCAACTTTGAACCTTATACTTCAGCGATAAAGTTGAAAAATCTATTTAATAAAGGACAATGACCAAAAGTGGTACCAAAAAATCTCGCGCATCAAAACCAAAATTTTATAGTAATTACTTTCATAATTTTTTACGATATTACACGTCGGGGATTTGATTTGTGAACAGGGAATTTACTTTTCGAGATTAAAAGTATGGATATTGTTTTACTCCCTATAACTGACGTTCCGTTTCACATGAACAGCCCCATGTTTGCAAGCATAACATTTTATGACAACCGTTGGCGTCCTTCGTTTTTTAACCCTTGATTTTTGAAAGCGTCATGACCACTGTAAAAAATAATACTTTGCCGATTCTACATTATTAAAAAAAACTAGAATATAATGGAATCTAATTGTATGATTATCATTATTTTATCTATGGTTCATTGGCTGTTGACAGCCAGTCTTAGAGATGTAGAATGCAATAGAATTGATTTTTGATGAATCGACTAACCAGTAATAGTTTATTTTGTGTAATAAATAATTATATAATGTTTGCTTGAAAAACATTTCACGAATTATATGTTTTTGTTTTGATTTCTTTGATTATCAGCAACAATTAAGTAAATTCAAACAATTAAGTACACCAAATCGAAGTTGTACTCTACTGACGTATCAAGTACCAACTATCTTTGCGCTAGCGAGTACTGTTTTTGAGAGTTGAGAACTTGAGATTATATTAGATAATTATTGAATTGTGCGTTGAGAAGTAGAACTTGTTTGTATTTTTTTCACTTCTTTTTCTGTGTTGTGTATTGTGCAAATATGGCGAGTCGTGGGGTCGACCGATTGACACCGTCAGTCAACCGGCAAATCCGACGATGTATCAATTGTTCATTTTTGATACCCACAAATCAACCTACACATTCATTAGAACAAGCGTCTACTCCAATGATTAACTTGTTACAGTCATGGATAACTCCTACTCAGGTAAGCAGATCCGCTCACAGTATTGGCAATATAAAGGTCGAACACCGACAAATCTCAGAGTTTCAGTCACGCATCCTGTGGCGTGGCTATTATGTTGCAATAACTCGTAATTCTTACTAATATTAGTGGATTACGCTATTTTTAGAGCAATAATGTTTGTTCGTGTTTAACGTGTCTATTTAAAATAGGTCGTCGGAAGCGTAAAAAAATAACCTAGTTTTTAGGTTATTTTCGATTTTATAAAATAACTCCAAAACCCGGTTTTTTTTTTCAAAAATAACTTTTGTAGGAGTTAATTATGATCAGTGTAGTCTATAAAAAACAAAGTTTGATTTTGATGCAACATGGTACGGGATTCCATACATCCATGAGCATTCTCCTTTGACAGATTGTAGTAGCCTGATGTGCTGGCGTCTGTACTTGTTTGCTAAAGGTTATTATGCCAGTTGTATTAGTCACACTGGTTTCTTATCGCGGTTGTTTACGATTTACTTAAGTATTATTAGGTCTGCCAATTAAATAACAAACAACATTAAATTTGATCCCGAAAATTCACCGGCGAGAATATTAAATCCCTGGTCAATAGGGCCGAAAATCCTTTAATCATCGAATAAAACGACCTTCTAATTACCTACTTTTATCGGCCTGTTCCTATAATTGCTAACTCGCTTGACAAATGCATTCGTGATCGCAATAATTATGTTATTTCAAATGGAGTTTCCTGCTTTTTATTGCCGTCTCAGCTATTTTCTGGTTATCTCTTAGCTGCCATGGCTTATTTTAATTCTTTTTATTGTTTTCTTTTTATTACGGACGCTTTTAACGTGCACGTCTTTATACATTATTCTGACATGTATATACACATAACATAACATCACGCCTTGTTTCCCCGAAGGGTTGGGCAGAAGTGTACCTTTAGTAGATACACCCACATTTCGCCAGTTATGTTTAAGTCCCATGTAATAGGAGGCGAGCCTATTACATGTATATCTAATTTAAATATGAATGATGTAACCAATATTTTGATTTAAAAGAGTGTCTGTGGAGTTTCTTGTCCGTTCTTCTCCATAGGAACCTCCTACGCTTTGGAATGGGCAACTAGCTTCATCTTTCTGACTGACCGACCCCTTGACAATTCAAAAGTGCCTGTAATTGGTTTATTTGAAATAAATGGTCTGAATTTTTTTGAAGTGAAAACTTCTTTAGGCGCATTGGGCATTTTTGAGATGGGAAAAGACAATTGAACTCGCGACACCGTCACCGACACCTCATTTTTTTATATTATGTTACGGACCAATGTTCTATACAAGTATTTTTTTTTTCACCAAGGCGATCTTATAAAATTTTTCACTTCTGTCGGCACTCCCGGAGTGCCACTGTTTAAACGCACGGCGTGACTCGTCTATTAATTATCTATCCATTTGATTTTTTTTCTATTATAAAGAAGTAAAATTTGTGAGTTTGTATGTAGGGGGTAATCTTCGGAACAACTGATCCGATTCCGAAAATTATCTCACTAATGGGAAGATACAGTATTTCCGAGCGTCATAGGATATATTTTATGTTAAAACACGCAATTTCACGCGGACGAAGTCGCGGGCAGAAGCTATGTATCTACATTATTTGAATATTTTTTTAATGAAATTGTTAAAATATTCTCAGTGTCTCACATCATTGAGAAAATCATTAAATAAATTGACGTCATGGACTCCTAAACGAATTGCGTAACGAATAAACAAGACAAACTTGTTTCGAATCGAAAGTATCTTTAGCATTAGCGTATAGAATTAATTAGTGAAGCTTGAATGATAGATGCTGAAGTCAATCTTTAAACGTTTTTGTTACAAGAATTTTGATAGATTCTGTCTGTTTATGTCATGTCACTATTCTTCTATTTGCGCGTTAGTTTCTTCAACAAGTTGTGATGGCATTAATCAAGTTACATATAAATATTATAATATTATGTTTTAATTTGCATAAACAGTAAATAATTATGTTTTTATACAAATACAGCACAGCACAAGCAGGCTTATTATGAAAAAGAAATATCAATTAATACAAATCTTCTATTACAGAGAAAACTTCGCTCAGTGCAAAAATCTGTGGAACCTGCTAACTCCTTACAACCACAACACGCCTCCTTAGACGAAAAGCCAGAGAACAAACCTGAGGAAGAACCAGCGCGAAGAAACTCGCAACCTTCTCAACCATCACAACCTATACAAATGACCGAAATACAACAACACACACCACAAGAAACAATTGAAGTTAAAACCCCGAACGAACCATTCCTAGAGCCGAAAGAATCTCCCAGCACAGAACCGATATTCGAAGCTGAATTCGAAGACAACTTCGAATTCCCGAAACCCGAAATTAAAAAAGAAACTCCCGAACCAGAAGTCCCTCCCGCAGAACCAGTTAAAGAAAAACCGAAACTAACAGAAAAAGAACTCAAAGTATTGAGACTGGAGCTTGAAAACGCTGAATACTTACAACTAAAGTCATTACTACAAGCGAAAATCAACTCGGAACAGTTTGAAATAGTGAAGCTTAGGAGTCATGTTGCTTTGAAAAATAAGCAGGCAGAAGGCGCGCAAAATGCTAAGGATAGTAAAGAAAATAATACACCTGAGGAACAGGAATTAAGACAAAGACTGTTAAAAGAAAATGCGTTGTTAGAACAAAAGAGAGTTAACCTAATCAACCAGATCTTCCAAGAAAGAGTTGCTTGTATTCAACTTAAAATAGAGCTGGCTATGAAAGAAATATTATCGAAATCATAAGCTTGATAGTGAGTAAAGGATGTAAAGTAAGAGATGGGAGTGAATGATCGCGTGACGGTTCACTGGGGATAGTGGAAAAATAAAATGTTGCGCCAACCCCACGTAACATTGACAAGGTCAGAAAGATGATGATGATGATGATAATAGTGATTAAAGTTATCAACCATTCCTAGTGTTATGACGATTATTAATCGATAGACGACTGTTATTTATATAGCTTCTGCTGGGTCTTAAAATACCTACAAGCAAAATCAACAATTCCCACTATACGATTTCGTGAGCGAAAGTTAATCATAACGTATAAGGTACATAATATAAGGGAAAAGCTTTATTTTGAACCGACTTCAAAAAAGGAGGAGGTTCTCAGTTCGTCGGATTTTTTTTTAATGTATGTTCCCCGATTACTCGAAGCCGGCTGGACCGATTTGATAAATTATTTTTTTGGTTTGAAAAGGTATACTTTCAAGTTGGTCCCACTGTCTTTTGGTCACGATTTGATTATGGGATCTTGGAGAAATCGAGGGAACTCCTCAAATATTATAGGCACATCTGTAGCGATTTGGGTATTTTTGATGAGCAGTTGACATAAGGCTATTGTAACTTAAGATTCATTACAAACCAACCCACAAAAAAGTGAAAAAAAAAAACATTTTTAATATACAAGCCACGAAACATTGAAAAAGGATGACTATCTGACGTCACGACACTATGTAAACGGTGCCTAAGGGTGGTTATAGACATGGCATGTAATGTTACCAGTGATGAGACATATAATTATGTTCCACGAATCTCTACCCTTCCTAATACATGTCTACTAGCCAGTTTTATTGGAAAAATTGACGTCCGGACCGCGACTGACTTGCGCAGTGCAAACGCTGTCAGTATACTTCAAGTTTTAGTAACTAGAACCACAAATGAATACAGATGAGACAGTCCATAGTTTAGGTAAGAAGCTACAAGTACGCGGCGGGCCCGTCTTGCTGGGCCAATTCAGTGAGTGTAACGTAGTCAGAAGATCTAAGAGTCACGCAATAGACAGAGTCAACTTCTAGGTGAATATAACTGTAGGTAATTAGCGCTGTGCAACTTGAATTGCACTTTATTGTGTCGTAGCAAGAGTCGCTTTTTATTTAAATGATTTTGCAGAGAGTCCCATCTGTATCAATCGTGCTAGAACTGTCAAAGTGTGCATTGAAACTTGTTAGCAGATATCGGCCGTAATGTAGTCCCAAATATATTACATAGCGTAAGATTATTTATTAATATAACATTCATTAAATGTTGTTCGGCTTACGAAATATTTATATTAACAAAAAATGGACTATTTATGACATTGACTCATTTTAACAAGGCAATCTTATCTCTTGCGCATATCTAAGACTGCAGTAATATTTATCTATTACCTAAATACATATACTATAGAACGTGAATGTGCATTAATAATTGACTTATTATAATAATTCAATTTACTATTGCTTGGACACAATTTGACATTGTAAAATTATTATCATGATGAAGTGTTTGAAGAACTTTCGTATTTAATTTATAAATTAATCTTGATCAAAATAAATGATGTATAAAAGTTATTTTTTATTTTTGTCACCCCTCAGTTAATCATTTTAGCCCATAGAGATTTTTGTTTCATTTAATTCGACGTTCACACGACATCGACAAAATTATACATATAGGAATGAACGTTCATCTGCTTTTTTCATTTAATTTTTCGATCATACGGTAGGTGAGTGAGAGATGATGTGTCGAAATTCAACATCGTTGGATCGGTTCACAAATGGAAAAATAAAACAGGTTTTTCACTCAAGTGAAATATGCCCAACAAAAGACTAAGTACGAGTTGGACTCGCACACGAAGGGTTCCGTGCCATTGTACCATCGAAGAAACCCATACCTATACACCGGAAGGACTATTTCTGCTTGCAGCGCTCGGCCACTATAGTAACGGTTACCTACGAAAAAAAAAGGGTCGTGTGCACGGGATTTTGTTTTCAAATTGCTTAGTTATAGGTTTCTTCGATGGTACAATATTTAATACTACTACGTTTTTTACTTCAGTAAATAAAAAAAACTCCTGTTGTTATAGTGGCAATAGAAATACACAACATGTGAAAATTTCAACTGTCTACCTATTACGGTTCATGAGATACAGCCCACTGACAGACAGACGGACAGCGGAGGCTTAGTAATAGGGTAGTTAATTGATTCAGGCGTGACCTTGCAGAAATCCATTATAAAATACAATATACGTAGCCCACTGACAGACAGACGGACAGCAGAGGCTTAGTAATAGGGTAGTTAATTGATTCAGGCGTGACCTTGCATCTTGCAATCCATTATAAAATACAATATACGTGGATATATTTAGTAACCTGTTTCGCTTAACTATTTCTAAAGAGCCATAAAAAAAACTCCTGAAAGAAATCGACACGTGATTCACCTCAGGATGACGATTGACTTGTCGCGAACCCGAACACGGCGTGTTGCCACACCGAGCGCTGAACGCAGAGAACAACAGAACACAGGAACAGGTTACTAAATATATCCACGTCTATTGTATTTTTTTTTTTTGTAATAGGTTCCGTTTGGCACCCCTCGAGTACTGAACCCTAAAAAATGAAAAGTGAAGCGTCTGCTTTTTGGGCTTTCCAAGTTGCACCTCGAAATTGTTTAGCACCCTCGCGGTGTATAGACAGCATGTGACCACTACGTGCTACCGACCTCCCCAAGGTCGTGGTAAGGATGTCTCAAGTCGTCACCGTAAAAACCCGCGACCTTGAACTGATAATGAATTGCAAAACCTTCGCATAAAACATTACAGCTGACGCGTATGTACTTAGGTACCCCACCTCGACACGAAATAATATTATAGGTACACCTACCTACTTTGTGTACGTGTTGTCAGCTTATTCTAGAATTATTGTTTCTATCTTGCAATAATTATTATCAATGTTCTAATTGCATAACCACAATAAGGCCTTATCAACTGTATATCAAAACACTATCGCGATAAACACGTATCTTAATTACTTATAGATTTCTTTTAAAATGATAGGTGCAGTATAACATATTCTAGAAATGGTCTGTCATATGACTTCTGTATTGAATTAATTCATATTTTTCCTACTATTCCCGAAGCCCGTCCATAGAATTTCTGTATAAGATTTATAGGAGTCTTTCATAGTAGGTACAGTCGGCGTTACAATGTCATCAATTAGGTCTTAAAATTCTCGTAAGTGTCAATCTACTTATTAGATTTGGTACTATGCACCTTATTACACAAGAACTG